>JAOTNS010000376.1:0-39022 GCA_028476615.1 Culter alburnus
CAAAGTGTCGATGTTCAGTGCCCCCCAATCAAAGCTACACTCTTTGTTTGTGATAGCAGCTTTGCTTTGCATTTCTTTCCGTTAATGTACAGTTTGGGAATCCTGGACATAATTGTTGATCGTGACGATAGCTCAAACGATGGGTCGGAAGTGGCAATCCTGATCACTTCTTTCAGGCCTTGGTCAGCAACGATGTTGACTGGACAGCAGTCTTTGGCAATCCACTTTGCTATGTAAGTAGTAAGTCTGGCTGACGAATGTCTACTCACACACCGTATAAACTGATCCAGTGTTTGTTGTTGCTCACGACTCGACTCGTCAATTTGCTAGTGGAACCTGTTATGTGCTTTGTATTTAAATTATATTTTAAACGCGATGAGCTTCGATGGTAGGACAGTTCTTTGTTACAATGTATGCAAACAACTTTGTGTTTAACCAGAGTGCTATCTAATTTTCTTTTAAATGTGAAATTTCCACCTACCAGAGTTACTTGTGCTTGCGCCATTTTAGATGCGAATGTGACAGGTTAAGTTTCTTTTTAATATTTGTTTCTTTATTTGTTTAATGGTGTATCTCAACTCAGGAGACACGCCCACTGCCGGGGAGCTGCGTTCTGTTATGGAGCATACCTGTGCATTGCAATCAGCGCAGTGTGTTAGTGGCTTTATAAAAAGCATGTTTAAGTGTGGCATTGTGATTCCTCTGTGTGCATGTTGTGGGCAGAAAAGGTCTTGTGTGTAGGGAATTAACTCAAAGGGGAAATATTAATAATTATTCATAACTCATTATGATTAGTAATTATGATTAATTATGAATATGTAAATCCGTTAATCAGACTAACTGGATGTAGCTACATTAAGATTAATATTACAATCAATTAACCTGTTCGTCCAGTGAACACTCAGTGCTGATTGTTTATTAATTCTAAGAAGTGTTACTCCTCTCTTCATCAGTCTGCATTGTCTGCCAGTAGCTGCTTGCATCCAATTCAAGGCTCTGATGTTTGCCTACAGAACGATCGCTGGCTCTGCACCGCTATACCTTAACTCACTACTTCAGACTTATGCGCCCTCCAGAAACTTGTGTTCTGCAAGTGAACGGCGCCTTGTGGTGCCATCACAAAGGGGCACAAAATCACTCTCACGAACCTTCTCCGGGTCTGTTCCTGGCTGGTGGAATGACCTGCCACGCTCTATCCGAGCAGCTGAATCTTTAGCCACTTTCAAAAAAATGCTAAAGACATATCTTTTTCGTCAGCACTTGACCCAGTAATAGTAGCACTTACCTTGATTTCTATTTTCATTCCATCTATTTGTGTATTAATTAAAAAAAAAAATTCCTTGCTACGAGCACTTTACTGTCATAACTGTGACTTCACACAGCACTTACATACTGTTGTTCTCATGTTGATTCGATTGATTCTACTGTTCTCATTTGTAAGTCGCTTTGGATAAAAGCGTCTGCTAAATGACTAAATGTAAATGTAATGTTGTAAATGTTAATTTCCAGGTTATGGAAAAATAACATTCTTATTGTACCGTACTACTCAGAGCACGTAGTCAGGATCTAAATCACTTAAGAGGCAATTTATTAGCAGACGGAGTCAGAACCAAACGTGTAGTGATTTTTACTGTGTCCATCCAAGGACGCGAAGTAAAATAGGGATTGGTACTCACGTCACCGCTGATGTTGTGATTTTAGGTTCACACATCTCTTAGCGTGTGGTTATGAGTACATCAGATGACCACTTCCCCCCTTTCCCTAGTTCAGGGCACCAGTCAAGGTATTTTACCTTGGCAATATGAGAACACTCCCAACAGGGGCTTTCATTCATTTAAAATTAATGTAAAGTGGTCAGCTGTTTTATTTGAAAGATTGGTGAGATTGCTAACTTGTAGAACCTCTTCACAGAAGACACAAGTGTAATAAAATAAATTTTATTAACAAAAGATAAAGAAGAATAACTAGCACAACTACTAAATGAATACCATGAATGATAAAGGAAAGTGCATAAGATACATATAATACAAGTGATTAAGTTGAGTGTGGCTATGGAAGAGTTACGTTATCTTATGGAAAGATAAACTGTTTCTCTGGAAATAATAAGGTGGAGAACCTTATTATACACTAAACAAATAAACTAGAGATTATTTGTTATTAACTAACATCAGCTATATTACATCTAATGGGAATTAGGAAATAATATACTGTAAGGCTTGATTTTCCTGCTAAACGAAAACTGAGATCAAGCATCCTGCAATAAAGCAATAAAACTCGCCTAGAGAAGAAGATCTCAGAGAAATAGCAAGGGGCAACGCCTTGCCCTAACTCCAAAAGGACAACGCCTTCCCCCACCACACACACACAAACTCTCCTTCCCCCTGACTGAAAGTTATTCAACATGTATAATGTAACTTGTGTATTTATTGTTTTTCCCTTTTCATGTTTGGTATCATTTTAAATGTCTCAGTGCGATTGGTAAAATGGTCTCAATTTCACAGCAGTCACTGGTATTATGAAGAAGATTGAAAACTAAGGAAAATTCTGTCCTCTTTTTGGGTGGTGTCTCTTCTCCTCTCCCCCAAAACAGGTGTTGGTGTAATAAACATTTATGATCCTTTTGTTCTGGTCCTGGTATAAAAGGTAAAAAGCAAAGCAGTCATGTGGGATCATCTGTAGGAGAGGCCCCCACAGAGATGGTGAATGTCTGAAGACATTCACGTATCACTGTGTATATGCATTTCTTTGAGTAATCGATGTTATGCATTTAACATTTCTGAATTGGCTTCTAATTGTATAATTGTAATGTAATTGGCATGATATATTTTTACTTGACAAATAAAATGTTATATTTGATTTACTCTGGATTCTTCTGAAATCATTATGACCAGTAGACTATTGGAGTCCGTTATTTCCGTAAATCTGCGTCAGGGCAGGTCAAACTAGAGAGCCCCATGAAAGGAGCATGTGGGCACATCATGGGACTTTTTGAGTTTGTCTGTTATTGACTTAGCAAGTTGCAGTATCGTGACTAAGAAAACTGTATTTTTATATGAACAACCATGTGGCGGTTCGACTCAAATGCATTAGTAAACTCTGCACCCTCTGACTAAGAATCATAAACTGGCGAATTTATGTCCGTGAGAACGCAGTCGGCCGATGCGAAATTCTCTAAGCGATAATGGGTCCGTAATGAAAGAATAATTGAAAATAAGAGATACCCAGAATAATCAAATATCTAAATTAATACATAACAAATGATTAATTTCTAATTGGAGACACAACCTAAGAATAAGAATAATTTGAAATTGGAGTCAGATTAAACGAGTGAAATTAAGTGAACTTCACAGAGACGCTGAAAAGGCATACACGCGTTAACCTTCGCCCGGGCGTGTCGAATGATGATGACGTCTTCCACTGGTTGTGCTGGGTGACAATGCAGTGGGGAGAGGAGCCAGAATCTGTTTCAACAGTCTTGAACACGAAGCTCTGTGGGATGCTGATCTCCTGGAGCACCAAAGGGTCCTAAAATCTGGAACATGCAGATGAGGCCCTGGCGTAGGTGCAGAAGGTCCTTAACAATCTGGAACACGCAGAAGAAGGTACCTTGGATTGAAAGTTTGCTCTCCTGAGCTTAACCTTGTTGTAGATGTTGTTACTGTCTCACTAGACGGGAACTCTGAACGTAGTGTTTGTTGATGTCTCTTTCCTCACAAGCTGGAGGCTCAGAACGTGGTCGTCTCTGTTGCTGCCTCACAAGCTGTAGACTCAGATCATGGGATCTGTTGTCGTCTCTCTGGATGGACCAGAGGCTCAGAATAGTGTTGTATCTGTTAGTGTAACACCTGATGGGAGACTCAGAACGATGTATCTATTGTGTCTCAGCTTCGCAAGCCAGGACTCAGAACTGTGGATCTGTTAATGTCTATCCCCGTACAGGACAGACTCAGAACGGTATATCTGTTAATGTCTATCCCCGTACAGGACAGACTCAGAACAAGGAGTGTCTGTTGAAAGGGTACCTTTATCCCTTTCCGATGAGGAGGAGATTGCATTTTGGCGCTTCTCCATTCGAGTGCTGTGATTGGTGGCCCACCATTCTCTCCCCTGTGGAACTCATTTGCATAAAGCACAAAGTTGGAAGTCTTTACAGTGTCTTTAAAGTTTACCAATGCATTTCTCACTTTCCAAACCACCACCAGAATACCTTTGGCAATATTCTAAACAAATAGAGACTAAACATGATGGAAAAAGATTGAACTGTCATTCAATTGTACATTAACAGCTGCATTTGTATCAGATGTTGCACTACAAATAACTGTCACTGAGAATACTTATTTCTGTGAATAAGTATGAAATGGATGTGTAGTTTGCATCAGTTCTAAGGTTTTCAAACATAGTTTTGAATGGATTCGGATGAATCTTTGTGATCTTGTGTGTTTGTTGTGTGTGTACGTGTGTGAGTGAATGATTGTGTGGGCGTCACCCATTATGGTCTGATTGCGATCTGTTGCCAGCCGTGTCTTGTTAAGTGTTTGTTATAAAATGTGCATGTCTTCATGTCGTCTTTGTCAGTTCGTTGCAGGCTGTCCTGGTGTCGTGCTCTCTGTTTGTCTCTCCCTGGTTCTCGGATCTCTGGACTGTCATCATGTGCCCTGCTTTCTGGGCTGGATTCTCTGGTTCTCTGATGCCCGTTGCAGCCCTGCGCCACCCGGCTCGTTGCCACTCTGCACGCCACCATCTCTGCACACCACAGTCTCTGCATTGACTGTCTATTTGGAGTGAAGTTATTGTACAGCGAATTCTGTCAATAAATGTTTTAATACTTGCACTTGGATCCTCTGTCTGTGTTCATTTCCTGACAGAACGAACTGACCAAAGAATGGATCCAGCAAGTTCATTGGATTTTCAGGAATATTTGAGCAGGAGAGCTCAACGGATGGATCATCAGGATGAGCGAGTGATGGCCACTGCTCGTGCCAGCTCCACTGTCTGTTCCCCACCCATCCGCCAACATCAGCAGTCAACAAAAGCCACGGATTCCCGCACCAGAGAGGTATGCTGGAGAACCAGATGTTTGTAGAGCTTTTTTAACGAAGTGCTCTATTTATTTCTCTTTGGAACCTAATACGTTTTCTTCTGAGGAATCGAAAGTACCGTTGGTAATAACGTTACTGGCGGGACGTGCGGCGGTGTGGGAGAACGACCATCCGTGTTCGACCATTCGGTGGTGGGACGGGAGGCCGCTCACAAACTCGCGGACCTGCGGCAGGGAATTCAACCAGTTTCGGATTACGCCATCGAGTTCCGCACCCTGGTGGCGGAATGTAAGTGGAACAAGGAGGCGCAGTGGGATTTGTTCCTGCATGGGTTGGCCGACCGTGTTCAACGGGAGATTTATACGTTGGATTTGCCCACCAGTCTCAATGGACTTATCGAGCTCGCACTATGAGTGGATACCTGCCTACAAGAACGTGCGGAGCGTAAGAGGCCAGTAGCGTGATTTGAAGTACTGGAGGAAACGGGAGCCAGTGGATGTAACACAGTCGGTCCTCATTTCAATCTTGAACCCATGCAGGTGGGTAGAGCTCGGCTCTCCCAGGAGGAGAGGATACACCGGAGAAAGAGGGGACTATGTTTGTACTGTGGTGGAGCAGGACATTTTTTAAAGGAATGTCCCGTAAAGAGACAGCCCGACAGCAGGACTGAGGTGGCTGTCGGGTGGTCTTTCCCAGGAGAAATCCGCGTCTGCGACACTCCTCCCGGTGAGACTGCAATGGGTATCGGGGCATCACATCTGCCAGGCTCTGATCGACTCGGGGGCGGAGGGTTGCATCATGGACTACGATCTGGCCACGTGGCTGCACATACCCATTCACCCCTTGGAACATGCCATAACTGTTCTTGCCCTTAACGGACAGAAACTACACACCATCACACACGCCACAGAACTGTTAACGGTCATCATATCCGGTAACCATACTGAACAGTTGTCATTTTACATTTCCAGATCAGTACTTCATCCTGTTGTCTTGGGACATCCATGGCGGATTTATTGCAATGTTGAGGTGTTCAGTTTTATTTTGATTTTAGAAAATAAACATGATTTCTCATTAATCAAATCAATTGTGTATTTTTACTGGCATTTCTCTCAGGTGTTGAGGACTAGTGCATCTTTAAGCCTACATTTAGCATGAGTAAAATACTTCAGTAATATTAATAATAATAATATAATAAACTTTATTTTATATAGCGCCTTTAAAAGTAGAATCTCAAAGCACTTTACATAAAAAATGAAATTAAAAAGATACACATAACAGTGCAGGCAGTAAAAACTAATCAAACAAAAAATACAAAAAATAAAATAAAATAGAAAGGCAATATAATAACAAATAAAGTAATCACATGAATCACATAAAGGCTATCCTAAAATAATATGTTTTAAGGGACGATTTAAAAACACTAAACATTAAAATCAGATGCTCCAAGATTTTTACTCAAGTTGTATTAGAATGTCACTTTTAACTTGTAATGGGAGTACTTTTTGCTGTCAGGTATCTGTACTTTTACTCCAGTATGGTTTTCAGACACTCTTTACACCTCTGCTCTTTCCACAGTGACAAATTCTAAAACGGTTCTCTTTCGAGTGAATTCTCATGTGGACCTTAAGGTCACCTTTAAATCTGAAACTCTTTCAACACTGATCACATGTAAAAGGCTTCTCTCCGGTGTGAGTATTCATGTGTTTCCTAAGGTTTCGTTCCCGTGTGAAGCCATTCCCGCACAGAGTGCAGGTATAAGGCTTTTCTCCAGTGTGAATTCTCATGTGGACTTTAAGGTTTCCTTTATGTGTAAAACTCTGTCCACATTGCTGGCAGGTGAAAGGTTTTTCTCCAGTGTGAATTCTCATGTGGATTTCAAGGTTTCCTTTATGTGTGAAACTCTGTCCACATTGCTGGCAGGTGAAGGGTTTCTCTCCAGTGTGAATTCTCATGTGGATTTCAAGGTTTCCTTTTCCAGTGAAACTCTTTCCACACTGTTTACAGGCAAATGGACTCTCTCCAGTGTGATTTCTCATGTGGACTATAAGGTTTCCTTTTACAGTGAAACTCTGTCCACACTCTTGACAGGTATAAGGCTTTTCTCCAGTGTGAATTCTCATGTGGTCTTTAAGGATTCCTTTTTGACTGAAACTCTTTCCACATTGTTTGCAGGTGTGAGGCTTTTCTCCAGTATGAATTCTCATGTGGACTTTAAGGTTTCCTTTCACAGTAAAACTCTTTCCACATTGTTGGCAAGTGTAAGGCTTTTCTCCAGTGTGAATTCTCATGTGGACTTGAAGGTTTTCTTCATGTGTGAAACTCTTTCCACACTGTTGGCAAGTAAAGTTGGGGCTCTCTCTAGTGTGAACTCTCAAGTGGACTTGAAGGTTTCTATGTTGGTCAAAACTCTTTCCACTGTTGGCAGGTGAAATAACTTTTAGTTCCTGTCTTTTGAGCTCTTTTTTGTGAGGAAGACTTTTTAGCCTGTGTCAATCTTTCTCCAATCATGAAATCATGATGTTTATTGTAATGTTCTTTCTCTTCTTCCCTTTCATTAAGTTCATGACTCGCCTCTTTCAGTGCCATCAGGTCTAAGACAAAAACAGACATAAAACAATTGAGACATTTAATGCATCAAAACCAAAAACATGTATGCTCTATACCAGGGGTGTCCAAACTTTTTTAAAAGGAGGCTAGATTCAATATTGTGGATACATCTGGGGTTCCTTTGTATATATACAAATGTATATGTATATGTATGTATGTATATATATATATATACATATATACATACATATATACATGGGCGACATTGGGGGGAGACAATATTTTTCCCAATGTGATCCCTCAGCGCCACCATGAGACGAAGATCTATTTCAGAACCGGCCTCTATTCACATAATCTGGCTGCGGCCGCGGGCCAGATATTATTGCTGGCGGGCCAGTTTTGGCCCACGGGCCGCCTATTGCGACCACTGCTTTATGGTATTTAGTCTATAAACATTTAATATAACTACGAATGCACAAATCTGCAAGTTTGACAAAAATAATAAAGACCAAATTACAGACTTTTTTTTTTCTTTTGAGCATGAACAGAAAAAAATCTTTTCCATTGTTCTCTATTCAGAAGATAATATTGGGTTTATTGTTGCAGAAAATAATTTTTTCTTTCTATTTCTGTAATATTCTCTATTTCTGTAGAGCAGGACATTTTAATAATGATCAAATGACTGAGTTCAGCTGTGAGAATAAAACCAACCTGTTTGTTCCTCAATATCTTCATGTTTCACACTGAATGTTTCTTCAATCTTCATATCTTCACTCTCCTCTTTAATAAACTCCATCTTTATGTCTTCAGTCTCCTCTTTAATAAATGCCATCTTTAAGAAGAGTAACAACACGAGTTAATGGTCTTCAATGACCTGTTGGATGACAACAGCAACAACACTGACGCTTAAAATTAATAAACTTCATAATTAGACATTTATGATCTACATTTGGTATTTAATGAGTTATACATTATATTTAAATGATTACACTGAAGAAAACATGATTAGTTTGTTAGTGTTTGTTGTTCTCTTCCATGTTCACTGTTTTAGCAGCACATGTCGTGATTAGGGTTGCAAAGGGGCGGAAAGTTTCTGGTAAATTTTCCACGGGAACTTAACCTGGGGAATTTTGGAAATATTCTAATTTGGAAACTTAACAGGAATTTATGGGAATTAATTGGAAAATTTTGGGAAATTTATACAGATTTATAATATTTACATAAAATGTATCATATAAAACAAATATAAACATTTTGTTTCGTCATAACATGAAATAACAGTTATTTATTTTCCGCATTCAATTAATTCTAATTTAGTATATATGTAAATTAAATATATTTTTATTGCAGTAATTGTTATGTGTTATTTATTTCAGTGTCACATGATTCTTCAGAAATCAGTCTAATTTTGCTGATTTGATACTTATTTGTTATTATCATTGTTGGAAACAGTTGTGTTAGCATGTTAGAATGACTGGAGAAATTATGCTGAAAATTCAGCTTTGATCACAGGAGTAAATTATATTTTTATGTATATCAATTATTATACCATTATTTTAAATTGTAGTTATGTTTCACAATATTACAGTTTTTTTTCTGTATTTTTGATCAAATGTGCATGTTATGGACTGGGGGAATGCACAGTGCATGCAGCGGGTGTGTCCTCAATAGCCCTGCAGTAAGTAGTGTGCTGTGTGAGGAATGTGCAGGGTAAAAATTAAACTAAAATTGCATTAAATATGGTTGTTTTAACAATAATTATGTTGCAAGATGTTTTTTCAACTACATTTAAGTACCCTGCTATAGGCTAACCTGCAATTTTGCAAATTCCCTGTTTATTCCCTTTAATTCCCATTAATTCCCATGGAAAGTTTCCAGCTTTGAAAATTCCCGGAATTTTGCAACCCTCGTCGTGATTCACTGAATCATTTCTCAAAGTGTTTGATTCAATTGACTCGGAGTTGAAAAGTTCAGTTTCTCCATGGTCCGTGTACCTTCGGATAATTTGTTTTCTCCTTTTTGTCTTCTAAACGTAAAAACAAAGAAAGCATTCATTTATCACATATTCGACCCTCCTCATGAGCATAAATAAACAAATCTCGAGTCGTTTTTCATATTTTTATTTTTGTTTTAATCACACTTTGTTCTAATTAGCCAAATGGAAAAAAACAATAAAACCAAAATGGATAAACAGCTTGAACATTCAATCTCTACATGGGCGAGAATAAAACACCCCTTTCAGCTGATTGGTCAACCAAAGAACAAGCTGTCATCAGTACTTAGCTCCAGAATCAGCTCCATAGTAGCCTATATCTATCTGATACATTTGTACAAATTATTACAGAGTTTATTGCAACTACATTTAATCTCGTTCTCATCAAACAACCAGACTAATAAAATGGCTCGACACAACCCGTGCCAGGGCAGAGTCGACAGAGGTTTCTTCTGTATACGTATTCATTTATCACCCAAATAAATTATCCGAAGGTACACGGACCCTCCATCATGACTCGCCAGAGACTGAACTCGTGTTCATGATAAACTGATTTATGATATATAGAGAGAAATGAGACGCAGGTTTACTGTTTCTCATCAGTGGATATGAGTTTTACTCACACAAATATCCTTCATTACAGTTAGATAAAGAATCACAATGTTACAATAAATAGTTAATTTCACATCGCTTGTAAAACTATTAAAAACCATTAAAACTATTTCTGTCGATTAAAACAGATTAAATTCTTTATTCAGACCTTTATTCAAATCTTTCTTCAGCAGAATCACAGCAGATGTAGAAGCCCTGCGCAGTCTTATGACATCATGCAGTACCTCCAAAATAAAAGTCATGCATCGTCTACAATCACAGAAGTGCATAGAAATCCAACTATTTTACCAGAGTTTTTGTATATTAAAATAAAAACAGTGACAATATGATACAAACAAATGTGTCAAAAAGGTTGTTTGAGTTCATAAAGCAGAGTTCATTCATGTGTCCGAATTGAAACACATTTAATCTCAATGTGTTTTACCCAGTGGTGTAGTCTAGTTTTTTGTAGTGAGTATACTGTGATTTTTCCCTCCCAGCCTCATACTCACCCGTCCCAGAGCGACACCCCATAAGCACCGCCACACTCACTAACACGTAATTGAGACCATTCTGAAAGACTGCTTATGTGTGTTTTATCAACATGTTAATTATTATAAGCAACAAAGACTTTAACAGCCAGTGACATTTACAGCAGAAGAGACTCTGGACTGATTTTCTGTTTAGTGTCAATCACCATCTAACCCAGTTAAAATGGCCTTAGATGTTATCAATATGGTCCCTGGAGCATAAGTTTTATCAGCTGGCCAGTTTCAATGCACATTTAAGAGTGCAAGTTGCAACTATTATTACACTCTAAAAAAATGCTTGGTTAAAAACAACCCAAGTTGGGTTGAAAATGGACAAACCCAGCAATTGGGTTGTTTTAACCCAGCTGTTGGGTTAAATGTTTGCCCAACCTGCTGGGTAGTTTTATTTAACTCAACTATTGTGTAAAAATTGCTGTATTGCTTGCTTAAAATGAACCCAACATATGTTGGAAATAACATTTATTAATATTAAATATAATAATTAAACAATAAACATTTATTAAATTGTTTATTAATAAATGTTCACCTTTTGATTGTTATTGTTGCCTCTAGTATGTGTCTGATTTTTAATTTCCAACTTATTTTGGGTTCATTTTAAGCCAGCCATATAGTCATTTTTAAACAATAGTTGGGTTGAATAAAACTACCCAGCAGGTTGGGCAAACATTTAACCCAACTGCTGGGTTAAAACACCCCAGTCGCTGGGTTTGTCCATTTCAACCCAACTTTGGTTGTTTTTAACCCAGCATTTTTTAGAGTGTAACAATGATGGAAAGATGAGGCTTATCAGTATGTCACAATATCACCTTGTTTTGCACCATTTCCTGCCAGTCTGTCATCATAGTTATGCATTTCAATTCACTAACTTGCAATTCGATTCGATATCAGTTATTTTGGATATACTGTATATCAGGTACACATGGCAAATTTTCTCAAGAAAAAAAAATCTCTTAACTAATGCTGTAAAATAAAGGCTACATGGGAATCAGCTGAAAGTGTACTACATTAATATTGAAGGTTAAAATTAACTGATTAAAACTTAAATTACACTTAAGGACATTTTAATAATAATAATAATAAAGTTATAATAGGCCTACTAACTTTAAAATGATTTCTAGTCCAATTCGTTTTTTAAAATATAAACATTTCAATGGTGGCTGTCAACTTGACAGATTTATTCAAACATGCATTATATAGGCTATTGAAGAACATTAAAAATTATAATTAATATGTAATATGGTGCATAGTATATTTATAGCTAAATGCTCCTCTCTAGAGTTCTTTTTTCTTTGTTTTTTTTTTTTTTTGAACAAGTTTATGGTAAGGTGACCAGATTTCTGAAATGGAAACTGGGGACATTTCCTATTTGAGTGGTCAAAATACCACCAAAATCTCATTTGTTATTATCTGTTTATTAAAAAAACAGGGACAATACATTTTTGAATGTTTTTGCTTTTAATTGTTGTGGGTTCCTTATAGGCTATTATTACATTAATAATTATGATTTAGTTTTATTATTAGGATTTTTGCTCTGGTTTTAATACAATTCACCAAAAAAACTTTTACACTATTAATAACCATTGTAAAGCAGTTCAAAAAATATGTTATAACACAAGTATGACTTTACAAAAGCACATTACATTACAAAAATAAAACAAAATAAATACAAGAAGATAAATATAAAATGGCATTTAACAAATATTTTTTTAACATTATTGAATTTAATATTTTAATTTTCACAATCTGTTTTTAGCTACTGTATACAGAAATTACCACTGTTTAAACTTTTACCTTTTTTAAAAAGTTATTTTGCATTTTAGACTCATTTTAAGCACAAAGTACATGTATTATTTGATTTTATTTTTTATTTATCCATATCTGAGTGCACCTTCACCACGTAAGCCGTGTGTGTGGAAATAGTTATGACTGCGAAACTTTTGTGGACATTTAAAATTGTGCAAAACAATCTCGCACTCTGTTGAGGCCCTGTTATAAAACATACGAACAGTATTTCTTTAATTTAACATGAATAGCTGAGTGTGTTACTACCTTGGAATCGATAACGATGTTTATTTTGATATTTGATGATAATGGCGCTTTGCTCTGGTCCAGATCCAGATTACGTTCCTCATGTAGCGGCGTGTGCGCGACCAAGTGTGGCTGCATAGCTCCCTCTGTTGGAGAACATGATCACTACATTACACAATTTCTCCAGCAGGCTGTTGCAAGCCTGGCGTCAAGGGGGGGCTTGGGGGGGCTTTCTCAAGCCTGGCAGAAGAGAACGTAAAAACGTAATTAAATAAGTACAATGTGACATAAAATGTGATGTGTAATTTCAATTAAAAACAAACAACAAAACGTTATTCATCTTTAAATCGAGATTTAATCATACCATAACCACTAAAAAAATATCAGGCAAAAATCTGACATGACTGTAGGACTGAAGGGGGATCGCACACCAGATGCGAAGCTCAGCCCCGCGACATGTCTTTAAAATTCGAACGCATTGTTTTCTATGAGTGTACGCACAACGGTGGCGACATTCGGCGCCTGTCTGCGGCGCCCAGCTACGACTCGGAAAACAATAGAAAACAATGCGTTCGAATTTTAAAGGGATAGTTCACTAATCAGAATCAGAAAAAGCTAGCAGTAGTATATGGTTCCAAATAAAATACAAACAAAACATTTGAATAACTCCAAATAAAAGGAAATGACAGCAACAAATACGTACACATGCCGATGTACTGGTGTTGATGTAATGCTGATGCAGGGTGGGCGGCTTTATAAAGAGCCTGTGGGTTCGTTGGATGTTGGCTGCTGTTGAGAGGAAAACAAAAAGGTAGAAAAATAATCACCAACAATCATCTTAAAAGAGCTTTTGTCCTTTTTGGTAATTATATTCATTAATGAATTATATACACAAGTGTTATCATTCACACCTTCCACAATGCTGAATATGAGGTAGGTAGGTAGATAGATAGATGGATAAATAGATTCTATCTATCTATCTATCTTATCAGAACGAATTGGTTGATGTACATTATAACGCTTCGTTCCTGAATAAACAAGCCAAATGAATCTGTTGAATCTCAATGACTCACTTAATAAAGGTGACTTGCTGCCACCTAGTGGCGGTCTTAGTTTCACATTACAGTATTATAAACTATTATAATAATAATAAAAAAAAAAAATCTTCAACGTTTTATGTTTAAATCAAAGAATTATTTGTCTTTTTTTGAAATAGCTATTAATTAAGTCATTGTTGATCCCCTGTGTGCATTAAACAATGCTATTTCAGATGCTGCATCTGTTTCCTCAGCAATGCAAAAATGCATTTTGACAGTTAATACGTCAGCTATTTTTCGTCTGTTATTTTGTCTTGTTACTCATTTAATTTATTGATTAAATGTCAGAATTTGACACAAAATATGCATCCAGCAGACAACATTTCAGAAAGGTTGAAGCTGTAATGACAGCAACTTTTTGCCTCATAACTGAAAAACTTCGCTAATGTCGTAATTTTACTCGTGGTATTGTAATAATGTCGATTAAAAAAATACATTGAGCATTTTTGTGTGGGGATGAAAAGGTCATTTCTATGCCGCACAGAGGAGAACCGTTTATGAATTGGCTAATTACTTTGTACGCATCAGAAAATAATTTTTACTTAAAAAAAAAAAAAAAGTAGCATAAAAAACAAAAGGATTATAAAGTAATATCTTACTTGCATCGCATCTGCATCCAGAGTTTTCAGAGTGCGTCACACACTGACTGAAATTTTCCCCTCAGAAAGTCACTGACTGAGCACATGGTGAGAACGTGACAAAAAAACTCCCGCGATATCAGCAGATTTTTACTTCACAGGTAACTGATCATCTGATTGGTTATTTCATCATGAGCTCAGCAGAGATGTGTGTGATTGGTTGTAATGCTCAACACTAAGAAAAAAAAAGTATGCAAGGTAATCATTTCTTCATTTTGGAGGAAGCAGTGCAATTGTGTCTTCAAATGTAGCACTTTAATTTCCTCATCACCTTCATCTGGTAACTGTGACATCACCACAGATGTTTTTACAAAATAATTTACTTATTATTACAAGTTGTTGCTACAGATGTTATGATTAAGATTTTAAAATATTCTCACTAATAAAAAAAAATGAACCAGAGGCTGTATGAGTAACATACAATTATATATAAATAACTTGTAGTAGCTCATTATCTATCTATCTATCTATCTATCTATCAAACTACTAAACTAAAACTTAAACTTCAAACTTTTAAAACTACTTCAAACTTTCTGGACTGGCTTTTTCAAGCCAACTTAAAGTTTGTCTTCAAACTTTTTTATCTAGTTATTATTAATTTTTTTTTTATATTATTATTATATTATTATATAGATTATTCATTTACTAAATTTTGAAGATAAATTTTTACACCAAAATGACACTGACACATACACACTATCAATCTATCTAAAACGGCTCCTGCTCCATCTGTGAAAAACATGACCAGGGTCTGGCTCCAGATTCCTGCAGGTCGGGCCTGTCGAAGGCAGCACACAAGTGGTCTGGAACCTTCAGCAAATTAATCAGCTCGTGGTATGGGCCAGGATTGAAGACCACCTCCTCAAAAAGCAGTCTTAGCATAGTCTCCACGTCTATAATGAGAAAAATACAATGAACATGCCAATGAACTGACTAAAAGGTCAGTTCACCAAAAAAAATCGGCTATACACTCGTTATTGCGGTGCAATGTGAGATTGAATGAGTGCACTTAATAACGTCCACTATGGTTTCGGACACCACTACAAATGGCTGTCCCCTCAAATAATGCCCTATTTGAGGTTATAGGGGGCGATTTCAGATTCAGTCCTTGATTACAGCGGAGAATTCAAACTACACGCGGCATGCAAGATAGAGCGGTTTCTGCGCTGAGCGCCATGATGAGATTAACAACTTTCTCCACATGGATCATATTATATAGACCGGAGCGAGCGTGTTTAAGTTTTTTATGGACCTATTTCATATACTCTAGTGCTCTAAACATGAACCAGCAGCGTGTAAAAGACACTGAACTGTACGTCTGATCAGGACCGCAATGACACGATGGGTTATTCTGCTACACAGAAGACAATGTAAGTAAATAAATAGACTGACAATTCAAAGAAGAATGGTCAAAAATTTAACTGCTTTATTCTTTCTGTGTTAAACTTACGTGTGTCATTTGTTCAGAGACTGTAGTGCTCTTAAATGTACTGAAAATATCCCTAGACAGTTTAATGTTCTTCCGCATTTTTCTCATTTTGGCAGTTTGTTGTTATATAGGGTTAGAGTTTTAAAATGCTTTAGGGGCCCTCAACTCAACTTTTTTCTTTTTCCATGGTCATATTTTAATATTCATGTGTCTGTAATGAGTGTGTTGCAGATCTGTGTTTTATTGGTTGTTGTCTCCCCACAGCATCATTTTGTGGGGTATACAATAACAGATATACAATATATCTCATATATTGTATTGTGTCAGTATACATGGCTTTGGATGCTACATAACATAAACATATCTGTCTGTTTGATTACAGGTGCTGTGAGGAAAAACACAGAGACACAGTCAGCCACGGAAGCAGAAGTCGTCAAGCATGCAATAAGGTGGTTCAACCTGGCTGCGGATCAGGCAGCGAGGAGACGTCTCCATCCACACAAATGGAAAAATAAACAACCTTTTCATTGAACTTCTTGCCGTTTGCCTGTTAATCATTTTCTGATATTTTAGCTGTGCATAGTGCAGGATTTCATTGAAGGTGTAGCCTAATAGATAAAATATTTTATGTTTGTATCGATCTAGGCCTAAAGCACTAAATTAGGTTTTGACCACAAAATGAATGTAGAGTAGCCTCGCCAACGTAGGCTATTTAACAAAAACAGAATAGGCTATAACCTATAACTTAACATAATTTAGTAAATTTTGTAAATACAAATGTTGTATTTACTTGTACAATTACTATGTAATCTCTCTCCCCCCCACATAGCTCGAGGAGGTGAAGGCTACAATGTCCGGTGCAACCGATACACAGACGTCCTGGTTGTGGAAAAGATTGATTTCCCACGAAAAGCACCACCATCGAGATACCCGAAAACTGTGGCTGAAATTCTTCAAATGGGCTCAAAGAATCCCGTAAGCGTTTTTTTTTTTTTTTTTTTTTTTTTGGTACTTTCAGTGAATTGTTCAATGGCAACGACCTAATGGACTCTTTTGTGCTTCTTTATACATTTCAGGTTGGCGTCTTGGTAGCACGTGCTGCGTTCATAAGCACAACTCCAGAATCCGTATCTTATAACGGAAACATTTTAGAAATGCAGACGTGCTATCTGGAAGATGCAACCGGAAAAATTAAAGCACATCTGTGGGATACCCATATCGGTGCCATTCAACTGGGTAAGACGTACAGGCTCTCAAATCTCTCTACCAGAGAGTTCAGGGGCGATTTTTACATCACCACCACCAGGCAGAATGAGGTGCAAGAAGTGGCCGCTTTGCAAGGCTTGAGTGCGCTCATCCCAGTCAAACATGGCGTTGATGCCCTGTCCGGGATGGTGAAAAGGGTCGAAGTAAAGATCTTGCGGCGATGTGGTCACTGCAAATGTTGGCAACAGAGCTTTAAAGACAAGTCCAAGAACCATCGCTGCGAGAGATGCAACATGCTCCAAAGATTGTCTACTTATGAACCAAATGCATCAGCCAGTTTCTGCGTCTTCACAGGTGCCGAAGAGTGAAAGGTGACTGTGTCAAATTCGGTCTTAAAGCGGTATCTTGAATCCGAAGGCGTGATGCACCTATTACAAGATTCTGAAGATGTCGAAGAACACTTTCTTGACTCGGTCTCATACATTTCAAATGCAAGACGACTCCGTCGTTGCAATGATGAAAGTCGAGTGTTCTGAAAAAAAGTAAGCTAAAGATTAACTAAATATAAATAACTAAATCGTACTTGCTTTTACTTGTATTGCTTTGATATAAGATGTATTTGAGTTTGTTTAAATTTGACTAAACTTGTTTCTATATCTTGATTGTTGCTGGATTCAAAAGGCTATTTTTTTTTTTGTTCATGGATGCTAATAAATGAAATCGAAACATATCTATTTCTTTGTCCATAATTTCACAGAAATGTACTTAACTGCAAGTGTTTTGATTGTATGATGTAGGTTAGTTTAAAAAAAACTTGTTTTATTAAATGGGCTTTATTTCAAAAACTTGTAAATAGACCTAAATAGAAATTACAGTTTTCATTTGTTAAATTAGAACAATATATTAAATTCAAATGATGTAGCAATTCATTAGATTATTTAACTTTTAGATTATTGAAATTTTTAGAACTTATATTTTTACAAAATGGGTAAGCCTAGTGTTTAATTTATATTTGTGCATATTAATGTCAACGTGTATGAAACAGCTAAAACAATGGACTAGGTGCACAAGATGGCGTCATTACTGTATATTCTTAGGTTTGCCTCATACAAACATTTCCAGGTCTTTTGGAAACTAGTGGAGCCTGCAGTCAACACCAAGATGGTGCGGGTCACCAACACCAAGGCTGCCTCTGCCAGCAGCTCTGAGTTTTCTCAACCAACAACGGTGTGCACGTGTACAACAATTATAATGCATTATCAGTGTTTGAAGAAGTACTTTAAAAGTATATTTTACTTTAATGAAAGTAGCAATACTACAGTGTAGAAACACTAGTGGTGGAGGGGGAACCCGCTTATTCAGTCCGTCGTATCTTGGACGCTAGGCGAAGGGGACGCGGGACTCCAGTACTTGGTGGACAGGGAAGGTTACGGTCCGGAGGAGAGGAGTTTGTCACGGTACGCACAAAGACAAAGATGGTAGATCCAATCGCAGCATAGGCATTTATTAGGGAAATCCAGAAACGTAATCCAAAACCAGGCAAGGGTCAAAATCCATGTAGACAGTCCAAACAAACAGGAACAAAAAATAACACAAAGAAAACCAAACAAGGGAATCAGAAGTACACGTAACATGAAAACAACGAACCAACACCAAGGACAGAAACAACTCAGTATAAATAGACAGACACTAATGATGTGATATAATACAGCTGGGTGCAATGACAATGATAATGAGTCCAGTGAGTGTGTATGGGATATGTAGTCCATGTAACAGGTGGAAATGAGAGTCCGGGATGGAGTGCCCTCTAGTGGCTGAAAGGGCACTCTCACTGGTGATCATGACAGAGTTGGGTTCCTGCCAGGGACATCCTTGATCACTCTCTTATCGATGATTTCAATCGACAGGTAAGCTCTCCTGGGAGCACCAGGAGGCGCTCGTAGGAGAGGGGGTACTGTCACGGATTTTATCTGTCACTGTCATGGATTCACTTACTCGCCCTCGTGTGTTTGTTGTGGGTGTATGTGTGTGAGTGAATGATTATGTGGGCGTTCACCCAATATGGTCTGATTGCAATCTGTTGCCAGCCGTGTCTTGTTAGTGTTTGTTATATATTGTGCGTGTCTTTATGTGGTCTTTGTCAGTTCGTTTCAGGCTGTCCCTGTGTCGTGCACTCTGTTTGTCTCTTCCTGGTTCCTGGATTCCTGGGTTGTCGTTGTGTGCCCTGCTTTCTGGGTTGGATTATCCTGTTTCTCTGATGCCCGTTGCAGCCCTGCGCCACCTGGTTCTTCACCACTCTGCACGCCACCGTTTCTGCACGTCACAGTTTCTGCCTCGACTGTCCATTTGGAGTGAAGTTATTGTACAGCGAATTCTGTCAATAAATATTGTTATACTTGCATCACGTGAGATCGCTTAGAGCACCTTTAAAGAGTATTTAGCCCCACTGCCCTCAGGTGCAGGTATAGGTCTCTGAGGTGCAGGAGGGCTCCTTTTTGGAGAAGCTTGATTCCTTCAGTCATTACATACCTTAACAACAGACATCGCTGAGTGTTATCTTGACTTGTTATCTCTTTTTTGTTTGCATTATGTCTGTTTATGTTGTGTGTGTTAAACAAGTGCAGTGCTGTGGAAAAAAAATTCCCCTTGGGGACAATAAAGTTAATCTTAAGTTAATCTTAATGTTTTAACACTTAGTTGTTATTAGCATGTAGCTATACACTGCTAGCATGTGTAGCATTTTGAAAGTCCTGTTTGCTAGCATGAGTAAAAACAAAGCCACTAGATGACAAGCCTGCAACCAAAAAGCACAACGGCTAAAGTTAATGCTGCGGTAAAGACTGCCAGTGCGCAGGGAAGAAGAGCAGAGGCCGTTACACGATAGGCTGAGAGGTGCCGCATGTGATTACGTTAGCTGTTACGCTTTCTCCAATGGTAAGAGATACAGAGCCTCCCATCTCCCTGTAATAATAAAGTCTCTGGTAAAAAGATCCAACCCACATCTCTATACAATGATCTGATGCAGAGATATAGGTCTTGGTAAACGGTTGCTAGGGTACTCTATCTGGTTGCTAGGGAGTGTCTTGGCAGCTGCCAGTGATGATGCTCCAGGGACCACTAATAATAAGTTTAAACAGCATTTCAGCTTTTTCAAGCCAACTTAATAACGATGCTTCTGTGCTTTGACTAAAATACACTTGATTACAAGATGTTGAACAAATCTCAATTCTACACTCATAAATTATAATTGATGTGACACTATAATAGAACTAAATTAAGGTGATTTCCATTAACAGAGATTGAGAAAAGCACAGATACACACACACAATGATCTGTGTCACACACTTTTATTCTGACATGATATTTCAGTGTCACAGTATTAATGTAATGAAGAGACTCTGTAACATCTGATTTCATCATCAGCTCAAAGCATTATGGGTAGAGTCTCACTGTTCTGATTCATCAAATCAGTTTCACTAATGATCTAAGACCAACATAAATCCCAGGATAGAGCGGTTGAGTGAATGTGGTCTGGACTGAGTGGATGAGGCTCATTGTGTCTCCAGAGACGCTGTAGAAGGACAGAGTTCCTGCACTGTGATCCACATACACTCCTACTCTATAGTAATTCTTCCCATTCACTGTTCTACTGATGATGGGCTTTACAGGGAGATAAGTCCGTATGTTATTGTGACTGAATGAGTAACTGGAGGAATAGCAGTTCAAACTCCAGGACTGATCATTATGTCCAAACCCACTGTCAACATCCCCTCCCTTCCTGCTCATGCTCTTATATGACACTGATATAAACACAGCTGCACTCCACTCAATCTCCCAGTAAGAGCGTCGATCACTCACACTCTCTCCACACAACACCTGAGGCCACACATTAAATCTGTCTGGATGATCAGGATACGACTGACGTGTGTCAGTGCCAGTAATCAGTGTGTTCCCCTCAGACAGAAGGAGGCCTTGATTCACTGTGTTCAGATCCAGAGTGAGCAGACGGGAATCTGATGGAGATAAAACACATCACAATCAGGAATCATCAATCTGATCTTTTAATGTGTCTGAACTCTTCATGTTCAGTATTTCATCAGTGTCTCAGTACAGTTGAGCAGATATCCTGTGAAAATCATCATTATCATGATCAACTCTAAATCTCTTCTGTCATGTTTTCTCACTCAGTGAGTTTCTCTGCTTGTTTTCTCAGTGACTTACATTGTAGGAAGTCGTTCCTGGTCCAGGAAACAATGTCTGTGGAAATCAAGAGACATGAAGAGTGTGATTATCATGTCAGGAGAAAATGATCCCAGCATCCATCGCTCACACATGCAGAAATCCTCAACACAGAAGATATTTAGAGAAATGCCTCTGCTGTTTCCTGACACAGACACTACTGAGGGTTTGATATTATTGACACGTCACCATATTTGATTTGTCTTCTGTAGACATGAACTGATCAGAGGGAATTGATCAAATTTCACTTTGCTCCCCATACAGAGAAATCATATCGCTTCATAAGACTTGGATTAAACTTCAACCTCCTTAGTAATGTTCTTCAAAGAGACTCTGATCAATCAATAAATGTCTCCTGCTCAATCATTGATTAGCCTACAGTATATTATAATTATACTATTATTATGAAAATGTCTGAATACATGAAGGCACACTTCAGCTTCAGTTATTAAATCATAAAAATGATGTTTTGGTTTTAAATACTTCTAAAAACTGTAAAAATATATTTGGTATCATCAGTATTTAAATGTGCGATTTTAACAGTAAATCCGGGCTACAGTAGACTCATGTTAGTGCTGTTAGAAGTGACCCAGTGTTTGACGAGTCGATCTCTCCTTCAGTTCACCAGATTGAACCGCTTTTACCTGTTTTACTCTCATTCTGCAACTTTACCATCCTTACATTAGCAACATTATGAGTTCACACTGGTTATGCGTCTCGTCAAGGCAACAATGGTTGGAAAGATATATATATATATATATAATATATATTATATATTTATATTTATTTATTTATTTATTTTTTTTGTATGATATACATAGGTCCATAAATGTTTATGTATAAAATATTTCATATGAAATGATACAATACAAGGTTCCAAAATATTTAATATGAAATGTTACAATATAATATAAAGTTCCAGTTTAATAATTCAAACATACAGAGAAATGTTTTTTATTTAATAAAGACAACATTCCTTCTGTACATTTACAGCTTGAGCGCATCTCTCTCTGTCTGTGTGATGCACAAGAGCGTCCTTCAACGATTCAGTCTCTGTTCTGACACTGTTGTGCTCATGTCTTTCAATTCATAACATTAACAGACTAAATAAAATAAAGCTAAAATGTAAGTAGTCATTCTTCATGCTAAGTCATTCGTCATTTAGAGATAAAAATCTTGCAGTAAGTGTATCAAACAACACAAGAACTGTGGGTAACACTTTAGAATACTGTTTCTTACTTACTGCATCACTAATAAGAAATCACTGAAGAACTAATAGGTAATTCTTCATTAACACCCAATTCACTACTGATAACTACTAATGAAGATATGTTAACTAATCAGTATGAAATAGAATCTTATGATTATGTTGAGTAACAGTTAGCTAATCAATAACTAATGAATTCTGTCATAACTCCTTAAGAACTACTATTAATTATCTACTAATTAATGTTCAAGAACAATAACTATGAAGTAACTACTAAAAAATTATTCATTTTCAAAATTACTTGAGTAAAATTACACCTTTGTACTACTTTGTCACAGTCCACTATTTATTATTATTATGGAAATTAAATATGCATTTATATGCTGCATAATATGCTGCACTCCCAAAAAGACTCATTACTACAAATTGTTCAGAAGTTTTTGTCTGTATGGTGATTAACTACTTTTGTGTGCATGTTCTGTAAGAAATCAGCTTCGGAAAGGAACCCCACCCATATCATAATTATCCAACTAACCACAGATATAAAATATTTTATTTATTTTCGTGTATGTTTTATTTGATCTACAAAATCAGAGGCTTTTTGATTACACTTGAATTGCTTTGAAATGCTTTAACTTTTGATTCTTAAATGTTTGTTAAACGAGTTTAAATGTAAGTATTGTGTAGATGTTAAAATTAAAATGGAATAAAATATTAGGTATTAAGAAATGTTTTCTTTATCTGAGATAAAGGAAGATATCATGAAACTAGTGGTTGTGTCGTGTATTTTACAAAGGTGTTTAGATTATTAATAGTGTTTTTTTTTTTTTCAGTGTAAGTTTGATTTGATTTGAGTCAGAATTATGTGGTAATTCTTTATTAATTACCAATGGGTTCCTTTAATCTTCACTTTAGAATACAGTTTCAGGTTCTAATAATTCCTGCAGAATTATCTAATAATTCTTTATTAATTACTAATGAGTTCCCTGTATTTTCACTTTCCTTCAGTCATTGCCTTACATACTGGAATTTACTCAATGGTAATGTGATATGCTGAGGAAAACAGACACACTTACAGTACTGTATATGAAATATAAAAACTAATATGAGGTAAGTTGGCTGTGAAGGCATTTAGAGTGGGGGTTTGGTTCATTTCCGAAAATGATTTCTTACAGAACACATTCACAAAACAATTATTTACCACACAGGCAAAAACCTCTATAAGTTTATTTGTGTTTAATTAACATCTATTTTCATAATACTACTACTGATAACATTAGTAAATAAGAAAGGGTCACAATTCAGTGTAATTGTGTTTGTTCATTAGTAGGTACTTCATAGGTATTGTTCTTGAACATTAATTAGTAGATAATTAATAGTAGTTCTTCAGGAGTTATGACAGAATTCATTAGTTATTGATTAGCTAACTGTTACTCAACATAATCATAAGATTCTATTTCATACTGATTAGTTAACACATCTTCCTTAGTAGTTAACAGTAGTGATTAAAGTGTTAATGAAGAATTACCTATTAGTTCTTCAGTAATTCCTTATTAGTTATGCAGTAAGTAAGAAACAGTGCTCTAAAGTTGTAACGAGTAGTCACACGATGTGGGATCCATGTGCAGGCTTTATTAGACAGTGTTCGTAGTTAGACAGGCAATGGTCGAACAACAGCAGACAAGTACAGCAGAGAGCAGACAGAATCGTAGTCACAACACAGGCAGTGGGTCAGGGCAGGCAGATATCAAGTCAAAAGCAAAGCAAAGAGTCCAAAGGGCAGGCAGCAGAGAATCGTGAACGGGGATCAAACAGGGTCAACAACAGGCAGGCAAACACAATGACAAATGCTCAGAAATGCAAACCGTAGTAATACAAGACCTCGCCATGAGTGTGAGGATGTGAGCGGCTTAAATAGTCCAGATAATGTGCTGCAGCTGGGTGTGGGTGATTGCTGATTGGTGGAGTGAGTGCAGGTGATTGCCATGAAGGATTATGGGAAATGTAGTCCGGGAATGACTGGAACTGTGACAAAAGTGTTACTGAACTGTGATATCGTCTTGTTGTTTTGGCTTGTGACTGACAATGTAGGCCTTATCTCACAACTGTGACTTTGTCCTTATTATTACTTATTTTATGTAACATTTATCATTGTGTCTGTAAAAACACTTGAAAGAAAATTGCTGAAATTAGTTATTAGTTCAAATATTTAATTGCATAACTGTATAAAAATATGCATGAAATAAGACAATTGTTGCATCACTTAAGTCATTGTGGATAGATAGATAGGTTTTAACAATTTAACACATGGCTAGCTTGAATTACCATTAATTAACATGTTGCTATCACAAATTAGCTCACTGCTACCACGAATTAGCACATTGCATGCATGTATTAAAGGGATAGTTCACCCAAAAATGAAAATTTGATGTTTATCTGCTTACCCCCAGCGCATCCAAGATGTAGGTGACTTTGTTTCTTCACTAGAACACAAATGGTGATTTTTAACTCCAACCGTTGCAGTCTGTCAGCATATAAAGCTTGTGAATGGTAACACAATCTATAAGAGTCAAAAAAAACATGCACAGACAAATCCAAATTAAACCCTGCGGCTCATGACGGCACATTGAACACCACTATGTCCAACTGCGTTCAGCACTCGGTTAGTGAGGTCTGACCGCGCTCTGACAACGGCAGTGATGTCTAGCACTCATTGAAGTATAAGTGCGAGAGATCACTGCTGCTGTCAGAGCGCGATCAGACATCACTAAGCGAGTGCTGAACGCAGTTGGACATAGTGGTGTATTAGTGGTAAAAAATGATATAAATACTGTTGATATAAATACTGTTAGGTTTCTCACACAAACCGATCGTTTCGTGTCTTAGGACATTAATGTGTCGTCACGAGCCGCAGGGTTTAATTTGGATTTGTCTGTGCATGTTTTTTTTAATTCTTATAGATTGTGTTATCATTCACAAGCTTTATACCGCTGACGTGAATCAGTGTGTCGAATCAGGAAGCTTCGGAACGTCAAAGTCACATGATTTCAGCAGTTTGGCTGTTTGCCACGCAAATCATGATTCGATACACTGATTCATTGTGCTCCAATGCTTCCTGAATGCTTCCTATAAGTAGTTGTTTTGTTTTTTTGGCACATCAAAAATATTCTTGTTGTTTTATAATATTAATATTGAACCACTGTACTACATGAACTGATTTAGATGTGTTTTTAGTACCTTTATGGATCTTGAGAGAGGAAATGTCATTGCTCCCTATGCAGGCCTCACAGAGCCATCGAATTTTAACTAAAATATCTTAATTTATGTTCTGAAGATGAACGAAGGTCTTATGGGTGTGGAACGACATGAGGGTGAGTAATTAATGACAGAATTTTCATTTTTGGGTGAATTAACCCTATAAATGTATAGCGCAACATTTTAATGAAGCAACAATACATAGACTGGCCAGTAATATTCTTTAATTGTGCAAAAGTATTATAAATACAGAGCGGCACAAAGCACTTATACACATCCCGTGTGCAGAATGATGTGCTTGAAGCAAGTCACAGTTTATTGAGGATTTTCTTTTAACAGTTACTGTGTGTGTGAAGAACGATTCACAGCGCTCTGTTCTCCAGTGTTGTGATCTAAGTAACAGACACTGTCTGAGATGTACGTGCACTGTTTTTTGCAAGGCTTTAAACGCGAACAAATGATAAACTTTCGTGAAGATTCAGCACTGGCTCAGTTCCATCTACTGTCCCGAGCGTCTTTCACAACTTAGTTTAGTAAGGTAGTTTAAACCAGAAGCACACATTGGTGATAATGCATTGACTGTCATTGTGTGAAAATGTGGATAGTGTTAAAACAAATGTGTCTCTATAAATAGCCCTCAGGTATCGATGCATCATATTGTTAGACATTAGATTGATGTATCAATGTATTGTTACACACCTATAGCATCCTTCATATCTCTGAAGAGTCTTTAGTTTTATCATATTTATAAAAGACAGATATGCTGTACTGAGTCTTTCTGTAAAAAGCAGCGCTCCTGGAGGCCGTGCCATGGGCAGAGCTAAAGGATGAGTCTCAATCAGCTTTAGCTCCCTAGTTCAGTAGTCAGGGCACTGATCAGGGAGTCGACCACATTCATTTTCACGATATAAGGTGCGTTCCATACGGGATATGTCGCCCTCCTAAGGGCACTTCGGAGTGAAAATAATCATGGAAGTGTCGTTCCAAACCGAAGTGGTCAAAACTGGCCACTTCAAAGGGCCCTTCGGAATGAAGGATTTCAAAGGGGTACAACTGATGGACACTTTGGGACCCCATGATCCTTTGCACAGGGAAGTTGTCAGCATTGTCACAGAATGGGTACAGGAGGCTTGGAGTTATATTTTACCTATAAATGTATGTATAGTATTTTTCTATACTACTGTAATATTTATACGAGTTAGATTTGGTACGTTATTATGGTCAAAATGACATTGTTCTTCAACAAAAATACTTTATAGCTCCATTTATCAGTCCATTCAAATGTTTCAAATACATAGACACAATATGGTGTAACGTATGGGACGGGACAACGGAGTTGAAGATCCACGTGCAGCCTTTATTAATATGAGCGTAGTCGTACAGGCAGAGGTCAAACACCAGCAAACGGATACAAGAGGGCAAGGCAAAAGAGTAATCCAAACACAGGCTATGGTCAAGGCAGGCAGCAAAAGATCATCAAACAAGGAAACAGTCCAGGGTCAAAAACACAGGCAAGACAAGAAAAAAGGAGACAATGTCGGAAACAAGGCTAAACAATACTCAGCAAAGTGAGTGTGTGAAATAGTGCAACTTATAAAGAGAACCTGATGGGAAACACAGGTGTGAGTGTGATCAGTGCCTAGCTGAGGGATTGTGGGAAATGTAGTCCAGAGTGAAGTGACATCATGATAAATAAAAAGGGAACAAAAACGTTTGTGTTGTGCACCAATCGAGCACAGTTTGCCAACAAAACACTGACATTTGATGCAGTTTTACTCACCACCTGCGATCTGCAAATCCAGCGACTTGTTTACAAAACAGGCACGTTCACACAGACATGAAAGGGGGCTTGAGCACCTGCCCCTTTTCTTCCTCGAGAGAAAGTGCCCTTTTTTTTTTTTAATAAATTGCGCACAGCGTCTCTATCAAACACATATATTAACTGAATGAAAAAATACTATATATATCAGGTCAGCTTTGTCGAGTTCAGATGCCCTCCCTCCGCAACACGCCATTCATTCCCGCGCGCGTCCTGCCCCACCTCATGTCTGCTGCTGGCTGACAACCCAGCAAACAAAGTTATGTTGCGAGAACGTTGTCCAAACGTTCTTTTTTGGTTGTGGAAACATTATTTGAAATGTTCTAAAAATGTGAAAATGTCCGGTTTGCTTAATGTTGCTGGAACGTTTTATATATATATATATATTTTTGTAGATTGTTGCAGTACGTTTTCCAGGAAAATACTATTTCAGTGTTTCTACTTCAAAAATTTCACATTTAATTCAATATATGCCATTTCTTTGAAACCGTTTTCAATCAGACATTTCACAAATAATTACAAAGTAAAATCTGTGTATCATTCATTCAGTCCTTGTTTATTATTGTTTAATATTAAAAACAGAAAAATTATAAAATGGCTCCTTTTTAGTTTTTTCATTTATTTAAAAAAAAAAAAACAGAAAAAACAAGAATTTAACTGGGGCCTCATTTATAAAACTTTGTGTAGATTTCATCCTAAAAGTGTACGTATGCGCAAAAGCTAGATTCTGCCAGAACCTGCGCACAAATCCCTTTATAATTCCCAGTCAATGGAAGATTGTGTGTACGTGCATCTCCACCCTGTCTCCTCCCCGAAATCACCATATATGGAGCTTATGACGCCTAGTTTCACTATTCATAACCTCATCTCCATATCATTTCCATGCACGTTCCCATCCATGTGACACCATGGTTAACACCGTCAAAGGTACAAGACATTGGAAAATATTAGATACGGACTATAAATGCCATTTGTGCTATACACTACATTGATAAAAATCATCCAATATCCTCTTTATGTTTTAGAATAAATATATAAAAATATCCATAAAAGCAAAATTGTATCAAATGCTTCAGATAAAGGTTTTAGAATAGAGTTGATTCATTCATTTCCACTGGCCAAATAGTATTTTAATTGTTTTAAACAGTTTGAATCAAATTTTTGCAGTTTTGTTGATAAGGTGAACATATCTTTTAGGAAGTTTATAGGCTATTTTTAGTGGAAACAGATCGGCCTACTTATTTATTGCAGTGTAAATACAACTGTCTCTGCGCGTCACTGACAAAGTATTTAAAAAAAAAAGGAAACGTGCAAATCTTAGCATTTTCCTCAAATGCGTTTGTAAGGATACTGATTGTTAGAAAGCAGCTGTCTGACTCTCAGATGAAGAACAGGAACGGTGTGTGTAACATTAGCAACACATTATTAACTGTTTGATAACGTAGTCAAGCAAAAGGCTAATCACATTAATTCATATTAATTAATGACAGAACCGTCGCAAGGGCTGTGCCGAGTGTGCGAGCGCATAGGGGCTATAAAATTAAACTATATAACATAGCTAAAACAATATTGCTCTGAGCGTGTGCGTGTGACTGTGATTCATGTGCATATGTCAGTCAGTGTGGAATCACACGTCAAGTTCTGAGAGAGTTTTTCAGTCCATTATAAATTCTGATTTTGGCGCCTCTGGAATGGATCAAACCATAGATATTAGCCTACCTGATGAGTTCAAGTAAATACGCTGGAAATCCGTGCTCATTCAAGGATGTGCATTTTTTTTTAATGTATGGAGAAGACACAACACAAACAACAAATCATCACTGCAGCAACAGTAGCCTATACTCTCAGAGCTGGCGTGAGTGAGTGGGCTAATTTGCATATTCATTGATCCGTGTATATTAAATGAGGCAAGGTTGTAGAGTTACATTCAGGCTATTTTAAGGCTATTTTATTTTTTTTCACTTGAATTTTTTTAAAAATATGTCATTTTGGTGATCAAAGATAAGGTTTAAGGGATAAAATAATTGACTACAGGGGGACTTTAATGTTCAAACGGAGACCTGTAATAAACGTAAATGTGACAGTAATAAACGTAAATTATGCATAATTACATGTAACTAACCCTAAACCAAACCCTAACTGTAACTCTATAGTAAGTACATGTAATTAATTAATAGTACTCAGTACCTATTTGAGTAATTAAAATGTAACTACGGCACTGTAAAATAAAGTGTAACCAAATTAGTTGTACATTAAATTTTCAAAAATTAATATAAAAAATAAAAAGAATTATGCATTGGCTTGGGTATATAGGCCTATACATTAACACAAGAACTGTCATTCTGACTGCCTGTTATTCAGAGCACGACAGAGATATGAAAACACAATAGGCTACTCTTCTGAGGTTTATGATGTGACCTACATCATAAGTAAGTATTGCGTTTTATTAAAATTAATTGATATCTTAAAACTATCATCAAACCAAACAGTATACTTGAGTTGCATAGGATTATTTAATTAAATCAGCTTGAAAAAAGTGAAAGTCAACATCTCTGCCATTAAATAGGAGTGCAAGCAGGACATTTTTATTTCCGTTTTGTGTTTCTGAAAAAAGAATGTAGTTCACACAGTTCTATGGGATCTAAGCATATAAACTCGCCTGTACAGTGAAGCACAGACCAGTAAGTGTAAATATGCAGCAGTCATAACCTTCCGCATTCCTAAGGTCTCTTTTGAATGGTATTCGTCCCACGGGTGACAGTGAAACACTCACAGGTTAATTGATATTGAGTATTAACTGAAGTTTGTGTTCTCTCTGCGCTGTCCAGGGCTTCCTGCAGCTTTCACAAACAGATGAGAGTTTGAGAGCTGGTCAGCTAAACAAAACAGGCCAAAGAAGTAATGGGCAATGTACGGGAGAAGATGTGAGGTACATTCATATTTCTGAAATAAACACCTATATGGTACCTATTTCTATGACGTGTGTAGAGTTGGCCATAGCTCTGATATATGACAAGTGCTGCGCATGTCCGTCTCACAGCCAAAGCGCAAAAGCAGAGATTGAATCTGGCAGTTATGTGACATCGCTGAACATAGGCTACTAAATCCCATATGTGGGACTGTATGCCCAGGGGCACAGAAATAAACACCCCATATGTAGGCTCAAAGGGTTAATAAATGGAAAATTAGATTTTGGCCTGATTTCTCATTTTTCAGTTGTGATTTATAAATCAGTTTATGGCTTTGATATTTCATTCACACATGCGGGAGGTGCTGAAACGCCCCTTTCATCTGATTGGTCAAACCGCGCCGTCTTCAGAACGGCCTTATTTCTGCCAGGTAGAATAAGAGTCGGTACGGCATTGTCAAATCGTCCCACTTTATAAGATTTTGAAATGAAAAAAAATTATATAATATGAATAAAAGTAAAATGTTTACTGTATGATGAATGGGCATCAAGAATCCTTGATAAACCCGTAAAAATCAATCATGACCATGAGAACATGTCCACTTTTTTTAAACTTATGTAATATCACTCACTTATATGGTGATTTTATAATGTGTTTGCATTGGTGATCATTTATATCTAATTTTTAAATTTTGTTCATGGAGATAACATGGACAGTGTGTCATGATGTAATTTGCTGACATCTACCGGAAAACAAACATTAAAAATTAAAATAACTTGAAATTTTAGGAACAGCCACTCGTTGGCTGAAGAGCATCACTCATTTTGCACCTATCTATTATAGGTATCTTTTCACAAGTTTTCATCTAGATTTTGTGTTTAGACATTATAACAATATATGATCACTGAAGTATTTATTTATATTATTTATTAGTAGTATGTCACAAATACAGTCAATCCTGAACATGGTGTTGTGTGTGTTTGTTCTCTATTGTGGATGTGTTATAATGTCACTCCTTCACTTCTGTGTGTGTTCTGCATTGTAGCTGATTATTTGTTTGACAAAATATGTAACAGAGAGCATTTTTATAATCTCCAATTCGAATCAAGAATCATGCATTGTTGTTACGATAAAATAATGTTTTGCTCATCACATCGACCAATTCATACAGAGCCAGATCAGCCTCAAAAATAATATATTTACAAAATAAAATTCATAAATGCACAGCACAATACTACAGAGCCCCTAAAGGGACATAGTGGTGGAAAAAATTTGGGATGGGATGAATTATTATTTTTTTTTTTTACTTTTCCCACACAAAACATTTGCATTCCCTCACAAAGATGTTTGAGTTCCCCAAAACCTGTTGTGAGATCTGACAAACACTTCCTGTTTGATTTCCCACAGGCAGTGGTTCAGAAAGCTCAGTGTTTTCGGTCTGTGTATCTTTTGGTCATTTGTTTTTTGATTTAATATTGAAATCGGAAAGTGTAAAAAACGTATCAGTTACGACTGTAACCTTTGTTTCCTGAAGAGGGAACGAGACATTGCATAGAAAATGACACTGTGGAAACCGTCTGCGTGATTGCGTCGTGAAGAAATTAAACTGGCGCCGCTTTCGTTCCGTAAGTAGAATAGGAAAGGCGTGGGACATACAGCATAAGCGTTCTGAAGAATGCGGAAACCGGAAGTACGTTCAAGGCGATATTTTGTGTGTTTTCATCAAAAACCTTCATTTCTTTTCGACTGATGAAAGAAAAACATGGACACCTTGGATGACTTGGTGAGTAAATTATCAGGAAAAGTTTATTTAAAAGTGGACTAATCCTTTAAGAATTTCACTTTATAGATAGCATGCATATTTAATAAGATTAGGAAATAAATTCTATATAAAGGTAAAAGAAAAATACCCCTGAAAATCATTTGTTTCATAAGAGAAAGTTAATTTCTGACACTGATGGCATTAAATATGAAAACCCTTCATCTCTGGTTTATTGTTCAAAGTCTTATTTCAGGGTTCTATTCAATTCAAACAAGTTCACCTTAAAATCATTAGTCTCAAATTCATTTCCCTTTCGAAAGGGAACTCCACTCTGCGTTTGCCAGAACGCATTGGGGAATGTCACGTGACCCAGATTTCTGAAAGCACTATCCAACAACTCCAATTCCTATTGGCCGGCAACAGCCTATGACGTCATACGGCGCGACCCGGAAGTATAAAGGAGCGCCTGGAGAGACAGTCACCATCTCATCGTCTTTCGGTCCTGTTCTGTCTGATTGTAATCTATACCAAATCCGGTAGGGTTTTTTATATATACCTTACAAACGTTCATGAGAGTGTGTTTATCCGTGTCCCAGGGTCTGACACTTGATATACATATCTTTCTGAGCGTTTTCTGTCTGGAGAGGAGCACGCATACACAGTGCTTGAGGGCACTGCTGTGTGTCTGTCTGTTGTTTACTCTGTTCTCGTTTGGCAGTCTTCCCGAGGGAAGAGCTGTCTGCATCTCTGCCTGGTGGTTCTGGCCCCTGTTTGTGCTGAGGCTTAACGGTGGCTGCGATCATAGGGCTCGCAGATGAGCTCGTTGGGAAGTTTGAGAAAGTTTTATTCTCTCTCAACTTCCCTGGGGCTGGCGAGAGCAACCGGATGATGATGACGTTCGTGTTTGACGTCATCGCGAGCGCTCCTCTGGCAGGTGTATGCGAGCTGCTGTGTGTTTGGGACGCACTTCTCGGCGGGCTGCGGCTGCCGGGAAAGCGCGTTAAGGCCCTTTCACACAGGACGCGGTATGCGCTGCGCTCGTCGCTGGGTTCAGCGCAGCTCTTCAGATACAAAGCGATTTGCGCTGCGCTGGCCAGAGCACATTTTCCAAACTTGTATCGGGAGTTCTAATCATCTAATCATTTGATTGTTGTTCCACCTTTCGGTCAGCAGCAAAGTATATGTCCCGTGCTAAGAAGTGTCTGTCATGTCTTCATGACACAGCTTTTCTCCCGATGTCTCTATACGACCAGCAAACTTGTATTGTATAGCTCTGGAAATTCCAACACAGTAAATAGCTGTTCATCCATTTTGCTTTCCGATTGTTTGGATGCCCCGTTGCTATTGGTCGCGCGGGTAATCGTCACAGAGCGCAGCGGCAAAAGTTGAACTATTTTGAACTTTGACCGCGGCGTGCGCGCAAGCTGCGCTCCACTGCGTCTGCGCTTTGGTCGACAGTCCTCGCGCAGCGCAAACCATTGAAACAAATGGGTTTCATAGCGCAGCGCTTACCGCGTCCTGTGTGAAATAGTCATTATTTATAGTCATTATTTCTGTCAGCCCGCTGTTCTGTTTGATAGTAAGAGGATCTTTAGGCTTAAAAGAACCTTAGATTCCATCCTTTCATGTAAAAAAAGGAGCATTAGGAGTTGTGGGACCACAACCTGCTGTCTCTCAGGTGGTAGGCCCTTATCTTTGCGTAGATAAGTTATGCAGGTATTGCTAGGCCCCACTTCCTAGAACTTTCATGCTAAAGAAAATGAATTCCTCTGAGCCACTTGATATCTGTATTTATCAAGTTTGACTGGACAATGCTAGTTTTTAGCTTTTCGTCTTCTAAGGCTTAGAACAGATTTGAGGATCTGTATGTGAGTGTTTTTCCTTTTAAACAGCATGTATTTCAAAGTTTTAAGTTACTTTGAGTTCTAGACTTTTGCCCTACATATATATGTGAGCTTACTTATGCTGCCACAGGTTAGCACCTGTTCTCTTAATAGTAGGCCCTTTTTGCTGTAAAGCGGCCTCTATTTGAGAGAATGGTGACTACATATTCCCCAGTTAAGAGGTTTATTTGTGTCACTGAGTGCATCACCTGTTGGATTGCATACTCAGGGTAGTTAGAACCACTTTTTGAGGAAAGTTGGTATCTATTAAGCTCCCTGGTGATCTTGTGAGCAGCTATATTGCATATAACTCGATTGAGGCTTTATGATATTTAGCCTCCTTCTAGTTAGCATTTTTTTCTACAATTCTGATTAACTGATCATGGTTCGCTCACATATGTACAATTTTTGTATGTGAGCTTAATATGCTGCCTCAGGTTTGCACCCGCTTATATATAGCAGGCCTTTTTAAAAAGCGGCCTCTATTTAAGTGTTTGGTGAACCCTTTCCCCAGTGTTACTGAGTGCATCACCTGTTGAATTGCATACTCAGGGTAGCTAGATCACTTTTGAAGAAAGTTTGTATCTGTCAGCTCCCTTTCAGTTATCTGTTTATCAGCTATATTGCAAACGGTCGTGATTGTCAGCCTCCTTCTAGTAGCAATAGTTTCGTATTGGCTGTATAATGGTATCAGTTTGCTCCATACGTTTATTATTACACTGCTTCAGGCCCTGCAGCATGTCTGTTTGAGGTAGCAGGCTTAATTAGCCTCCCTTAGACCATGTTGGTTGTGTTGGTTCCCTTTAGTCACAAGAACTTAGGGTACTTTGCCTGTTTGGAAAGTGTAGCCTAGCACAGGTAGTAGATAGCTTCCCATAGTTAGTGGGTTAGAGCTGGTTCCCTGTAGCTTGGTTCCCTGGAAATTCACGAGCTGAAGCCACGTGTTATTGAATCGGCAGGCCCCTTCAGGCCTCCTCTTTAGTTTACATGTTGGCACAGATTGTGTTTTTTCTGTGCGGCTCAGGATGAGATGTCAGTAGTGAGAACTATTTATATACACTTAGTTGGCCAGGGGCCCAAGTGATAGATTCAACCCCTCTTTTGCGGGTTGTTACCAGACTTGGGACCTAAACACTGCCACGAGCTGATGCCACGTGTCTGTTGAGGTTATAGGCCTTCCAGGCCTTCCTTAATACTAGGGGTGTAACGATTCACTCGTTTTCTCGATGCATCGATTACAAATCCTGACGATGCATATGCATCGATCTTAAAACATGTTTTTTGAATCGTGAATCGTTTATTTCGGTCGATAATCGATGTAAAATGCAAAGAATCGGATTAATCACGATTCTATAGTGATTCAGTGCTTTAAAATATATAAACATTAAATTACTACATGCGCGAATTGATGGAGACGTTGTGCGCCATCATTCGCCCTCACAGCTCTCCTTCACAGACATGCGCGGCAGCACTTTACCACCTTTCACTGGATTGCGCTCGCGCTCCGTCCGTAGCCACGTTTGAGCTCTCCTCAGGACGGCCACTGTTGTTCACATGAGATATGACAGTTCTCTATTAAGACAGCAATAGTCCTGAGTCAAACTGCTCAAGCCATTGATAAAGCTGCCAAGTCATTGCGCGGTCACTACTGTTGAAATAAAACGCTTTTATTGCGTGGAAAAGTGGAAAAGTCGGAATGGTTCATGACATTACCTGAGCAGTTTCAAGGCGCGCATTTTTTGCATGGACGTAGCAACACAATGTAAGTGTCTAAATGCATACGCACAGTTCAATGAATGATAAATGAATGAACTTCATGAAATGAAATCATGAAATGAATGTGCGAGGAAACTGCTGAAATACACCATTAACACACTGAAATAAGATGCGCGTTTAAAGTTGCGTTCGTTACTATAGCAACAGTAGAAACCCAGCGCGTTTTCTTTCAGAATCAACCATAAGGAAATATCCATATAAAGAGAACAAAGAGGCCTTTTTACTATTCCATGAAGAAAAGTTAGTTTAAGATTAGTGGGAAAGTGCATAGGTCTCTCCATGTACGCATTAGTATTTTTAATGTACCTGGAATAGTTTAATAAGTTCAATACATGAAATACTTTTAAAGCCCTTTTAAAGTTTTGGCTTATGTAATTTCCACAAATGCCTATTTTTTAGGCTGTTAAAAATAAAGTTATGTAGCATCATTGGACTAACATAACTAACATTAACAAGGACAAAAGTTTTTTTGTTGTGTTGTTTTGCCCTTACTCTCTGACCTCCTGAAGGCCGTGTGTAATTCACACCCTGATTAAGACACGTGAGGAAGCATTTAAATATCCCTATAAATGCATATTAAAATGCAGAATCGAATCAATTAATCGAATCGCATCGAATTTAATGTGAATCATCTCGAATCGAATCGTCTGAATTTGCAAAAATCGTTCTTGAATCGATCGAACACCTATGTGAATCGAATTGAATCGCTGTCTACCCAAAGCTTCACAGCTACTTAATACGTGTGTTGGCGTACGCTGTACTCCTCTTTGCTTAAAGAGTAAAAGGTGCTTTTACTGAGTACACTGCTTGCGGATTGTGTTGGGTGGATTATCATAAGAGCACTGTGCAGCTTTCTATTGCTGCCATGGAAGTTGTCTGTCTGCCGCAGGCTTAGACAGATGTTCAGAATGGCTTTACCAAAAACAGGCCACTTTCTGAAGTTTACTTCTGTTTTTATATATAAAACTGTTGTCATGTTGTAAGCCCCTCTCGGGCCTCCATGAGTATGTGCTCTTGGCATAGTCTACCTGTTAGGTGAGCTCTGCGCTTCCCCCTTGGGGTTGGGTTTGTAATAGTGCTTAGCTCCCTAAGCTGATTATGATGGTTAGGCCTTGATCAGGCCCCGTCTTAAGGGTCAGCCCCAGGCTGGTTTGTGCTCCCCTTTTCAGGGTTTTCAGCGCACAGCCTCCTCAGTGCGTTAATTAAGCACTGGGTAGATCCTAGGTTGAGTGGATTATCTCCCCTCGATATGAGGGTTCATAGCACTCAGCTGAGTTCTGCTCTCCAGGATGCCTGTCTCTTCGCGTGGGTCTGAGCTGGTTTCTGCCTTTCGGCAGGCTCTGTATTCAGACAGGGTTGGCCTGAACTAAGTCTGTCCCCCGAGAAGACCAGGTCGGCCTCCCTGGTGGCAATGAGGGTGACTCCGTTCCCCTCAAGAGTGACTGGCCGAGGTTCCCTTTGGTTCCTTGGCCACATTCCCTTAAAGGGACCACTTTTCTTACGGAAAATTGGGTTCCGGACGCCTTAGCGTTTTCTTTAGGCTCTATTTGTTAAAAGAGAAAGATAGAGCCTTTGGGAAGCTCAGCTTGGGCTGTTGGCCAAAGGGAATGCTGTCACTGACAGCCTGGTGTGACCCGAGGGGGAGTTGCTGGGCAGTTTGAGAACTGCTTTGAGGCCTTTGTCTCAGCCATATTTTTGGCAGGCACTCCCCTCCAGCATGGCGGCGTGGGTATATCGTTCCCCAATGCGTTCTGGCAAACGCAGAGTGGAGTTCCCTTTCGAAAGGGAACGTCTCAGGTTACGTATGTAACCATGGTTCCCTGAGAACAGGGAACGAGACTCTGCGTTTCCTTGCCATGCTTCAGGTTGCCTGCCTACAGAACAGTCCCTCAAGACGATAGATGGTGACTGTCTCTCCAGGCACTCCTTTATACTTCCGGGTCACGCCGTATGACGTCATAGGCTGTCGCCGGCCAATAGGAATTGGAGTTGTTGGATAGTGCTTTCAGACATCTGGGTCACGTGACGTTCCCCAATGCGTTCTGGCAAACGCAGAGTGGAGTTCCCTTTCGTTCCCTTACATACGTAACCTGAGACGATTTCACTAAAGTCAATCACTGAAACAACCATTCTTTGAGATAATGGCATTATCCAACAGTTGTATGAATAAAAATCATAATAGAACTATAATAGATGTGCTGTGAACATTAATTATGATACAATGTTATTTCTTTTCATATCTGTCATATTATTTCAAGTTCCTCCATTGTCCAAATCTCAGAGTATTGCCTAAAAAAGTTGATGACATCTGAGTATGATGATTTAAATGGACACAGGTCTGAGCTTCACTATATCTCTGTGCTGTCCAGCGGTCGAGCAGCATTGCCACAGATTTGATAGGTGGTCAGCAATAATAAAACAGGCAGTGTGCCAAAGCTATTGGCTATTAGGTAGTTGTGAGTGCAGGTGCAAAGTAAAATTATTATATCTGAGATAAACTAGTATAAGGATAATATTTCTGAGATGAACACACGTAAGTTGCCAAAATTCATGGACAGAGTCGTTCCCTGAACGAAAAATGAATTTTTTTCATGTTTTTGAAAAAAAAAAAAAAAAAACTGCTTTCAATCACTTTTTGAGTGTCGTATCACCTTGTTTTTCCTTTTTGATTCCTCAATCTGAGCTTCACTCTTGGCAAGTCTGATTTCAGATCTTGTTTGATTTCCTCAGTCCGATTTTCACTCTTAGCAAGTCTGATTTCCAATCTGTGTTTCCTTTTGATTTCCTCAATCGATCTTCACTCTTAGCATGCCTGATTTCCAGATCTTTTAGTTGCTTCTCTGTGGCTCCAAGTTCCTTCAGAATCTGTGCATATTTTCAAAGACAAGGCAATCCTGAGACGGCAGGTTCTGTCGCGAATATGATGTTGGAGCGAATACAAGACATTTGTACAGAAGCAGAAGAACTGCTACTCTGACGTCATTCTTAGTGCTTTAGCTAAAGCGTGTTGGAGATGGTGTGCTGTATCTGTATGTTCAGAATGTTACAAA
>JAOTNS010000377.1:0-29180 GCA_028476615.1 Culter alburnus
ATTGTCAATAACTTACTGTAAAAGTATGCAATGAAGCTTCCATTTACTGTGATTACAATCATTGTACAATTAACCCCCTCCCCCCAACAAACAACTCTGAGGTAAAGTCAATGTAGCCCAATGGCATATTTATTAACAAATAAATATTTTTCAATGTACAGCACATGCCAAGAAGCACAAGCCATCTTAAAATGCAGAAATGCAGAGAAATTGTGCAAACTTGCAATTCAACTACCTGTCTCAAAATTCAACTATTCAACTAGCTGTGTCACAATAACAGTAATGGACAGGATGGGAATGAGGCCTTCATGACAAGATAAGACAGCAAGGAAGAGAGCGATGAAGGAATGTCGTAAAAGGGTCAGGCACTCCTCTCAGTCTCAAACATTATAATGAGTCCACACGCAACAGCATTGTGTAAAAATCTTGTAGTGCAAAGTTGTCTTGAAAAATTACAAAAAGAACAAGGCTACTCAAAACTGAGCCTGACAACTACCGCTGCAAAAAAAAACTATGATGCCCACTCAAAGTCAATAAGTTTCCTCAAAAGGGTGCTCACATGAGGGTTGATTGTTGTCCGCTTCTTGGTCTTTGAGCCTCTTTCAGGATTGATGCCCAGGAAGCACCTGTTAATAAGCAAAGATAGTTTCAGTTTTAAATAGACTTACAGTATGTATTGCAGACAGCATTTATCAAGGTGTGCTTTTTGCTGAGCTTTTCCCCACATCAAACCCTAATAGATTTATAATCCAAACTTGTTAGATCTTACTCTCACCATAATTTGTTTTTGCCATTTTTAGCCAAGGTGCCTCAGGTTAGGTTTGCCTGAGGCAAAGCGGTTGATTTTCTACAATGAGAGGCCATATCAACGTGCGCCGCCACTGAAATGCATCTTCACGCAATTGGCCAGTTGGTAAATTAAAACCAAACCCTGTTGAAAGTATGACAAACACATCCTTTTCAATTAAAGGTGCTAAAGAGGATGTTTTGTTTTATACATTTTTGCAATATTACTTGAAACTGTCTTTACTAACTGATAAAAGACTATTTATTAGGTGCACTGAAAGTAAATAATATTAATATACATCATCTGTGCATGAGGTAGGGCCTTAAAAACATCAGACGATTGGCCCTCTGGCTTGTCAATCACTGCCATGACGTTCCTTGTGAGAGATGAGCGCGGCTGCGCGCTCCAATAACTTTCCACACTCCACAGGCGCTGCATGCAATGTTTTTGTCTGGAGACAGGAGTAACAACTGCAGATTATGAGTTACCTGCGGTGAGTCCGACATAATGAATCCACTAACACGACACAGCGAATGCCGGTGGTAAACACTTGTGTTCCAATACGAGTGTTTACGAGTTTTGGGAGGCGTTCCCTCGAAAGGTGGGGGGGTTGTTCTTACGCATGCGCTCATTTCAAAAACTCAGTAACAGTCTTTGGATTCTCAGTCGACGAAAAATCCTCTTTAGCACCTTTAAGGGCCTGAGAGCATTTTGTTCTGCTTTTAAAGAAAATTTCATCTACTTCATTCAATACATTCGCATTTCGCAATACACGTTTCGAAATCATCATCACATAGCCTGCCCCAAAACAAAATAAATAGCTGTGATTGGACCGGCAGGTATTTGTCAGCATAACATGTGTAGAAACCCAGACTGATCTGCAGAGCGAAAATTGAATGAGTTCGTGAGATCAGGATGGTCTCACCAGGCTAGCCTCAGGTACCTCGTTTGTCAGCATTTTCGACCTCAAGACAATCATTGAGTTGGAAGCCTGTACTATAATGTGAATTACAAGATAAAATGTGATCTTTATAAAATACCTTTGAATGAACTCCAGCATCGAAGATCCAGCGGCAGGATACTCAAGGTTGAATACGTAATAGCTGCTGAAGAAAGCAGCTACTCCGTGTAAAAAGAAAGGGTGTGGGCCCATCACGACATGTCCCTCGATGGATATAAGCCATCCAGAGGGCTTCATCATGTCACCTGAAATGAACAGATACAACATTATGTGTTATGAGCACTTTGCGATCTGCTTAAGATACAAAGGGCTATACAAATGTAATTCTTATTATAATTATTATTATTTATTGTGGTCATGTAGATTTCTAGAATGAAAACAAAATAATGAGTTAGAAATGTTGATACTAGATCAAAGTAACATTACCTTGAATGATCAAGCAGGGGGTGCCGGGGAGTTCTGCAGTATTGACGTCCACAGCAGTGGCACATGGCTGTAACATAGTTAACACACAATAGCATGGATTTAGGATAAAGGATAAATATTGTTCATTGGTCAGAGGTAGTAAATCATGCAAGGTAAATGTTGATAATGTAATAACTCATTTTGCATTTTAAATATTTGAATAAAAAATCTTACATCAACTTCAAGCATCAAACTCTCTTTCGGCTCTTTGAAGTACAACATTAGGAGCAGCAGGATGCAGGCAGCCTTGTCAGAGTCTGGATCATAGCAGGCCAGAACATCACGGATCTTGGGGTTGTCCAGTGTTGCACAGTAATCCAGGATGGTCTGTCCTCGTCTGTTTTGTGTGCTGAACAGTTACACACATTCTCAGACACATGCTCACAGCCAACGAATTTACAGTTGAACATTGTGGTGCATGTTAACTAGTCACCTACCTAATCCATTTCTCCTCACTCTTAGCCTGACACTGAACAGGATAGTTAGCCTCGCCCTCTGATGACCTGGAAAGAAAAGAAAAAGAAAAAAAGGAGAAATTACACAAAGGCAACCAACAATAAAAAATTGCAGTTTGAATGCAGATTATGATCATTGATCATTGTAATTTAATTTTAGCCATATGTCAAAAATGATAGTGGTATATATATATAGTATTTTTTTTGTTGTTGTTGTTTTTTTCTGTAGCACTTTTATTCAATTACATTTACTCAATGTAAAGTGCATTTACAACTTTTACAATTATTATTCATTCATATCAGGACAAGTGGGAACTGTTAAAACCCTCCCGTTGTCGAACACGACATGAGACTAACTTACTCCAGTTAGCTCAGTCATGTTGTAATTAGGATATCCGCTGGAAAAATATTTTTTCATGGACCGTTATTAAAGTTAAACAGCTAACGGTTAGCCCTGCTAATCTATGATAACTAGGCTTGGGTATCGAGTATCGATTGGAACCGGGACTAGCTTTGCGATTTTCCCGGAATCGTTCAAAAGTTTAAATTTCGATTCCTAGTTTCGATTCCCAGTCCGTCGACTGGAAGAAGAAACCGCTTAACACCAACGAAGAAGTGTCCACCGAAAGTGTTGGCATAACCGAGCGAGTCGAACATGGATAGCGTGCGTCGGCGGTCCAAAGTGTTGCTTCAATTTTCTAAATAGAACGAAATCTCGGCAAAATGCAACATTTGCGGCAAGATTGTTTCGTGCATAGGAGGGTGCACGTCGAACATGATAAAGCACCTCCGAGTTCATGGAGTAGAAATATATAAATGTCTTTGATGCGCTGCGCCGACCCGTCCTCCGCTGCCTCTTCCTCTGGCTCCGACCCCCAGCCTGGCAATCCACACGAGATCCGATTTTTTCGTATCCGATCTGAGCCACTTCCAAATGTGGTTTTAAATCCGATACATATCCGATCTCTGAACATGCGACCTACGTCTAAACACGCATATCCGATTCCTATTGTAATTCCAAGCCATCAAACGGCGAGGGCGGCACGTTTGCTCACTAAAATATAGCTTCAATGTTGTATTATGAAGCAGACGTGCATGTATGCACTCGCACTAAAAATTCGCAGCTCAATATTAATGTGGGAACTTTGTCTAACATGAAAGAAATTGCGCACACACATATATTCAGCAGCTTCGCACGCGCGCGCTCTCTCCCTTGCTCGCTCGAATTCATTCAAAAACGGAATTCTAAAACTAATAAATGTAGATAAAATATCAAACACAAATTACCTTTATTTTCCGGTCTATATCCGTTCAGTCAGAATTCGCGCTGCAATACACCCATGACAGCTGTTAACTTATCCATTCTGACAGGCTAATCATGGCCACTCCATGAATTATATAAATAATTTAATAGCACGGCCATTCAAAACCCAGGATCTACTATGTGCATTTAAAACTATCAGTGACGATCATTTTGGGGCAGGAAGTAGCCTAATGTAAACACAGATATCGATACCAGTCGCGTCTAAAGTGAGTGTAAACACACTGGCCAAAAAAATCGGATATGGTCAAAAGATCGGATTTGTGCATTAAGACTTGCAGTGTAAATGCAGCCATACACTCATGTGTAAATGTTTTTCAATATATTCATAATTTATAATATTTATATTCACGTTCATAGATTTGATATTTATATGTAGTTGAAAACAGCCCTGTGAGAAATTCATAGTAAAGTTCATAAAAAGTAAAAAGTTCATAGAATTAAAATTGATGGAGAAGGTCAGACTATTTCCTTCAGAAAGACCGTTGGTTAGCTAGCTCATTTAAAATATCCTAAACATTTTTTTGACCCTGCCTCTTAAAAGAATCAGAATCGAGAATCGTTAGGAACCGGAATCGAAACAAGGAATCGGAATCGGAATCGGAATCGTTCAAATTCAAACGATACCCAACCCTAATGATAACCTTGACTAATTACAGAAATGTGCACACATAAATAGTAATGTTTGTCCCATCATTGCTTTATAAACTTTACAAACACCAGATTTGTTTTAAACGGTGATAGTGACATGCAAAATTTATAGCGAAACTCTCGTCATTACTAACATTACTACTATTAGCAAATGCTGTGAGAGAACTTTCAACAATTCCGGGCACTTGCTAACAAAATGTGAACTGTGTCATGCGATAAACGTTTATTTGAAAGTAAATATTATAATTATATTAAAATAACATGGGTGTAAGTGCTGCAAACATGCATGCTGCTCACCTTCTCCATTCAGCCCGGAATAGAAGAGGGACACGACGGCGCCTTCAGTTCAAAACAGTTCGGTTATGTCATGTGACTTCCCAGGGCATATTTCAATACAATATTTCACTGTAATAATACTGTTTAATGCTGTGAAATCCTTAATTTTTTTCACTGTGTTGCTGTGATATTACAGACCTTGTTGTGATACAACAGCAGGTTTTACTTACTCGCATGAAGAACAAATATAGACACAGATAATGGATTAATTTCGATTTAAGACTCAAACAAAAACATACCTTGTGTGAGTTCTTGTATTTAATGATGATAACGAGAACGCAATTGTTCCCAAATATCCACTATTATGAAGAACTAAGGAAATAGTGGCTCTCAAATCCACCTGTTGTTTTTTTTTTGTTGTTTTTTTGTTTTTTTGCCAGGTAGCAGAATGGATGGGACATTCTTAAACGCTTAACGTGAAAAAGGCTTAACGTGGCTTAATGTATTAAGACAGTGATTTTAACAGACCAGACTTATTAAATATCATGCTAATAAAGTATACTATGTGCAAAAAATCATATGAGCCCAAAATATGATCTTAACGCGTTTTATAACACGTTAAGCTTTTTTCTCCCATAGAAAACAGACCAAACTCACTAAATATCATGCTAATAAAGATTATTATGTGCAAAAAAACAGATGAGCCCAAAATATGATCTTAATATGTTTTATAACACGTACATTAAGCCACATTAAGCCTTTTCTTATAACGGTTTTCTATGGGAGAAAAAAGCTTAACGTGTTATAATTCGTGTTAAGATCATATTTTGGCTCATATGATTTTTTGCACATAGTATACTTTATTATAATGATATTTAGTAAGTTTGGTCTGTTAAAATCACTGTCTTAGTACATTAAGCCACGTTAAGCCTTTTTCACGTTAAGCGTTTTAGAATGTCCCGAATGGGGGAGTGGCATCACAGTCGCTTGTTTTGCTGATCATCATGGTATCATCCCTAGTTAATTTTAGTCATGCAGTTATACATTCTTGAATGAGGAAAGACACAATTCTTAAAAGGGGTTTTCCAAGCTTAGGTTTCAATAACACACCAGGCTAAAAGTTTCCAGTTAGTCCAGTTAGTGTGCATGAACACCATTCTGGAGAAAAAACATTAGAAGAAGATGCCCTGGACAATGTTCCTACATCTCCCACATTGAGTGTTGTGTTTCTGTAGGCCTATTCCTGTTTCTGTGAGTTGTATGTTGTCCCCTTAGTTCATACTGTTTTGTGATACACTCTTGATGATTTTCATGCAGTAAAGATTAAACAATCACAATGGCTGGTACAATTGTCTCTTCAGTATCATATTTACTCTCCTTTGGTTTCAACTGAAATTTTGCCAAATGTTTCTTTACACTCTAACAACAGGATTTCTTAAAGGAATGAATTCAAACAAATGTTTAATATTTCTCTCTATTCTACCTTTTTGTATCTTTCTGATTTCTGACACTATTGGATGAGAACTGTACTGAGCTGGATGATGACACTTGGAGAACATTCCATGGAACCTTTCCATTCCACAAAATCATTATTTTCCTGTTTATCACTGTAAAGCTGCTTTAAAACAATGTGTATTGTATAAAGCACTATATAAATAAAGGTGCCTTGACTTAATTTAAAAAGTTTAAAATTGGTGGTCAAAAAAATAGCCATTGTCAGCAGTGTGCGTGTTGTTTTCTTTCACCTGACCAGGAAAATCAACATTCAGCTGTTGAGTTTGTTTCCTGAATTTGCTACAGTAAATAACTTTTTGTTGCATTAAAATCACATTGATCTGGTGGGATAAGTTTCTGAACACCAAATGTGCACAACATGATTTAAAATCTAATGGATGTCTATCCAATCAAAATGCAAAAAATATATTTTCTTTCCATTAAAAATATCAATCTTTATTCCATTAGTATAATATATGATGACCTTCATTTATACACACTGAAGACATATTACTGTATAAGACATATTAAGACATTATAATTGTCTTAATAATTACCATCAAACATCTAAGAATTAGAAGAACTGTAGAATTAGAGTTTATTTATGATTCTCATTGTGATTCAGCTATAATTATAATCATTGTCAGAAAAAATAATAAATGAAAAAAAAAAAAAACATTTTGTAAAAATTTTCTTTCAGACAATAGCTAAGGAAAGAATTGTTTCGAAATATTTTCGTTTCTTTGCTGATGGTACAGCAAACACCTTAAAAGGTGTGACTTCATAAAGCTCTGCCAACTCTGTCTCTAAATCATTCACAGTTATGTTCTGGGGAGTGATGTTCTCGTTCACTCCAATAAATCCTCTTGAGATTTGACATTTGTTATTCTGGTCTAAGCAGCAGTATGCAGTCCAGAAATGACTAGGCACATTAACTCTCTTGTTCTTTGTCTTTTTAGTACCTGGAACCACCCCTGTTACTATGAAAACAGAATACTTTTTTGGTAGACATTGCTCGGATAGTGCTTTCGCAATGATTTCTTCTAGTACCCTCCACTGACCGGTGTTAAAAGAGGAGTTTTGTGGAGCAGCATTAGTGAGAGTGAAGGTGGCGTTAGCACAGTCCTGTGATTGTGCCTGATAGACTGGTGCCAGATGACCTCTGTGGTAGCCAGACTTCACATAATCTCCATTGAGAGCTTGATGGATTCCTCGTTGTTTTTTATTCACAGACCCCTCAGATGCCATGGATGGTTCTGCATTATTATCAAGCTGCAATATTGAAACAAATGAAAACAAAATTACACATTTAAAGGTTCTTTACCGTGATTTTTTTCCCATATGCCTTAAAATAGCTTGAATGTAACTACACCCTTGCTTCATTTAGTATTCATGGTTCATGAATATGCAAATTAGTCTATTAGCCTGTCCAACCAACAACCAAGTGTGACATATATTATAAAAATATTATATAAAATATAAAATATTCTATTATTACTAAATATTGTTTTGTAGTATTATAAAATTCTGTAAATATTATATATTTAAATATTTAACTTAATTAAAGTGTACAAGTGCATATTTTGGATTACTGACTAAGAGGAAAAACAGCAAAGACAGATTTGTTCATATATGTAGTGTGGCTAAACTACAAGAAATCAAGTAAAATCTGCAAACTAACACTGTTAGAGCTTTTTCAGAATGAGCTTTTCAGAGTTATGTTTGCAATCACTTTTAAAGTCCCCCTGTGCTGAAAAAAAAAGTTTTTAATGTTGTTTAAATGTCTGTGTGGTGTTTTTAATATACTGTAAGACAAACCATGTGCAAATACATATACCATCACCATTGTTGACTATTTTCTCCTTAAATTGCAGTGAAAAAAAAATCCTGCATTTTGAAACCCGCATTTTGTGCCGGCGGGTTTTAGCATATCATTGACACTAAACTAGCAGGGGTGTCTCGAGAGAAGCCATGGTCATCCCAGTATATTTTTTTGTTGACATGAAAAATTGTGTAGATTTAGCAATGTGGAGGGTTTATGATGTTACAATGTCATGATGAACTCTATGCCTCTCTCCACCGACATTCTGAGTTGTTAAAGTGTTTGTAAGGATACTGATTATTAGAAGGCAGCTGTCTGACTCTGAGGTGTAGTCTGAGGAGAGTTACATTCAGGCTTACAGAGTTACATTTTTCACAGGAAAAAAACATTTAAATATGTCATTTTGGTGATCAAAGATTAGTTTTAAGGGATAAAATTATCGACTACGGGTTTAATATATAGTCACTTCTCAAGTTCACGCAGTTGTGCCATAGCTGCAGTTTACATGAGTTACTTTTACATGCAGAAATGTCTTGATACCTTTTGTCTTCAACAGTTTATCTTCTGATTTATAATGCGATACTCAACATAACTTAATTTTGTGAAATGGTCTGCTTGCAAAAAAATTTTTTGCTTAAAAATAAATACTTGATTTGATATTTTATTATATTCTGGGCTGTTTTTTTTATAGAAAGGTCATATTTCTGGTATCACTTTAATTACTGTTAGCAGTATATTTAAAATGACTCCATGCACACCATGGAAAAACATACAACAATCTAATATAAATAACAAATACTAAACAATAACAGGACACAACCTTTAATAGAATAAATTTATAGTAATATTTCACTTACTTGAGGTTCAATGTACCACTTATCTTGTCTTTTGCAGTTCATTATCCCTTCAAACATGTAGGCTGAGTACACTGGGATCCTGTTGTCAGTATCATAATATGTGGCATAATAATAAACATTATCTAGATTTTGGCAGATCTGCTTGTACTGTGATCCAGAAAATCTTGTTGGGGTGATTTTCCATTTGCAAAAAATTGACCACACTCCTGCTCAAATCCGGCACAACTCTGGCTGAACCACCAGAGAGAGACAGCATCAGCACATGAAGAAACAGCGTCATGACGAAGAGATGAGATGATGAATTATCAAGATCTCTGCAAGAACAACAACCTCATGTGATACTTTTTATAGCTTACAGTGTGTAATATTTAAATAACAAATAAACACCTCAAATTTACAGCAAGTCAAAGCTCAAGCTATAATCAAGAGACAATATTGTGAGAATGTAAGAAACATGACATGTATAACACCTTCCATGTAGTAATTAAACATCTACTATTAAATACAAATCATACTTTTTTTTTTTTTTTTTTTTTTGCAGAGTAAAATAAAAAAGAGTGAACAGTCTCAGGGATGAGTATGGGGTTATTAAATTGGTGATTTTACGTTTGTGAACATTGTTTGTTTATATGTGAAAGCCAAGTGTATTGAAACATTAAAACACATTTTCCCCACAGGGGACAATAAAAGTTAATAGCCTACAATGCTAAGGTCAAAAATTGACTGAAATTTTAATTAGTGTGAAGACTAGACTGTCAATTTAAAATGCAAATCATAAAACGTCCTTATTTTTGGTGTCAAAAAGAAGAGTAGTCCTTAGCCATTCAGATGTCGATTTATTCACAGTGGAGGAGCGAGTTTTGTTGGAACGTGTGCGCTGCTCACGCGGTTGGTTGCATGATTGTCTGTTGTGACTAAATGTCTGATGAGAATAAATTCATATTTAAGATCCTATTTGATTATTTAAATATCCCGTTTAAAAATGGGAAGATTGATGCGCTGTATTTGAAATGGTTTGAAAACAATGTCGCTTACTTGAGGTTCAATGTACAGCTCAGCTGTCCTTGTGTTTTGCAGTTCTTAAACCCTTCGAACCTGTAGGTCGAGTAAACAAGGATTTTTAACTTTAGCGGAACCATCAGAGAGAAAACATGAGTACAGAAAGTAGGATGTCATATAATATAGTGAAGACAACGTGATAAAATTAAATTTATTTAGCCTATGTACAAATTTAATTTCTAGATTATGCGTAAGCAAGATAATGGGCAAGATACCTCTTTTACTAAATATGTCTCAGGGTAGAGTTTTTTTTTTTTTTTTTTTTTTTTTTTTTTTTTCATTTTCAATTTTTTAAATAACATTTTTGCCTACAAAAAAGCTATTGAACATTTTACTGCCCAGGAAAAACAAAAAACAAACAAACAAACAAAAAAAACATTAATTAAACATGCAAGGAAATTTTGGTCAAATGTACCATCATTATATAGTTGAATGTATACTTGTCTGTTTTTATTATGTTACAACAAATACATTTGTGAAACTGGATGTTTAATGCATAAGCCATATATTTACTGAGATATAGCCCTTGTGACAACATCTCCATGGGATAACCCTGATCTCACCCATATTCAATAAATATCAGTCAGTTGCTGGGCTATACTGCATAACATGGTGTAGCAAATGTGTAGCAAAAATGTTAAGCAGAAATGAATCAAATAACACTGGTCTAAAAAGAGCTAAATAAAAAACAGAACTTAAAATGGCATAACAAATACTAACAATTAAAAGTGAAATTAAAGATGTATCCAGTCAAAACTGTTACTCACCAGTAGATTATGTGATGTCTTTCACACCTTGTTTTCACCAGTCCTTCTCCTTCTCATCTATAATTTCCTCCTTTTGCTTATTTATATATCACCGTTTAGTAAATGTGCTTTCTCAACAATTTCATTTTAGAAGCAACTCAGCTAAAATAAACAGGGAACTGCTCAGCTTCCTTCTCTTTCATAGAAGTTCAGTGCAGTTCAGTGTGCGTAGCTTAATTAAAATACCTGCAGTTCTGTTCATAAGTTTACATACCCCTTGCAGAATATACAAGATGTTATAATTTAACAAAATAAGAAGGAACATAAAAATTGTGCGTTGTTTTTTATTTAGTAGCCTACTGTCCTGAATAGGCTGTATCACATAACAGTTTACATATGGTCCACAACAAAATAATAACTGAATTTACACAAATTAACCATTTCAAAAGTTGACATACCCCTTGACTCTTATTACTGTGCATTTCTTGGGTGATCAATGACTGTTTATATTTTGTGATAGCTGTTCATGGGTCGCTTGCTTGTCCCGAGCAGTTAAAATACCTACTGTTCTTTAGAAAAATCCTTCAGATCATGCACATTTTTTAGCATCTTTTGCATATTTGAACTTTTTCCAAAAGTGAATATGATGTGAATATGACATACTATTACAAAAGCTGCAAACATTCACTGATGCTGAAGAAGGAAACACAATGTATTAAGAGCTGGACTGTAAACCTTTTGAATTGAATGATCAGGGTAAATTACATTTTACAACTAAAATCAAAATTGCTTATCAAAATGCATAAACGTGCAACATTATGTTTTTATTTTTTCACATTTGCACAATTTTCAACATTTCTTTGGACACTACAGCATTTCTAGATTTGTAATGGTCAGTGTTGGGGGTAACACATTACAAGAAACCTGAGTTACATAATCAGATTACTTTTTCAAGTAACTAGTAAAGTAATGCATGTCACAGAATCAACAGGCTCCACCTTCACTCTGCCACAATGATAGCAATCGCCAGAATTTATAAGGACTCTCCACACACACACTCATTGTCTAGTCTCATCTTAGACTCACCTCATGTTTCTCCTGGCTTGTGATTTTCCTGAAGACTCCTTACCTGTTGTTCCTCTCCTCATAGCTGTCTCTGTTCTCCTCGTTTCCAATCTCCAGCACCTTGTCTCCAGTTCTGTGTCCTACTCCAAGTATTGTGTTCGTCCTGCAAGAAGAGAGAGGAAAGTGTTTATCTATTAATCAGTGACTGAGAAATGTGTGTGTGGCAATGTATCTGTCTGTTATCCTCCAGCTGTGTCTTCCATACTTACCTGTTCATCCACAGCCATTACCATTCTCCTGCATGTTCAATAAAGCTTGCCTTTAACGTTACTTACCATCACTCTGGTCTGTGTATCCTGACAACGCATTACTTTTTCAATTTACAACAAATGATCTAAGTTACTTTTTCACATTTATTGACTGACAGCTCTCCTGTCCCCATGTTGAGAGAAATAAGTTCAGGTGTTGTGTGCTGTGTGAACATGACGGTTATTGTAGTTCTATAGACTAAATGTGAACATTCACTTCTCAATTGCACGAAAAGATACAGTATTCCTCAAAAACAATAAAAACAGTGAAATGCAATCTCAGAATTTTATGCAAACCTGTAATAATTAACTATACTAAATTACACAAATATACTTTTTGTATTTAAAGCTGCAGTCCATAACTTTTGGTGCTCTAGCAGTTGATAAACAGAACTGCATGCGTCTTGCGGAATAACATTGTAGCCGGAGCTACTGTTTATGTCTATGATGAGTCACAGGTATATGTGCTATTCAGCAGTGGTACGAACTGAACCAGTCTAAAATAGTCTGAATATAAACACTTATTATAGATGTACCATAGTGTTTCAGAGTAAGACAAAAACATGGTTTGGAACATGGATTCATGATGTACTCGCTCATTATATAATTTTTGTAAATTCTGAACACAAAAAAAGTTACGGACTGCACCTATCTCACTTTATTAACCACTGTCTTTGCTGCTGACCTTCAATGATCTAATTCAACCATACTAATAAGCAAAAATTGCTTTAGATTAGATTTAGAAATAAGAGTGTTAAACTTTCTTCTGTATCCTATTCTTCTTTAATCCAAACTGTAAAAAAAAAAAGATGGACAATGCACCTTCACTATCTTCCATTGTAGTAAGTGAAGCCGCCAGTGTGTCAATACAAAGTAACTAAGTAACACAGTTAGTTACTTTTTTAAGGGAGTAATGCATTAGTTTTAAAAGTAACTTTCCCCAACACTAGTGATGAGTTTATGAACCTGTTTTCACAGAATAAGGCAGTTTTCTGCCAAAATAAAACCTTAAGGGTTGCAAGTAAGTCTTGCAATTGATGGAAGGTAACACTTTATAGTAAATGCACACTGTGAATCATTAGTTAAGCATTAGTAAACAGTCATTTATAAAGCATTAATAGACATTAATAAGCAGTTTATAAACATATAAATGCTTTGTTTTTGATTTATAAGCATAGTGTGTTTAATAATTGTATGTTCATACTTTATTAATGATCAATTTATCATTTATAAATTAAGTATTATATTATTTACAAACCAGTCATTAGGAGTTGTCAGTGGTTAATTAGTTCATTTAGGAAATGTCAAGTCAAAAATTCAAGTCAAATTTATTTATATAGCGCTTTTACAATTGGTAATTGTTTCAAAGCAGCTTTACATATTAGAAGCACAGAAAAAAGGGAAGTGGTTAAAAATAAGCTGTACAACAAGCGTGGTAATATGTAACATATACAAGATGGTGGTACATTAAGCCAATGTCGGCTGACTCCCAGGGGTGGAAAAAACCCCCTAGGAGAAAAACCCAGCGTGCTAACACTGGGAAAAAAGTCCTAGGAGGGAAAAAACCCCTTGGAAGATATATATAATATATGTAAATGGATATGGAGATCAAAATCTGAATTATACATTTTATTATAGAGATTAAAAGTAGATTATATATAAATATATGTAAGCGGATACGGGGATTAAAAATCAGAATTATAGATGCAGCCAGAACTGGATCTGTAGGCCCATTGTCTCCTGGGCTACATTGTAGGCAGGTCCAGACACAGGTTCTCCATCTGATCTGGATACGGCCTGGATCCAGCACCCGGCAAACCTCAGGATAAGCAGAGAGACAGATATTAGCGTAGATGCCATTCTTATTCTGATGTACAGGTATATCTAGTGTTATAGGAAATGTTCTCGGTTCCGGCCGACCTAAGTATTGCAGCGTAACAATCCTTTAACGGATTTGAAAAATGTTAGTGTATTGATAATGTGTTATGTGTATGCAAGAGCAAAGAGATGTGTTTTTTAGTCTAGATTTAAACTGACAGAGTGTGTCTGCTTCCCGAACAATGCTAGGAAGATTGTTCCAGAGTTTAGGTGCTAAATAGGAAAAGGATCTGCGCCTTCAGTTGATTTTGATATCTTGGGTATTATCAACTGGCCTGAATTCTGAGATCGCAATAAACGTGAAGGACTATAATGCATTAAGAGCTCGCTTAGGTACTGGGGAGCTAAACCATTTAAAGCTTTATAAGTAAGTAGCAAGATTTTAAAATCTATACGAATGTAATTGTTTATACATCTTATTATTTAGTATAGTTACTCAGTATGTTAATAAATGCTTTATTAATACATATTCCTACTGTAATTCATGATTAATTCAAGTAGTTGTAAAACATTTAGAAGTGGTCAGTTAACTATTTTTGTGAGCTCATCTAAAGTGAGGACTGTTTATGCCTTGTAAAACTTTACAAAGGAGATTTAAAGGCTTAGTTATCTTCTGCACTGCTGTTCTCTAATGTTTTAAGTTAGTACTGAGGTAGTTTTGACACTGTGAAATATTTTATTACATTATTATTGTTTTATAAAAACATTATTTGTTGTATTTTGGCACTCAATCCAGTTTTGGCACTGGTCAATTTTTATTCAGCAATGTTTACACTTTACAGAAATGTGTGCATTGGCACATTTCTAATTATGCCCCAAAATAGGCAGTTAAAAAATTGAATAATATAAAAATCTGGGGTATTTTGGGCTGAAACTTCACAGACACATTCAGGGGACACCTTAGACTTACCTTGTGAAAAAAGGGTTTTAGGGCACCTTTAAGATGTTATGTGAATACAGCCTCTGAGCTCTAAACGCCTCTCCAGCATATCATGTGTAAAATGCCAGTGTGTTTTGGTTTGGGCTGGTGGCATTGAGTAAACATTATTTGCTGAGCATGGACATATCACTTATGTTGGATGTGCCAATATTCACATTTACATAAGTTGTTCTCTTTGAATTCATCATTGTTGGACTGCCAAATTAAAATATTAAACAGACCAATAAAATAACTTTGTTAACCGTTCAGAGGTAATTTCAAATAAACGTTTCTGTTCAGAACAATTAAACTTGATTTAATTTTACATGTTCAAATGTTGTTGTTTTTTTCTTTCATTCCTTGAACCAGTTCAGAGCCCTGCTTCTCAGAAATTAAAAAAGGAAGGAAAAAAAAGAGAACTGTGTGGATACTTGCAGATTTTACTGAGAATTATATTTTTAATTGCCTTTTTAAGAAAACCTCTTAGACTTCCTTTTTCTCCACAATCAATCATTTGTTAATGTTATGTGCATAATTCCACAGTAACTGATTTAATTAACTCTTGACACTGACCATATTCTGTAGTGTTTACTTTAAATATACACTAAAACTTTGACGATAAAACATGAACCCAAAATGTATCATGTCATGTAGGCCTACCAAACTGGATGTTTGATTAAAAAATGTAGGCCTATAATGTGATGCAAGTTCCACAACACTTCAGAAACTGTATTTACGGATGCTTTATTCTTAAGGTTTGGAGTTCACTTGAACATGCAAAGATGACATTTCAACCAAAGTGTTTCATACCAGCTCTTTATCTAAAAAATGATGACCTTATTAAAAGTTGTGGTTTAGCTCAATGATCTCTAAAGTCAAAAAAAAAAAAAAAAAGTGTTTTCATGAAATCCTCCAGTTTTCCTCCAGAATCCACATTATGACATCAGTGCAGCTCTGCATGAAGGCTGTCAAAGCAGCGGGCTGTGGGCTGTGTCATCAATCACATTGTGTTTATGTTGTGTTTCATGGTGACTTTAAAGCTCTTTATTTCTCTCTCACACTCTTTAGATCTCAAAACTTATTACTTTGTTAACACTGTTAGAATTTTATGAAAATCTTCAAGTCAAAAGTCAATTTCCTGAGGGCCCTTTTTCCATGTTTCATTTGTTAAGAGTTCAGGAAATGATCTGGGAGCTTTGTAAAAAAACAAAAAAACAACAACAACAACAAAAAACAATCTGTCACAATCTATCATTACAATAATTCAGCACTGTCTCAAATGTAAAATCAATTGTTTGTGACTGATGCATTTTCTGTCAGTAGGTTGCACAAAACATATGAATAATATGTAATTAAAATTTCTGTGAATATTTTGGAAATGTTGGCTACAAAATTCAACTATATTCGGGCTATTTCTGTTTTACCCTGACTCACTATATTAAGCCTATAGTAATGCTGTATATTTTAGAGAATATTTTATAAATCGCATAGTTAAGTCCTTCATGTGTGGTTACATCATGTCCACAAATAAAGATAAGAAGTTCCAGCTACTATAGTGTGTGTGTGTATGTGCGGTGTGGTGGTAGAGGCCTAAAGACATAATATTCGGATCTGTCTTTTTGTCATTTATTTATGTATTATTAAGATAGAAGACAGGTTTGATGGTGTTATAGTGAGATTCGCTATAGATAAGATGGTCACCTGTAGCATAGTTTCATCTCAAACAATGAGATTCCGGTAACGCTTTAGATTATAGCCCGGAAAGTACTGCGTAATTACAACGAATTTACAGCATAACTTTCAATAATTATAGTGTAACTATACAGTAAGTGTGTAAGTATAGGGAACAATATGTAAAGTATTGGGAATAAAGGGGTAACAACCAGGAAAATCACAAATTATTTATACTGTAAATATTTTATAACTAAGGGGTACGTATGACATATAACTAAGGGGTAAGTATGACATTACGGGCCGTAAATTAAAGTGGAGCTTGTTACCCTCTTATTTCTTATCCCCAGATTTATTTCTAGTTTAATTAGCTAAATCAGAACAAAGAAACTCAATTATAATCATGCTTTATAGATTTCTTTTTAATAAATGATTATTAAAAACTAAATGATGGTTAAAACTAGACAACTCTCAGTTCAAGCCAAAATTCCAAAATCGAGCTTTTCCATGGATACAGATACAGTAAACTGTAGCAATTTTATGCAACTTAAGCTCTATTGACTGCTGATTACCACAGAAAATGCTAGAATGAATGCAAATATACCTTATCAGATGAACATACTGAAGCAGATTTACTTATTCACCTAATATGTCAAGTCTTCCGGATCATGGCCAGAGTGTTTTTGCTGACTGGGATACTGTAGAGCTAGCAACACCTTAAATGTGACTTATAAGCTCTGTCAACTCTTTCTCTAAAGCATTCAGAGTTTTTCTTTAGGCGGATTGTTCTCGTTCTCTCCAATAAATCCTCCTGCGATTTGACACTTGTTATTCTGGTCTAAGCAGCAGTAAGCAGTCCAGAAATGACTAGGCACATTAACTCTGTTGTTCAGAGGCTTTACAGCAACTGGTGGAGTATCTGGTACCACCCCTGTTACCATGAAAACGGGCATGAAATACTGACTGCATTGCTTTGACAGTTCTTTTGCCATTTTCTGTTCTAGCTCCTTCCATTGACCTCTGTTAAAAGAGGGGTTTTGTGGAGCAGCATTAGTGAGAGTGAAGGTGGCGTAAGCACAGTCCTGTGATTGTGCCTGATAGACTGGTTCCAGATGACCTTTGTCATACCCAGACTTCTTATAGTCTTCACTGAGAGCTTGATGGATTCCACGTAGATCTTTATTCACAGTCCCCTCAGATGCCATGTTTGGTTTTAATTTATCATCATCATCAAGCTGCAATATTGAATCAAAAACATGAGCTGAAGTACAGTTTCATTAGAAGATCAACAAAAGTAATTAACTGACACAGGCTCTTAAACAAGCTTAGCAAACAATTTTAGGCCAAATCTGCTGTGGTTTTTCCACCCTTCCATACGGCTCCTTCTGCTATTCAGCTTGTAATGTACTACAGTATATGATCAACAGGGCTGGGGAGTAACGAAATACATGTAACGACGTTACCTATTTAAAATACAAAATTTGAGTAACTGTATTTCGTTACAGTTACATTTTAAATAGATGGTAATCAAATTACAGTTACATTCATAAAGTATTTTAGATTACCAAAGTGATTACTTTGAATTTTAATGTCATTTATGTAATTTAATAAGCTATTAACGTAAGCTGTTTGAGGATTTTTAACCAACGAGCCAATGTTGATGATTCTCCGACTCTGTCTGTTTAAAAACAAAAACACGCGCAGCCTGTTCAGATATTAGTAACCTGCAGAGACTTCAGACATGAGATCGCATGCAAAAAATGGACGGGAAAACAGGGTATAACGCATTTCTCTAGTGGAAATTCAGTTTTACTTATAAACATGAAAAAGGACGTACAGTGCAATATGTCTACCTGCAACAAAACTTCTATCGGCTTCAAAGGATTCAACATCTAATCTGAAAAAGCATCTCGAGGTAGGCCTAAGCTGTTCTTGGTCTTCGAAAATGTTATTTTACTTATTTACTCCTTATTTTCCTATTTACTCGTACGTTGAGCTTTGTATGGTTAGTATTAGCTTAATATGTATAATAATTTATTAGGTCTTTGAAAAATAACACAAAATCCTCATAGAATTAACATCCACTTAATCATATACGTTAAACAATGTTTTATAAAGCCAGTTTCTTGGTGTACTTTACAGACAAACTTTAAATCTTTAATAATTAAATCTAAATGTTTAGTTATTATGGCGCGTGTGCGAGTTCATGATCAAAAATAGATGCAGTAGTCCACTGGTCATAAATCCAAAAGTTTTTTAGTTTTATTTTGGTCTATCTTTATTCCGGGCTTGCAAACAAACTGCTTTGTAATAATTTCCCAAAATGTCAGGAAATATTTACTAAGCCTGTCAACAGGACGTTAACACAGGCACGCGCTGAATACGGACACAAAGAGGAGAACAGACGCGCCACAGAGAAAATACTGCACCATGCACAAGCTCACTGCTCGCGAAATATAGGAATAATAATATAAATGTTTAATTGGGGTTGATATGAATGTATCTCTGAAGGGAACTGTCTTCAGAAAAGTTTTGATTTTCCTCTTATCTCCAGCGCAGCCTGCTTTGTGTATAGTGGTAACCATGGAAACGCTATATCGCTGCTGTTCCATAAGCGCCACCTACTGTCAGAGAGTGAATTTGCATTTCATTCAGTCCATCTGCTCATTTTGTTTTGTTATGTAGCATAATTTCACAAAGCTAAAGTCAGACCATGCTGTTAATCATGAAATTATACAATAATTTAAATGAAAAACAACTGCTCATGCTCATGTTCATAACATCTTTGTTGGGACTGTGATAAAAATCCAGTGTTTGCCTCTAATATCAAAGAGCTACACATATTTTTTTTAACAAAAAAAACAACAAATAAATTTGCTTTAAAAAAATATGCAACCATTATCAGAATCGGCCAGTTTGCTTCTATTGGCCATGAAAAATCAAAATAGGTGCATCACTAATAACAATAGTAAAAAAAAAAAAAAATAGGATTATTTAAAAAAATCGATTTTTTTTTTTTCGCTGTTTGTTGTTTATATATGGTTAATATAAATGCAGCTATCAGTGCACTAAGGTTAAATATTAACATATTTATACTAGGGATAGTTCACACAAAATTATCATATTTTTTTCAAACCTTGTGAAACACAAAAAGAGAATAATGATGGAGAGATGCAAAACACTGTTGAGAAACCGTAGGTGAGTCAGCTTTGAATACAGGCCTTCTTTCGAGATTACTGGGTAGATCATTTAATTTTCTTTATAAACATTGTAAATGTTACAAACAAACTTTGTTAATAAAACAATTAAACCACTGTCAATTCGACTCTATACACCTATAAAACAACCTATATTATTAACAATATTTTATTGTTGTTATTTAATATTTTGTTATCCCTCTGATGCACATCTTAACAATTATAATTTAGGAATGATATATCAATAGTAATTATATATGGATGTGATGTAAAAAGAAACAAATATTTTCTTAATTTGTTTATCAAGATATTGAAATTCTTTACCAACACATAGGTTATGTCTAATAAACTGCAGATATATATTTTGTAACTGATGTTAAAAATACAATTTAGTGGAAAACCAAATCCTGGTGGCTAGAGGTCATGTTTATTTACAGGTTGTAAACGTAAAACAGAACATCAAGTTAATATGGTCCTTTAAGTATTTCAAAGTATTTAGATTAAGTTACTAAACTTGAGTAATGTAACGAAATACGTTACAGATTACTTTTTAAAGCATGTATTTTGTAATCTGTAGTGAAATACATTATAAAAGTAACCTACCCAGCCCTGATGATCAATCTGTTTTGTTTTACAAGTATTTATCTGATTCTGTGTTCATTTTATTGTACACACTGTTTGGTATATAGGCCTGTTTATTCAGTTACCTTGTGATTCTTAAGAGAGTAATGTTTCACTTACTTGAGGTTCAATTAACCAATTGTTTTTTCTTTCGCAGCCCATTATCCCTGCAAACCTGTAGGCTGAGTACACTGGGATCTTGTTGTTTGTATCATAATATGTGGCAAAATAAACTAAATTATTTTGAGTTTGGCAGATCTGCCTATACTGTGGTTGTCCGGTAAATCTTGTCGGTGATTTTCCACCAGCAAAAAATTGACCACATTCCTTCTCAAAATCCGGCACAACTCTGGCCGAACCACCGGAGAGAAGAGACAGCATCAGCACATGAAGAAGCAGCGTCATGATGAAGAGGATGAGATGATGAATTATCAAGATCTCTGCAAGAACAACAACCACATGTGATACTTTTTTATAACAGCTCATATAGTGTAATATTTAAATAAATAATTATCTCAAATTTACAAGTCAAAGATCAAGCTATTATCAAGTAAGAGACAATAATGCAAGAATGTAAGAAACATGATACATAACACCTTCCATGTACTAAACATACTATTAAATACACATGTAAAATGTAAGAGCAGCTCTACAAATACTACAGTACATACCGACACCAAAGGCAAGAACACACTGATGTTGCAGTGAACTGGAGTGTTTCTAACCTCCTATTTGTCATACAACATATAAGCAATTTCAAGGAAATGTACTATGAACCGGGACTCACAAACTTGATCCACCTCATATTTCCCTAAATCTACAATACATATTTAAACAAAGTCCACCCAACAAGCATGTGTTCATTTATGAATCTAAAAGATAACGCTTTAAAGTAAACAATATCTGATGTTTGTTGCATAGCAAAGAATATCTCCTGATGTTGATTTTTGCCAGGTGGCAGAACGGCTGACTGACATCAAAGTCAGTTCACATGGGGACCATTTTCTAGTCATGCAATATAGATCCTGCATAGATCCTGTTTACTTGAATGAGCAAAAGGTGTTTCTCCAAAGGTGTTTTCTATGATAAGCCAAATTATCTTTTAATGTTTCCAGCATTACTCATCATAATTACTTAGCTCTCAAATTGTAATTCATACAACTTTAACAACTTCACCAGAGACCTCTATTTACAGTTGAGCTCAAAACTTTACATACCCCTTGCAGAATCTAGAAAAATGTTAATCATTTTAACAAAATAAGAAGGATCATGAAAATTGCATGTTATTTTTATTTAGTACTGTTCTGAATAAAGTATTTCACATAGTTGTTTACATAAAGTCCACAAGACAAAAAAAAAGCTGAATTTATGAAAATTAACCCGTTCAAAAGTTTACATACCACTGGTTCTTAATACTTTGTGTGGTTACCTGGATGATCCACGACTGTTTTTTTTTGTTTTGTGATTGTTGTTCATGAGTCTCTTGTTTGTTCTGAGCAGTTAAACTGAGCTCTGTTCTTCAGAAAAATCATCCAGGTCCTGCAGATTATTTGGTTTTCCAGCATCTTTTGCACATTTCCAGCAGTGACTGTCTGATTTTGAGATCCATATTTGAGGACAATTGAATGACTCAAACACAACTATTAAAAAAGGTTCAAACATTCACTGATGCTCCAGAAGGAAACACGATGCATTAAGAGTCGGGGCTGTAAACTTTTTTAATTGGATGAACAGAATAAATTGTACTTTTTTTGTCTTCTGGGAAACATGTAAGTATCTTTTGTAGCTTCCAAAGGGCAGAACTAAATGAAAAAAAGTTCTTTAAAAAAACAAAAAAAAAAACTTGCACATTACAGTTTTTTTACAATTGCTTAAGCACAATTTTAAAAACAAGGCTCATTTTGTCAAAACACTACACACAATTCACAGATTCACACACACAAGTAGCAGAACACCTCAGTTATTTTGCAAAATGAAACACTTTATTCAAAACTTTACATTAACTTAACAAAACCCAACTTGACACCATATGGAACACACATGGTTCATATATTCTGATTCTGTTTGATTCATTTACACACTGCTGTGCTCAATCTTAAATACGTGTAACTTTTATACTTTTCTAATGATATAGTCTGGGTTTGATTTTTTCAGAGATATTGTTAGAGTAATGCACATGGGTCCCACTTTATATTACAGTTTTTTTATGATTGCTTACACACTAAAATTAAAAGTAGTACACTATTAGCAAAACCTTACACTCAAGAAGCAAAACATCAGCCCATATTTGCACAACTATAAGCACATTGTCAACCTCACACTTGTTGCAAAACTCTACACACAGTGATTTGCAAACACTAAACACTTAACATACACTACACACAAAATCTATCATGAAGTCACTTCCTTGCAATACCAAAGCACTGACTGTCAAATTACCGCACCGTCCAACCAATTGGTTCAACACAGTCATCAGGTGTGCAAACACTTGTTTGCTTAATTGTAGACACACCAATCAGGTGTATAAGCACTATAAAAAGCAGCAGGTGAGTTCATCGGCCTTAAGCACAATGGAAAGAGTCAGAGAAAGAGTAAGACGAGGAGAGAGGAGGAGGACAAGGAGAGAGGAAGGGGAGGAAGAGGAATCAACAGAGGAGGAATCAACAGAGGAAGAGGAAAGAAGGAGAGGAAGGGGAGGAAGAGGAATCAACAGAGGAGGAATCAGCAGAGGAAGAGGAAGAGAAGGAGGCCATGCTGGAGGTATAGGTATTGTAAAAATATCATATCAAAAACATCTGCACGGTTTCAGTAACTGCTTACTGTATTCTATGCACTATCAGCACTTCTGTTACCTTTTCCTGTGAAATTACTGTACTATTGTATGCTGTTTTTTTTTTTTTTCTACATAGGATTGAGGGTCGGGAATGACAAGGGAAGGCCTCCTATGTTCACAGAACAGCAAGAGAGGGAGATAGTAAACATGGTTTTGGCCAACAATGCTATAACACTCAATCAGCTCCAAGCTAACATTGTCAATAACCACGCCACTTTCAACGATATCCATCAGGTCTCAACATCAACACCGGCACGCATCCTAAAAAAAACCCATATTCAAATGAAGCAAATTTATCGAGTGCCTTTCGAGCACAATTCTGAAAGGGTGAAACGACTTCGGCATGATTATGCAAAAGTATGTATTCACTAGCAGTGTGATCTTGCATACTGTCTCATAATCTTACTGTACTGTAATACGTATACTAGATCTACACTGAACTACACAATTTTGCCTGACACTGTTCTTCAGAGAGTTTTACGAATGGATGGAGAGGAGATCCAGCATGAGTTCATTTATGTAGATGAGGCTGGGTTCAACCTGACGAGAACACGAAGGAGGGGAAGAAACATCATTGGCCACAGGGCAATAGTCAATGTCCCAGGGCAACGTGGGGGTAATATAACACTCTGTGCAGCCATTACACAGAATGGGGTCCTCCACCGCCATGCCCATATGGGCCCTTACAGCACAGCACTCATACTTACATTCTTGGACCAATCGCACAGCATAACAGCAGCAAATCAAATCGATCATATGCAATACATTGTTGTCTGGGACAATGTGTCTTTCCACCGCTCTGCTCTGGTTCAGAACTGGTTTCAGCAACATCCACATTTCACCGTCCTATATCTTCCACCATACTCTCCATTCCTCAACCCTATAGAAGAGTTTTTCTCGGCATGGCGGTGGAAAGGTATATGATCTCCGTCTCCAGGCTGAGGTACCCCTCATCCAAGCCATGGAGGAGGCCTGTGACCAGATGGAGGTAGCAGCAATGCAAGGATGGATTCGTCATTCAAGACGTTTCTTTCCAAGGTGTCTTGCTAATGACAACATTGCCTGTGATGTTGATGAAATTCTCTGGCCAGATCCAGCTAGGCGAAGAGACAATGTCTATTTTTTTTTTTTTTTTTTTTTTTTTTTACAGTAAACTTACAGTACAATACGTAAAGTGACATTTTGTTACAGTATTATGAATCTCCATGTCAACATTTTGGGCGTGTTGACAAATAAATGAGTTTCTTCAGTCTGCAACATTGGTCTTGTGTAGTGTTTGGTGAATTTACATTATATTTGTACTTTGTTGATGGTAGCCTACTCTAATCATAGGGAAGTAGAAGTGCTAAAAGTGTTTTAGGTTTATCACAGCAGAGTGTAACTCGTGCAAACAGAGTATAGTAATGTGAAACGTGTGTGTTTCATATGGTAACAAAGTGTGGTTTTTAAACAGAATTGTATAGTTTTTACAAGAGTGTTTAATTATGCAAAGGATCTGTAGTGTTTTGCTAATTGGGTGTGTGGTTGTGCTAATTGTGTGTAGTGTTTTGAAAACACGAGCCCTGTTTTGAAAATCGTGCTTAAGCAATCCAAAAAAACTGTAAGTGGCCTTAACTACTATGTACTTACATTTAAATTAATCATTTGATACAATGCACTTATTGTGTACATACATGTTTTTACATTGTACTTATATTTTTAAAAAACACCTGCATGTAATTACATCTGTAATTAATTTCTGTTATTACATTTATAATTACACTGTTGACCCATCCCTTACACTTTACCCCTACCCTTAAACCTACCCATACCACCAAAGCTTTCCTAACCTTACCCATACCCCACCTCAATAGCTGCAAATGTGTTTTGCAATTCAATATGAACCCAATAAGTACATTGTACTTATTTTTGGTGTAAGTACATAGTAGTTAAGGCCACTTACAGTTTTTTTCAATTGCTAACAAGCATTTACCAATACTTAAAGTACTTTTTCTAAACTCTTAACACAGCAACGCACCTACATCACACAATTAGCCAAATAGTTAATTTTCTGCTCAGAATCATATTTTGTTAAATAAACATAAACTCTACATTTCAAAATGCTAAAAACCTTTTTCTACACATACTAACTCTATCAAAACACAGCAAACCTGATTCAAAATCATGTCGTTCTGTCAAACACTAGCACTAGTTTTCTATCCACATGAACATATTGTCAATCAAAGTGCAATGAATGCAATGAATGTCAAAATACTAACAGTTGATGGCATTATGAAAACTGCATTACTGTCATGTTTCACTTCTACCTGCAGAAATATGAAATTCATAGTTTTAAAATTCAGTTTCCTTTACTGCAGTAAAAGTATAATGCATGTAAGCCATTCTACATGTTTGGTTGAGTGTTGAATGTTTGCATTCTTGGCAACAGAAGTGAGTCATTATTTTATAGAATGTGCAGTAGAAAAAGAGAAGAAGAAGAAAGTAAAAGAATTGCTCAGGGCAACTACTGGTCAAATGAGTCCCTTATGCAGAACTATAGTGTCCCTCTTGGTTGAAATCTCTTTCTGGGGGTGGGTGTGTGGTGTTGATGGTGCCCCCATTGAGGGTGGGATGATGTCCACTTGGTAGCTAGTGCCCTGTGCAGACCACATATTTTGTAAATATGGAACAATGGTTGTGGAATCATTGTAGTAAATCACTGTAGTATGAAGCATTTACTGAAATGAAAACATGAAATTGCCAGCCATTGATCAACAACAAATCCAACATACATGGTCTTTGGTTATTATGGAAGCTTTTTTTCCACCACAGAATAAAAAAGCATAAAAGGTAATTGTGACTTTTTATCAAAAATATTTTTTATTTTGCAATTGTGAGTTTATATCTCACACATTCTTCCTCCTCTCCTCTACCTCTTCTTCTCACTTGTCCTGATCCAACTTCTCCTCTCCTCCTTCATCAATTCCTCTCCCTCACCCAGATATTATTTTCTCTCTGCTCCTCTGTGTTGTTCTTCATACACACTGAACAAATCTGATACAAAGAGTCCTATTTTACTGAGACTGGAATCTGCTAATCTGCTAAAGTGATCTGCTAATTAAAAATACTTATCAATTGTTTCAGTATGTGTTATATGTATATTTTCAATACTTTTGAGCTGCTGTTGTTGCCTAAGTATAGGTTTTATCCTATATTTAATGATTGGAACATTAGGTCTTCATTTCTGATTTGCTGTGTTTAAGCATTTGCAAATAAGATGAGAAAGATCCATGATTTTGGTATGAGGTATGCTTATATGAAAAGAAAATGTAAGCATTTTAGAAACGTGTTAATTGACTGCATTTTGTATGAAAACGACATGAATTGTGTTAATAGTATGGCCACAACAGACGGATGTTCTGCTAAATGTGTTTAGAGTTTTGAAAATGTGACTACAGAATGGACAAGAGTATGTTAGCAATTGAAAAAAACTGTAAAATATTACAAACATATCTCAAAAGCAAACATTTGTCTCATTTTGCAAACACATTTGCCATAATATTCTATTTTTGGATATATCATATACACACAGTTATTCAAAACCTAAAGCTCTTCTTTCATAAGCTGCTATGTACATTTCTGTACAAGACTGAAAGTAATTGGGAGAGATGTTGAAAAATTCATGGTAAGCATGAAAGCAAGATTTTAACTTTTTTTTTTTTCTTTACTGTAAGCATTTGTGGTTGTGAATACAGTATTGCAAAGTATGAAAGAAAATTAATACATCAACCATGTGTAGTTGGACCAAAAAAAAATAAATAAATAAAATAAATAGCAACCGAAAAAACTAGCACAAATGTCCCTACAGGTAAAGTAATACCAGTGCAAGTCCCCATGAGGAAACAAGCTATACATAAATCATACAGAATTATGTTTTCTGAACATCTAAAATAGCAAAATGTTTTCTGTCATGGGTAGGTCTAGTGGTAAGGTTAGTGTAGGGGATAGAATATACAGTTTGTACAGTATAAAACCAAAACCATTATGCCAATGGAATGTCCCCATAAAACATGGAAACCCAATCACATGGAAGCAGGGTCATTGTCTCCACATGCCTCCTCCATTGCCTGGAGAAGTGTTATGTTGACATAGGGGCAACAATCATGCACTTTCTAGCACCATGTGGAGAAAAAATCTTCAAGAGGGTTTAGAAATGATGAATATGGAAGCAAGTAGACAACAGAAAAGTTGCTTGAAACCTATAACTTGACCTTTGGCTTATTTATAGGCATATTCTAAAGCCATGATTGGTTGGTGTTACAGTTTTTCTCAGTCGCTTTGGTGCATTTCTCACATCACTATTTACATTTGCACAACAGTTAGTTCAACCTCCACAACATTTAGTCATTTGTGCACATCATAGTAGCAGTTTCTCATTCCTTCGAACAAATTGCAAATGCTTTTGGACATGCATCAATTGCTTTCATACAACTCTCTGCTGTTTTATAACATTATCATTTGCTTATGTCATGTCAGTCAAAATTAACTATACTTGTGAATGCTGAATAGTCATTCCATATAAAACTAATAGTCCTCATTTCATTGCTTGAGTCATTACATACAAAAATGTTGAACTAGTTGTCAAAATCTGTCAAGCAAATTTTACAAACATTTTTTTAAAATCTTTTTTTCCTGAAAATGTCTCCTAAATTGAACAATTTCTCTCAAGTGAATCTCAACTTCACTGATGAGAAGGGGAAGTGTGAAGCATTAGTTGCAACCAATGATAAGCCACTTCAACAATCACTGTCAGAGCTGAATCCCATAAACCCCCACTTTACAAGCATATACGAAACCAAGCAGGACATCCATTTCTACAATACTGTGACACAGAAATGGAAGTCAGCCTAATGGAAGAGGGGTAAGGGTGCGGGGAGAAGGAGAAGGGGACAAACAGGGAAGAGGAAGAGAGGCCACTAGGCAGATCCCTGATGAAATCGGGCTACAATTGTGGATCATGTTGTCAGTCACGGCCTCACAATGGCTGAGGTGGTCGAAGGTGCAGCCAAATGTTTGGGGAACCACTGTAAATTCATTATTCAAACATTTCGTTGGGAGAACAGGTGTGTATAAATGGACAGAAATTCAGCACTAAACATCTGCACTGCACTACTGTATCGTGTCATACATGAAGCTTGCAGTGGGACCAAGAACTTGTCACTGTACATTTTACATTTAGAAGTACAGCTTACTGCATCACACATTTAGTGTATTGTAGGTACATAGTGTACCGTAAGATTAGCCATATGTCTGCAATATTGTTTCAGTTGTGCACAGCTCTACCCAAAGGGAGTTTATGGGGTTTATGGGGGTCTCAAGATGAAAGTCCTGACACCATTGTTTATGAACAAGATGTCAATGGCTTTGTCATGTTTTCATTATGACAGTTTACTCTGTCAGTGTTTTCCAATGCAAAAAAGTCAGATCTTGGTGACACTACCTGAAAATGCTCAAGACAGCACTATATACATTTGCAAGCCATTTGAAAAATAACAGTAAAGTTACACATTACTGTATTAGTGAGGTAAACTGAGTACAAGACACTGATATGTGTTTCACATTTTTACTGCATAGCTCTTGCAATTCTAATTTGTTCACAGCATTGCTGGCAAAAGAAAAAATACACCCTTATTTTGCAACAAACATTAACTCCCTTTGGGTTAGAGCTGTGCACAACTGTAAAAATTGCAGTACATATGGCTAATCTTTTACTGTAACACTACTGTACACTACAATACACTAAATGTGTGTGCAG
>JAOTNS010000378.1:0-132500 GCA_028476615.1 Culter alburnus
AACTGAGGTTAAACAGTCCTGGAGAAAAAGACAGGCCTAAAGTGAGTGATGTCTTGGATGAGGTACAGGCATCAAGCAGTAACATGACTCAAAATGATGCTGATCTGTTGGTTGAAAAGCCAACATCACAAATTGTTGACAGTGAATTGGATAGTGAGTGTTCAGATTTAATCACTGATGAATTGGATGAATTAGCTCTCAGGAAAGTACTGTTGGGAGATTCAGGAAGTCTCGACTTTATAGTCTGGAAAAGTTAAATGACTTCTTGAATGCTACAAAAAATCAGAGAAAACCAAAGATTGAAATGTACTTTCCTGATCTAAAGCTTTTTATTGATTCCTCTGTAAATGCTATGAAGAAAGCTACACTTGAGGAATTAGATCAGCCTAAGCGTTATCGTTTAAAAAAGTTTGTAAGTGCTGTTAGAAAAAGTAAAGAAAAGTCCTTAAAGAGGTATTATGTTTGGAAATTACATCTATCGATATATTCATTCATTCCTCTTTTTTCTTTTTCTTTCTCATCCTGATGGTATCCTTTAACATTGGATCCTTAAATGTAAATGGATGTAGAGATGTACGAAAGAGATTGACTTTATTTAAGTATTTACAACTTAAAAAAGCAGATGTAATTTTGTTGCAAGAGACTCATACTGATGCCTGTAATGAGACCGATTGGATAAATGAATGGGAGGGCAGTATTAGTCTTAGTCATGGTACGAATCTGAGTGCTGGTGTTGCGTTTTTATTTTCAAAACGTGTTAAAGATAATCCAGTTATTTTAGAAATAACCCTGGACGCCTTCTTCGAGTTGATATAATAATAGGTAATAATAGTTTTGCTTTTTAATATCTATGCTCCTAATATAGGAAGTGAGCGTGGTGATTTTTTAAAAAACTTTCTGAAGAAATGTTGAAGTGTTCAGATGATAAGATTGTTGTTATAGGTGGTGATTTTAATTGTACTGCAGATCATAAATTAGATAGGAACCATGAAGAACCTCATTTTGGTTCAGTAGATGCATTAAAATCTTTAATTAATAGACATAATCTCATAGATTTATGGAGGGATGCTTATCCTAATGTTAAACAGTATACTTGGTTGAAAATTAACTCAAATCATGTTTCTGCTGCAAGATTGGATCGTTTCTATACTGAGGAATGTAACAAAGGAAGATTTTTTAGTAATCGTATATCTCCTACATCTATGTCAGATCATCATTATATTTCTATGTCTATGTCTGTCTTGTCACCTAAATCCTATAAGTCACATTGGCACTTTAACAATACATTACTTCAAGACCATATCTTTATGCACTCCTTTGGTATTTTCTGGAAATCTTGGAGAGAAGAGAGAAGTAGTTATTCATCTCTAAGTCAATGGTGGGATCTGGGAAAAGTGCAGATAAAAACTTTTTGTCAACAATACACTGCAAATAATACTGAGAACTTGAAAGTTAAGATGAAGATGATAGAGCAAGAAATTCTTCAACAAAGCCTTCATAATCAGGGAGGAGGTGATATCATTAAGCAGAATAAAGGTTTTTTGAAGGACTTATTGGAGGAACAGGAGAAGGAGACACTTGTCAGATCAAGATATGTGAAGTGCAATGAAATGGATGCTCCAACTTCTTTTTTTTTCGGATTGGAGAAAAAGTCAAAAGAGCAGAAATTTTTCCACAGATTGAAACTTCCTAATGGTAATGAAATAACCAATCAACGTGAGATCATAGGTTCTGCTATTTCTTTTTATGAGAAACTTTATCAGTCAGAACTTTGTGATGAAGCAGCAGTTGAAGAAATTCTTCTAGATCTTCCACAGTTGTCTGAAGAAGAAAAGATGGAATTGGAGGAATTCTTGACTTTTTCTGAACTTTCAAGTGCTGTGCAAGGGCTGAACAGTGGAAAATCGTCGGGTGTGGATGGCCTATCTGCTGAGTTTTTTAAAAGCTTTTGGAATGTGATTGGATATGATCTGTATGATGTTTTTTTGGAGTCCTTTAACCAAGGTGTTTTACCTTTAAGCTGTCGAAGAGCAGTGTTGACATTAATCCCCAAGAAAGGAGATCTTGGACTCTTGAAGAATTGGCGTCCTGTGTCATTGCTGTGTACTGATTTTAAAATACTGTCAAAAGCTATAACTAATAGGTTGAAGAAATGTATGGGAACCATAATTCATGAAGATCAGTCATATTGTATCCCTAAAAGGACAATTTTCGACAACTTATTTTTGTTAAGAGACATTATTGCAGTTGCAAAAAAACATCAAATTGATATTGGACTCTTGTCTTTAGATCAAGAAAAAGCTTTTGACAGAGTGGATCATTTTTATTTACTTAAGACACTGAAGGCCTTTGGCTTTGGACCACAATTTGTCTCCTGCATTAAACTGCTCTACAGTGAAATTTTCAGTATGCTTAAGATTAATGGTTGTTTAACTAGACCTTTTGCAGTAACAAGGGGTATACGACAAGGATGTCCTCTTTCTGGACTTTTATATTCAATTTTATTGAGCCTTTGTTGTCATATTTGAGGAAACGACTGTATGGTTTTTGTATTCCTGGTTTTCCAGAAATCCCACCTGTAAAACTCACAGCTTATGCCGATGATATCACTGTTTTTATAAGGAACATTGATGATATGGCTGCTTTGACTTCTAGTTTGAAAATCTTTCAAAAAGCTACATCTGCTAGAATTAATTGGGATAAGTGTACATCCCTTCTGTTAGGTGAGTGGAAGAATATGGATCCTCCCCAACTTCCACAACAATGTGAGTGGATTAAAATGGTTTTAAAGTTCTTGGGGTGTATTAGGTTCTGATACCTATATGAAAAAGAATTGGGAAGGGTTAGTTGACAAAATTGTAGGGAAACTACAGAAGTGGAGATGGATCCTCCCAAAGTTATCTTTTAGAGGGAGATGTTTAATCATTAATAATTTGGCAGCCTCAATGTTGTGGCACAGATTTACAGTGTTGAACCCCCCTGAAGAGTTATTGATTGTTATCAAAAATCCTTCGTTAATTTCTTTTGGGATGGTTATCATTGGGTTCCTCCTGGAGTTTTATATCTCCCAGTTATAGAAGGAGGTCAAGGACTTATAAATCTGGAGGCAAGAGTTAAGACAATGAGGTTTTCAGACATTGCAAAAGCTATTGTATTGTTCAGATAAGATACCTGGATTGCATTAGGTTTGTCTGTTTTAAAAAGTATTGGGGGAATTGGATTATCTAAGCAATTGTTCTTAATTGAAAAATCTTTTGTTTCAAAGTTTCAAAGTTTTTCTTCTTCTAATTTTTATGTATCTGTATTAAAAGCCTGGCAAGTGTTTACAAAATTTAGAGATGATAATGAACATTGTGGTGTTTTAGAACCATTGTTTTTTAATTCTCTCTTAGAATGAATTCTCTATTTTGAGTTCAGTGATTAATCGGTTTTTTAAACACAGGAATATCTACTGTAAAAGATTTAATTGATTTTTCAAAGGGTCAATGGTATGCGACTAAAATAATAGCTAATAAAGTTGGTCTTAGATCAGAAAGATATGTTGAGGGGATAATTGGGCAGCTTAAAAAATCTTTTCCTCAGTCTTTTTGACCCATGTAAATAATGTTATTGAGAATGGTGAAAGGTCTTTGAGTTTTCCAGATCTTAGAGTTAATATAATTTTAGATCTGGATACAGACCTAAATAATACTTTATTGAAAGGATTTGAAAATGTTTCATTTCATAATGCTGATAAAAAGATATTGTATTGTATGTGTGTGAAATCCCTGTTTTTTACTCAACTGAAAAGACGTGTTGATACTAAATGGAGAGAATATCTATCAATTTCTTCAGAAATAACTCCAGCATGGAGGTGTTTGTATAAGCCCCCTATTCCTAAGAGGTCTGGGGACCTCCAATGGAGAATACTCCATTGTGCTGTGGCATCAAATAGTTTTGTGTCAAATTTAATGGGATTTTATCTACATGCCCTTTTTGCAATACTGATATTGATACTGTTTTTCATTTTTTTTGTGATTGTATAAGATTAATTCCTTTGTTTGGATTGCTGGATAAAATATTTACTAAACTTGGTTTTATGTTTACAAAAAATATGTTCATTTTGGGTGTGAAGTATAAGAAAGAATGGAAAGCACAATGTACACTTGGTAATTTTTTAGTGGGACAGGCGAAGTTGGCTATTTTAAAATCCCATGGATGTAGGAATGATGGGAGAGATGCTAATTTGCTTGGAATGTTTAAATCTCTTGTAGAGAGTCGTGTTGTTGTGGAATATGCATATTGTAAATTATTAAATAACATGCATTTTTTTGATGTAAGGTGGAGTGTGAAAAATGCTCTTGTGATGAGAGATGAGTTTGGAGAGTTATTGTTTAATTGGTGAAATGTAAAGAATGTTTTTAAAATGGCTGTTTGATTAAAAGAGTTTCAAATCTCTCTCTCTCTCTCTCTCTCTCTCTCTCTCTCTCTCTCATCTCCTCTCTGTCCAATGGTATCCCCCTTGTGGCAACACAGCACAGACAGACACTCATGGATCCTCAAAAAAAGGATCACAAGCCGATTTCAGGAATATGTGTGTGGCAGTTTGTTTCAGGCATGGAGACTGAGTGGGAGGGCGGGGTTGTGTGAAGTTAGGTCTGCACAGCAGGGAGCAAGTCACTCTGGTCATCTCACTGTCGCGCACACAGTTCATTTTTCTCGTTCATTGTGCCATTTTCTGTTCATCAGTTGTTTAGCTCAATCATAAAACCGCTTTTGTGCAGAGATCGTTACTTGATAGAACACTATGGGAAGCAATTGATCTTTTGTCTCTGGATACTGCTCCTCAGTAACAGTAAGTTATAAGTGTTTCTCTTTTGGGCATAAGTTCTTGTGTGTGTCGTTATTTGCCTCACGTTCAAGTGTCTAATGTTTCACAGGCAAGACTTAAGTTTGTCCCAGACTAAAATGCATGTTTCAGCTTTTTTAACTGAAATCAACTTGCAGTGGCATCTCTTAGAATATGTCAGTAGCATTGTTTTGTTTCAAGATACACCGTAATATTTTTTCTAAGGCACGTTTTAAAAAGCTATATAAATGTAATGATGTAAGCCTTCTCCTGTCTTAATCTCAATCTAAACCCTGTCTGTGAAACCAGGCCTATATGAGAAGTCTTTAAAGTCTTTTCCAAGGGTTGATGATGCATGAATAGTACAGCTTTTTACATTATAAAAACTTGTCATTAAAAATGTGATTTTTTTTTTTTTTTTTTAGTTAAAAGAATTTTGATATGTAGTAGCTTTAATAAATATCTCATATTTTCCACAGTTCATACAAAAGTACATTTGTTCTAATTGTATGTCAGATGAGTGTTTAACTGGCATGAAAAAGTCTTACAGTCATGAATTTACAAATGATTGGATATAGGCTTTAATAATGTCAGGTTTTCGGAAGGAAGGATCTAAAGCAGGCATCTGCTTTAGATCCTTATTATTTAACTCAAACTCATACTGTTGCGAGCTGAAGAGTTGCAGATCTGTAGAGGGTAAGAAGACAGGTATGGGTCAATTCCGAGAATCAGTGCCACACCCAGACAGACAGTGGCCGTTGTATCCAAATTCAAGCGAAAACAATGGAAACAAGACTCTATGCAAATATGGGGGGTTTGAAGAATTTGATGTTAATGTTGTCCACTAGACGGACCCACAGGAATCTTGTTTGACTAATGTTTGACTGTTGTAATAAAACAAACACTTGTGTTAAACTCTGAACACAAGTGATCATACAGCAGCAGATTCTCAATAAACCTGACAGCAGCTCAGAAGAACCGACAGCCCAAGAGTTATTCACTTTTCTAACATGATGTCTTGAGTAATAAGACAGCTTCTGTGTAGTTTTTCTGCATTCCATATTATACAATATTATAAATTCTGCAAAAAATACAACCAATGAAGCACAGACATAGAGCACACTCATTATACAGAATAATGAATATTAATGTATTAGCACAGAGAAAATGACACAAACTCACAAGCACAAGGGAGGAATGCTAAAGAATATTTAATAGAGCTAAAAATACTTTCATTATGTTTACGAGCACTGCAGTCTCATGATAAATGACACATAGTTTAACAGAGAAAGAATAAAGACATAGTTTAATTTTGTCCATTCTCTAAGTCTTTTGTTCATCAGAATAATTGTGTCATCACGTTCAGATACACGTATCAGTGTCCAGTTTGCACATATATTTCATTTGAAGAAGACTTGATGAAATATGTGTGCATACACCATGCTGGTTCATGTTTGGTGCAGGAGAATGTGTGAAATATGTCTATAAAAACTTTAAACATGGATACTTTATTCAGTATATGAGATAGGATCCACGTGGCTAGTGTTGTTAAACACAATGCGGAGCTCCGCGCTGAAACCGATCATATGTGCGCTCCGCGTGTATATCATAACAATCGTATTTTTCATATGTTCCTATTCAAACTCCAGTTCTGACCGCATCACGGGCAAAATACAAACAATAGTCATGTGCTTACTGTGCTGAGGGAAACATACACATGGCTCGCATGTCCAAATGCAGAGGTGAATGAGCCGCACTTTTGTGACATGAATTCTCTGCTTTAATGCGATCTCATGCGAACATATTTTCCATTTGTTCTGGTAGATCACAGCAAAACAATCCACATGCACACAAACCTCTGCTCTGGTCGCGTCGCAGGAAAACACATAATGTTGTAGCACTGAGGTGCACAAATTAATTTCTTGACCAGCAAATCAGGATATTAGTCTATTTTAAAGGTGCCCTAGATTCAAAAATTGAATTTACCTCGGCATAGTTGCATAACAAGAGTTCAGTACATGGAAAAGACATACAGTGAGTCTCAAACACCATTGTTTCCTCCTTCTTATATAAATCTCATTTGTTTAAAAGACCTCCGAAGAACAGGCGAATCTCAACATAACACCGACTGTTACGTAACAGTCAGGATCATTAATATGTACGCCCCCAATATTTGCATATGCCAGCTCATGTTCAAGGCATTACACAAGGGCAGCCAGTATTAACGTCTGGATCTGTGCACAGCTGAATCATCAGACTAGGTAAGCAAGCAAGAACAATAGTGAAAAATGGCAGATGGAGCAATAATAACTGACATGTTCCATGATATCATGATATTTTAGTGGTGTTTGTAAATTGTCTTCTAAATGTTTCGTTAGCATGTTGCTAATGTACTGTTAAAATGTGGTTTAAGTTACCATCGTTTATACTGTATTCGCGGAGACAGAGCCATCGCTATTTTCATTTTTAAACACTTGCAGTCTGTATAATTCATAAACACAACTTCATTCTTTATAAATCTCTCCAACAGTGTGTAATGTTAGCTTTAGCCACGGAGCACTATCAAACTCATTCAGAATCAAATGTAAACATCCAAATAAAACTAAACTTCCATGATCTGATGCTGCACTTTGTAAAGATCCATTTTGGGGTTGAATTAGCTGTGTGAACTTTGTTTATGCATGTATTATAGAGTTGCGTGCTTGGGGCAGGGAATGCGAGCTTTTAAAGGAGAAAACGCTGAATCGCCATTGTATAATGATGCCCCAAAATAGGCAGTTAAAAAATTAATTAAAAATCTATGGGGTTTTTGAGCTGAAACTTTCACAGACACTTCAGGGGACACCTTAGACTTATATTCCATCTTGTGAAAAAGCATTCTAGGGCACCTTTAAATTCTGAATTTGGTGCTTCGGGAATGGGTCAAACCATAGATAATACATACCAATAAGCTCAAGTTTCAAGAAAGACACACTCATTCAAGGTGTGCATTTATTGGAAGGAGAAATCATGGACGCCTCCAGGATTTCATACACACAAATGTTTTTTTTATTTAACATAAAAAGTTAAATAAGCATGTATAGCCCAAGTATACGCACCTTTCGGACCCCCAGTGAGAGCAACGGTATCGTAGAACGAATGTAGTTCTATCTCTAGATGTTTAAACGTTTTTAAATCTGAAAACTCCAAAAAGCAACAAAATTGTCTTTCATCTATTAGTGCATGTTCACTGAGAAAAACACCTGAAAAACAGTGTTAGTTGTCCTCTAGATCCTGTGTGTGTTAAGAAGTTGTTGTGGTGTGTGCTCAGAATTTCAGCAGGATAGGCTACCATAGATCAGAGGAAGATGGTATGGGAGCAAGGTCGGGTTTGAAAGTTAGCAGTTCATCTCTGATCTCTCCTCCCGGCAGTTAACCTGTTCAGATGGATTATTAAACCATTTTATCCAATTTTGTGGATAAAACCACTTTAGTGCAGTAGATCGTTACTTAGAAAATATGCCAAGCAAATTGATATTTTGTTTTTCGATATCTCTCAGCATAAGTTTATAAGTGTTTCCCCTTTGGGCATCATTTCTTGTGTTGTTGTGTGTTGTCAATGTCACTTCACCTTCAGACCTTTTAAGGTATGTCTGAAGAGTTTAAATGTTTAAGTAAAGAGATGTAGCACCAAAGACTCTTTGATCAGGATGCATGAACTCATTAAACCTGCAGCAGCTCGAAGAACCGACAGCCCAGGAGTTATTCACTTAGAATTGGTAGGTTTTTTTTGGATTTTCTTTTATATGGGTCCTCCACTTGAGGTAATTATTTTGTTTTTTGAATTTTTTGTCATCCTTTTAATTCTTTCCACTTCATACTCCGATCAATAAATAAGGGCAATAGCCACTTAAATTGAAACCTAAATTTGGTGGTTTTGTGCTCTGGGAATGGAGAGCTGAAGATATTTTAAGTCTCCTCCAATTTTTTTTGTTCGTTCAATCTCTATTTACCCGGGACAAAAATGGGAGGACGTAACACATTATACAATATTATAAATTCTACAAAAAATTACATGATTTCTTTAAGTGTTTATTTGGTTTTAGCTTCAGTTCAAAAAAACATTCCATATTAGAGTTAAAATACAAAAATGTTAAATTGAAAAGGGCCTTAAAGTCAGCCTGAAACTAAAGTTGTGATAATCTCTCTTCTTCCCTATCGTGATTAGGCTATATCTGAGTGAAACAGCTTCAGAATGAGAAAAATGTAGTGTGTGTGTGCGCGCGCATTGTAATCATTTAAATAAACACTGCAACTTTTGTAAAAAAAAAAAAAAAAAGAAGAAGAAGAAGAAGAGTTGTCCACTTTAATTTCTTGCTGTTCTTGCATCAGATCCCCAAACACATTTCCATTGCCAGAGTTGTATTCCTATTTTAGGTTTCATTCATTCATTTAAAATTTAGTTTTTGGTTGTTTTTTTTTTAGTTTTGAAAAGTTAATGAAAGGTGATTCAGCCCTTTTCTGTTTCACACTGAAAATGCTTACATCTGAAAATAAATACAGTTTTCATTTGAAAGTTCATACGCTTTCTTTAGTTTGCTAATGTGAAACATCAAACCCTTAAACACATCACATGGTTTTAATGTCAGCTTTTATTGATTGTGTTTTCCAGCTGTGTTTGGTGTTGGGACTGCAGGAATGGAGGGACCGTCTGTAACCCTACACACTGATGGACAAGAATATAAACAAATAACATGGATGTTTGGACCTCAGAAATCGATTTTAGCCAGTTGTAATATACGTGACACCCCACCATGTGATTACACTGAGGACAGATGAACTGAAAAACACATTCAGAGACAGACTGAAGATAGACAATGATGGGTCTCTCACCATCAAGAACATCAGCATTGAACAAGCTGGACTCTACACACTACAGATATTCAACAAATCTAATAAAAAGGATGAGAAGAAATTCAATGTTAGCATCCCTGGTGAGTAAATTCTTCGTTCATTTATTCAACTCTTTCTTTGTTCATGTTTTTTTCTAAATAGTTGTTTGCATGTTTTCCTTTTAAGAGCTCATGTCGAGTTGCTGTACATATATGGATAGCTGTCCATAAAAAGTTAATAAAAAAAAAAAAGTTAGTTAATTGAAAGAAAAAGAAAAAGGAAAAAAAAAAACAACCTCTATCAAAGTAACTTTGAAATGTGCGGTAAACTCCACCCTGGGTCAGTCCTCGTAGTGATGGTGTCATTGGCCTGGTATGACACATCATTGGTGGTACACAACTGCTGATATTCCAGTAAATAGCCACTTAGAGATAAGAATGTCAAAAAGTTTAACATCATCCATGACTGATAAAGATCAGCTTTGTGATTCCCATTCAACAATGTAACTCTCTGCTTAACCATAGGATCAGTGAAGAAATTAACTAATCATGACTGTTTCTGGAAACCGCATCAACTTTCACACGTACGTCGTTCAAACCACATTAGTTTAATAACTGATGTTCATGAGGTCACACAGATATAACTTCTGATAATTAATCAGTTTGAGCTTGAATTCATCTCAGACTATTGCTATTCCCTTTTACGTGATTCATGTAATTCCTGAGTGTGACGAGACACTTTTACGTTTTCGACATTTTAGGCATACAAATCAAAGTAGTCTACATGTGTGCATATTTTAATGCAAATTAAAACTTTACAATGTTGTTTGCAAATTGTTCAGAAATGATCATTTCCCAACTAGAATTAGTCCTAGAATTTCCTTCACTGTTTATGCTTTATAAAAGTTGGTCCCCCCACAGTTTTAAAGACATGTTATGGCCTTCCTGCATATACACCTGTCTGCCTTATTTCATTTGAAACCTCCTCTCAATAATATATCCTTTTGTTTTTTTCATCTGCAGCTCCCAAGACTGTCAACGACTCAGAAAGTTCATCATGCTCAAAATGTGTCCGGCAGTGTTCAGCATGGGTGACTTTCTCCTGCAAAATCAGCAGCACTGGTCCACTTCTGGAGGTGGAATATCAGGATACCAGTGGAAACCGCTGTGTGGTGAACAATTCAGTCACTGACCAGACTAAACACTGTCAGTGCATGAGTCCAAGATCAGATTCAGGTATGCAGCAACAACAGCAGCAAAAATTACCTGCTTAAATATAAGGATCAGAGAAACACTGAACATAAAACTAGTTGTGAAATATCTAAAATATTAGACATAACTTTCTGTATTTATGCTAAGACTAACACTGTATTCATTCCAAGTGAAATTAATAAACGTAATTTTGAGAGGAGTACACCCATCTAATCTTCCAATTAAGGTATAAAACCAGCATCTTACCTCTTCCTGTTGTTAGTTCTTTTGGCATCCCTCCTCCTCCCCTTCTCCTTCTTTTGTACTATTTTTGCCTGTTAAAGGGGGCAATCGGAGCTCGAGTAGGATATTCTTCTGAGCCCCTCTATAGCAGACAGCAAGCCAAATCTGTTACCACATATGCTAAGATTTTATGGGCACACAAACTTGTGAAACAGTACTGTATGTTTTTATTGTTAAACTCAAAAATATTCATATTAACTTATCTGATAACACATTTAGATAACAGCAAAATGAAACATTTTAGAATTAGTTACTGGCATATGTAATGAAATGTGGGTGTGTGGATAAAACGTTCAGTTAGTTCATTTTGTTACCACTGGTTGAAAGCAAAGGAGAGGTGTAGGATCTAATTGCAGCAGTGAAGGTTTATTAACAAGAACTATAAAACAAAACCACTCTTCGATGAGAAACAAACAACAGAACACCAACTTAATGCAACAGAGCACTGACATAGAATAAACTGAAACACAGGCTCTCTTAATACATTGAACAAACAAAGGAATTAATAAACTAGACACACCTGAACATAACTCAGTCAATCAGAAACCATAGCAACCACAGGGGTAGAGCGGAGGAATACAGAGGCCTGTACCATGAAGCTGGATTAGCTGGCTAGCTATAATATTTTATAATATTATAGAATATTTTTGATGATATTCTAATTATATGACCAGCACCTGAGTGTATATATATATATATATATATATATATCTCAAGACAATCAAGAAAAAGCTACCCTACAAAAATGTTTTGTAATTTTCTAGTTTTTAAATAAGATTTAAAAATACTTAATTCTGAGCATCTTTGATGTGAGGAGGGTGTGCATTCCAAAGCCTAGGAGTGTAGGATGAGAAAGCCCTATCCTCTACAGATTGCAGCCGTGTCTGTGGGACTACCAATAGACCTGCTTGTGAGGAGCGTAAGTGACGCTTAGGTGTGTATAAGGTTAAAAGTGCAGACAGATACTGGGGGGCCAGACCATGCAGCCTTACAAAATCAACTCGGAATAGACAGTGCAACTGAGAAGCCAAGGTGGATTGAGAATATGCTATGCATTTCTCCTGACTCCGGTCAGGATCCTAGCAGCTGAATTTTGCACACATTGCAGTTTGTTAAGTGTGGTTGTAGGAACCCCAGAAGTGCGTTGCAATAGTCAATGCGGGAAAACACAAAAGTATTAATAAGCCTTTCAGTCACAGAAAGCGATAACATAGAGCGGAGACGAGATGAGATGAAAAAAGGAGTTCTTTACAGTGTACTGAACATAAGAGTCAAAAGAATCAAATATTACTCCTAGATTTTTTAATTTGGTTTATGATTCCAAAACAGAGCCATCTACATTTTAAAAAGTGAACCAGCTTTACGAAGCGATGCGAGGTGCCAATAAGCTCTGTCTTATCACTATTGAGACACAGAAAGTTTTTGGACATCCAAGTTATCTCATAAATACATTGTGTTAAAAAAGTAAGGTCCAGATTTTGACTTATAGTGAATTTAAATCTGAGTATCGTCTGCATAAAAGTGATAATTTAGCCCAAGTGATCTTAAAAGCAACCAAGTGGAATATGTAAATGCTAAAAAGTAAGGGGCCTAACTGTTGATGATCAAAAGGTAAGATCTAAACCATGTTAAAACAGTCCCAGAAACACCAAAGATAGTTTCGGGAACTGTGACAGATATGACGTGACGGCTGATAAAGCAGATTTACTTGAAAAACTATCAAGTGTTTTTAATTACATAATTCTGTGGATTATGCTGATGAAATTATACTACAGTTATATTGCGCTTTGTTTGTATTTTATGCTTTTCATTAAGTCTGGTGACCACTCTATAGCCATGAAATTAAATACAGTGTGTTTGTAAAAAATTATTTATCCATTACTTGCAAATACTGTAGGTTTGTTCAAATGTACTGATTGTTTTAAACACGTAAAACTGCGCAGCATTAACCCACCAAATCATCTGACAAACAGTCACATATCAGTAAAAGGCTAATATAGCATTAAATTCCACGTTCCTTGCAGCAAATTCATTGTGATGACATAAAATAGTGAGATCAAACATACAGATAATACAAAAACAAATTCATTACCTCATCCGTGAACATGATTCGTGAATTTCAAACGTCTCTGCATGGTGAAAACGACATCTCCCATAGTTCCACTCTCCTTCACAGCATCATCAAGCTTCCATCATGGACTACTGCACAAAACATGTTAATAAAAACATATCAAATGTAAACCCTTGTGTTTTAGGTATAAGTTAATGCAACGCTGAAACTATAGCTCTCAGTTGAGCATGTCTGGGAAACTCATGAATATTCACGTATGCGCCGCCCATGCACGTAAACAGAAATTCACGAGTTCACATATCCATATAATTAAATAGAGTAAAGTTATGCGTATTTGGCGTGCTGTCCGGGGAGAGGGCTCCGAGCTCGGAATTTTGTCCCGAACCCAGAGTACTCCCCCCGGTGTGGTAAAAGTAGATCGAACTATAAGTGAGGCGATGGGGTGGAGGAGGGATGCTGATAAACCCTCAAATGAACAGAAATCAGTCTGCTGAATTTATACCTTTTGACATTGGTTGAGTTGATTAACTGAATGCTCTCCACCTGTGCTAATTAGGTTAATTATCTGAACTTGCTCCTCCCGAATTTTGTTAATAAAACATCATATCTCTTAATTTAGGTTTAGGAACTTGAGCAATAACTTTTGGTCCTCTGAAATTGGTCCTCTCAGCAGTCTGCCAAATACCTACAATTACTACATTGTTCAGTGAAACATCTGGAAATACCCACAAAATTAGGAGTTAAACTTGAAGTCCATAATCATTTGGGACCCCTGTGGAAGGGACCCCTTGCATTTGGAGTCCTCAAGGCTCTATTCTGGCCTAATGCTGCTTTCCTGTATGCTCCCATTAGGAACATATATCACATATGGGCTTCCCAACATTGGTTTGCGGCCCATTTTAGGATTGATTTTAAGGTTTTAATGCTTGCTTATAAATCCTTAAATGGCCTAACCTCAACTTATCTTTCTGACCATATACAACTGTTCATCAAGGTCTCTGAGAGGTCTGCTGACTGCTAGCCGTCCCTAGAGGTACATAATATATATAAATTATTTATATATTTTATATTTATATATTTATTTTGTCAAAGATATATAGGCTATATTTAATTTAAAAAAAATATATATATATACTATGTTTGACCAGCAATTTATCTTAATGTTATTGTAGGTGTTGGTGATAGATTTTTAAATAGTATTTTTTATTGCATTTTATTGAACACTTACACAACAATGTACATCACATGTCTGTAACAACACATAATGTACAAAAACAAACAAACACCGGGGCTCATTCTACATAAAAAGTGCACAAACCAACATTGGGTAATACAGTATGTACTTTGTGAGTCAGAGTTAACAATACATTGTATATAATAATCAAAAATATAAGCATAAAGTAGGGTTAATATAATGCCCATTAAAGTATATTTTCATATGAATATAATAGCTAATTATTAAGCAGTTTGTTCCTCCTCATTAAGAATGAGTGTGAATATGGGTACATACACTATAGTTGAGACAAAAATGCACCTTATGTTTATGAGCTAATTGTGGAAGTTATATACTTATGGATATTATTGATTTACGATATTTTAGTATACAATCAAATGAAATATCATGTGAAAAATCATTTCGTTTAATTATGTATTTTTTTTAGTGATGAAAAAAGCAAAAAATGTCTCTACTCTCCATCTCGGACAAGCTGTGTGTTTGTTGTGAAATATGAGACGTATACAGTGACATAAATCCTGGCTCTGTGTTGGCTCTCTAGCCCGTGGAAAGGCAAACCAGATGAACCAACTCCGACCTAGCACCCGGTTCGTGCTGGTGGAAAGGGGGTAAGAGAGAGAACTTACTCCCACAGTCTCTCACAGGCTATCTTCTGCTTAGCTCCGCCTCTATCACTCACTCTGTTACAGCGCGTCCCGTAGCCGGTAGTGTGCGGTTATCCCGTTCAGTGGATCTTCTCGACTCGACTATCAGTTTTTGTTCCTTAAGACTAAAACTACTTTAGGAGATCGTGTAGATCGTTACTTAGAAACACTATGGAGAGCATATCGATCTTGTGCCTCAGGATAGTCCTCACTATCGGTAAGTGGCATCACATCAGTTATCACCTGATGTTCAGACAGCTTTGAAATGTTCTTTAGACGTAACCGATTTACATTGTGAATAAAGAGTTTTTGTGAGCTCGTTGTGATCTCTTAATGATGACACGAGCCTCTGAGTGACCGAGGGCAGAGCAATTGACAACTCTCTCTCTCTCTCTCTCTCTCTCTCTCTGTTGAATTTGAACAGTGATTTTCTTGGATTTTTCCATGTTAATGGTATTGTGACTGTTGTTACATGTGCTCTGGGTCTGTGTTCATCAACCTTGGTTATATGGACTCCATTTCAGGAGGACAGGAGGACTTCTCAAGTGCTGATGCCATTTCATTGATATATATGTTAAAGAGAATCAGGCTGAGGCTGCAGCCTTGACGGACTCCTTTTATTTTTTATTTTATTGTAACTGAAAAATAACTAGGCTTGAAAACAAAGTTTTACATGAAGGTGGTTAAAACGCAGATCCAAAACTGTCTCCCTCCCCCTTGCCACATCATTGTATGACAATATTATATTATTTCTTTGTGACGTATAGAATTCTTATTCTAATCCAAAACACAGGTGCCTCTGATTTGAGTATGTCCCTTTACCAGAAAAACCTGCTCTTCTGGTCAGCTTTGCCTCTCAACTCTCTTGAATACCGTTACAGCGCGTCTCGTACCCGGTCGCGTGTGCAGTTATCCCGTTCAACTGGATCTTTTCGACTCTGCCTTCTCAAATTTTGTTCCATAAGAGTAAAACTACTTTAGTGCAGTAGAAATCGTTACTTGTTATAAACATCAAACGTGTGCCTCTGGATAGTCCTCACTAACGGTAGCCTAAGTTTGCATCAGTTCCTGTGTGCGTTATATTGACAATTATCCCAACACGATCACAAGACATTGTGTATCAATAGTACTCGTGTGTAATCTCGTCAGAACTTTTCAGATTTAACGATTTACATTGTGAAAAAAGAGTTGTTGCCGTTTTGAGCTCATTGTGAAATCTTAATGATGACACATACCTCTAGTGCCCGAGGTATGCAATAGCACACTAAAACTAGATAAACTAGTTATAGGCTAATGGTGTGATTTTTTTTTTTCATGTAATATTTCTTTAGAATGGTCTGTTTATGTAATGTATGTATTATTCATTAAAATCCCCCGGGGCAAGAGTTTTGAGGTTTTGTTTTTGTTTTTTTTTTTGGTATTTGTTAATCTCTCTCTCTATCTCTCTCTCTCTCTCTATCTCTCTATCTATGGTATTCACCTTTCACCTTCAGGAAACAGCACCACAGACTCACTTGTTCTATCTCTGCAGTTTCAGGAAAGGGTGGTGTGGGGCATGTCACATACATGGAGACAAACTTGACCTAGGAGTTAAAGTATAGATCTGCCAAACGTTTATCTCTCATGTAGCCATACATATAAATGATATTTGAACAAATATCAAACATATTTCGTATATATTAGAAATATATAATATATTTAATATGATCCGTATGTAGCGTACTTGACGCGTGCACTCTGGATAGGTACCACATCTGGTAAGGAAGGATCTAAAGCGGCAGATGCTCAGTCAAACGTTATTTAAACTCAAAACTCATACTGCGGTGAGCTGAAGAGATGCAGATCTGTAGAGGGATCAGAAGACAGGTGTGTGCCGAATAGAGCCACTCCAGACAGACAGCGGGCGTTGTATCCAAATTCCGGCGAAAACAACGGAAACAAGCCTCATGCAATACGAGTGAGAGCCCACGAGTTAATCACTTTTCTAACATGATGTCTTAAGTAATAAGACCGGTCAAATGCAATATCATCGTTAAGACATGGTAATGGACCCTTTCTTTGTCCATTTATTCAGCTTCTTAATGATTTAGTAACATTAACATAGATAGGCTTTAGCAGTTATTTACAACATTATTTCTATTATACTTAATTTTTATGAACATGCACACGCAGGGACGTGCACAGACATTTTTGGGGGCAGGGCCTCAAGTGGAAAAAAGGGCACTTCTCATAAATATTTATTTAAAAAATAAATAAATAATATATTAAGACAACTTTGACTTCCCTTACACTCATGCAATTGTTTTATACTCCACAGATTCTACAAATAATTAGTTCACACACAACCATGGTCTTCTTAGTATTCATTCGGTTTATCACAAGAGAAGCAACTATTTTCAAGTATCTATATATATTTAGAATAAATGACTGCACCAGCAGGGACATAGTTTCACTAATAATTTGTTTATTTTGCACAAATCAATACATCGTTTTAATTTTTTTGGTGTTATTGGAATACTTCTTTCATGAAGTGGACAATTGTAAGATCGTGGTCCATTTTTGCTTCAATGTCTTTTACATCAGAAAGAAACTTTTAACCCTAACCCTACACATTTAGATGGAGTTTGTTTTAAGCCGACTACCATCCGTTTGCATCTGTAGATTTCTTCTAAATTAACCAAAACAAGCTAATCTGCTATTTTTTTTTTTTCCTAAACTCTTATTAATTACTTATATATTATAACAAATGCCTGCAGAGGGCCAAAAGCCTGCTGATGTTTTGTTGTTAGACAGCTACGATCAAACCAACCACCATGATTAAAAATATATTATTAGTTAAATAACAATATTCGGCCACTTCTTTGTGATAGAAATGCTACAGCGACTGTAATTTCTTCAACAAGAATATGTGGACATCAAACATGCAAAGACAGAGCGAGGGTTTAAACTTTTATTGATGTATTATCCTGTGTAAGCTTAGATTTAAGAACATCATTATGTAGCTAATGCTGTATTATTATTTTTAAATAGTTTTAATAAACCATGCATCCTTAGAAAACTGTCTAATAATGGACAGTTTGGTGGATGCGCGTCATGGAATGCTTCTCTTCTGGTATTTTTATATTTATTTTCTAAGTTGCTTTTCTGTTATATGTTTGATCTGAGGTGAGTCGCCTATCGTAGCGTTCAGTAGGCAATGTCTATAAAGGTCATGAGAAATTCTATTCAAACTCACACATTAAATTCTTTTTCCATTAAATAAAAGCTCATAATCAGCACCTGAGATTATCATTGTCATAATTTGTATATTGGTCCAGCCGAAATCCCGCAGAAATGAATAAAAATAGAATAGAATATAGTTATGTAAAATAGAATAGAGTTGCGAATCGCCATTGTGACTGGATAGTAGAAACAACTCTGAATAAAATAAATGTAATTTAATTCAACATTAAGTTTTTGCTTTTGGCAGTACTTTCAGTTTAAAAAAATTAATGAAACATAATTCTCAGGATTCAACAAATATCACTTTCTTGTTGATTATGTGAGGCCAATATAATACAGTGGCACTGTCATAATTCCCTTTTCTGTTTCACTCTGAAAATACTTACATCTGAAAATAAAATACAGTTTTACATTTGAAAGCTCATTCACTGTCTTTAGTTTGCTAATGTAACATCAAACCCCTTAAACACATCACATGTTTTTAATGTCAGCTTTATTGTTTGTGTTTTCTAGTTGGTGTTGGGACAGCAGGAACGGAGGGATCGTCTGTAACCCTACACACTGCTATACAAAAGTATATGCAGATAAAGTGGATGTTTGGACCTGAGAAGTGGATTATAGCCAGATGTAATATACGTGACACCCCACTGTGTGAGATTACTGATGAGACATCTCTCACCCGTATGAACCTCATCCCTGAAGAAGCTGAAATTTATAAACGGATCATCAAGACATTCAGAGACAGACTGAAGATAGACAGTGATGGATCTCTCACCATCAAGAACATCAGCGATGAACAGCTGGACTGTACACACTGCAGATCTTCAACAAATCTAATAAAAAAGATGAGAAGAAATTCAATGTTAGCATCTCTTGTGAGTAAATTCTTCATTCATTTATTCAAATCTTTCTTTGTTCATCTTTTTTTCTAAATTGTTGTTTGCATGCATTCCCTTTAAAAGTTAATGTCGCAGTGAGTTCCTTTACATATATGGATAGACAAGCAATCCCTAAAAATTTATGAAAAAGTACAACAACATCTATTAAAGTTACTTTGAAATATGCGTTGAAATATGTGTTTCCCATTCAACAGTGTAACTCTCTGCTTAACCACAATAGTATCATTGGAGAAATTAAAGGGATAGTTCACCCAATAATGAAAATACTGTCATCATTTATTTAGAAGAATGTCAGTAACCAAACAGATCTCATCTCCCATTAGTATTTATTTTCCTACTATGGTAGTCAATGGGGCGTGAGATCTGTTTGGTTACTGACATTCCTCCAAATATCTTCCTTTGCGTTCAACAGAACAAAGAAATTTACACAGGTTTGGAACAACTTGAGTAAATGATGACAGAATTTTCATTTTTGGGCTGAACTGTGCCTTTAACCAGATAGTCATGACTGTTTCTGAAACCGCATTAACTTTGTCACACACACGTCTTTCAAAGTCAAACCACATCTTCTGATAATTAACCATTTGAGATTGAATTCATGTTGGATTATTGCAGTTTATGTCCACATGTCTGTCAGTTTAATGTTGAAAGAGAGTGAGTTAAGATGTAATTAGTGAAACATTTAATGCATGTTTTGTGCTAGAAATGTTAAAAGACCAACAGTAACATCCAGTGATTCAAACTACTAGACTTTTTTTCTCAAATATGGCCATTTTGAACTGAAAATATGCATTTACGTGATTCATGTATTTCTGAGACGGGACACTTTTACATTTTAGGCATACAAATAAAAGTAATCTGCACGTGTGTATATTTTAATGCAAATTAATATATATTATTTGCAAATTGTTCAGAAATGATTATTTTCCAAGTAGAATTTGTTCTAGAATTTCCTTCACTGTTTCTTTAAAGACATGGTTATGGCGTTGCTACATAAATATATCTGTCTGCTTTATTTCATTTTGATCCTCCTCTCAATAATATATCTTTATGTTCTTTTCATCTCAAGCTCTCAAAACTGTCAATGACTCGAAATGCTCAGAATGTGTCCGGCAGTGTTCAGTGGAGAATGCGACACAGGTGACTCTCTCCTGGATCATCAGCAGCACTGCTCCATTTCTGGAGGTGGAATATCAGGATACCAATGGAAACAGCTGTGTGGTGAACAATTCAATCACTGACCTGACTAAACACTGTCAGTGCATGAGTCCAAGATCAGATTCAGGTATGCAGCAACAACAGCAGCAAAAATTACCTGCTTAAATATAAGGATGTAGGGAAAACACCCTAGGAAGTAAAATTAGCTCAAATGAATAAAGAGTTGTTTAGATTACAACCGAGCAACTGATTCGTCCAGCGTTCATTTGCTCGAGCCGTAATAAGCTCTTGTAACGGATATAAATATCCAACAATCGTGAAAACACTGATTAGAGCATGGTAACTTAAAAACGACAGTTTAAGACATTAAATTTTAGAATCACATAATACAAGACACTTTCTTTTTAAAATCTACAGAGATTTTATTATTCTAACACAAACTAATCTAACACAAACACACGCGCATACACACACATACATTCATACGCGTTGCAGTAAGAAGGAAATGAGAGAGAAAGAGTTTTGAATGAAAGAGAGAGAGAGAGAGAGAGATATGATTAACAGAATTCCTATCAATGCATTTCAAAGACCCGAACGAACCATGAATCATTAATTTAAATGCACCAGTTCAGTTTTCATCTGGAGGTACTTGCTTGCGTTGACTTAAAGGTGAATTTCCCTCGTCGTGCAGAGAGGGGTTTCCCAAGTCGATGATTGGTCCAGGTCAGGTCCGTGTGGAACAATGAAAGGAAGTCTCTTTGTCGCTGGAGTTGAAGCGGCAAAAGTCGTTGGTTGAACTTTGCGGCGAAACTTAGGACACAAGACTTTCAGCGGTAAAGGAAAATTAAGTAAAAGAAAAGAAAAGTGAGTGAAGGTTGGATGGCTTGAATGAGCGACTTGTCTGTTCTTCTTGTTACTCCATTGTTCTTGGTGCTTGTCTTGGCTTCTTTTTTCAGAACAGAACCAACTCCTCGTTCACTATCTTGCAATATGATAATTTAAACTTAGTTGTTTGTCACACCTCTGAGGAGTCTTGGCCAATCAGACATTGTCCTGTTTCAAGAGGGCCTTCCTCTGCCCCAATAAAACATAAGTGTTACATCCCGGTCTGTCTCTGCTTTAGCAGAGTGCCATTTTAACATAATTTCTATTAACTGGAATATGATACATTTTAAACGGATTTCATTCAAGCCATGATTTAAGAAAGATGAAAAGAAATAAATCAAGTCCAAATAAGGCATACTTTCAGTCATTCAGTCAAGAGTTAACACATTTACATGAATTGTGAGCAATGTTCCCTCTAATTTTTTTTCTCACTGAGCAAAACTTTTCTCTGTTGAGCGCACATTTTGGCCACCTGAGCAAAAACATCCTTTATATCAGACCTGTACAATGAACGTAACACACACACACACACAAAAATGGTTTTATCATGCAACTGTAACATAACTTTAATGTGCCATTTCTATTTATTTGACCCTTGATGTAACTTAGTGATTTATTAAATAATATGTTTGAATTAAGCAGTTCAGTCACTAAATTAAGCACATTTTAGGTTACTTGAGATTTTTTCACATTGCTGTATTAACTGTACCAGTCTTTACCAAGAAATTCTATTAAAAAATAATTTCTGTCCTCCTGCAGGACAGTTCAATCTTTATAATAATATAATATGAGCAGTTACAATGATGGTTTGGAACAACCATAATGTGTTTTTGTACAGTCAATTATTAGCAACAGACAGTGTTAAACCATCAAAATTACATGTTTATTGCTTATGAATTCCCAGATTTATATACAGGGGTTTCAAGATTTTTCATAGCAAGGAGCCCTAAACAATCCCCTTGTGAGATAAATTTTTTATTAGGCTTACATTATAATATAATAAAATATAATAATATATTTAAGTATTTAAACTGATATACAGTATTATATCGGTTTTAAATGCTTCCATTTGTTTTAATATTATTATAGTGAAAACAAGTGAAGCATTTAAACTGATAGCTAAATATTTTTAGAAAAGTGAACGTTAACTCGTTTATAGTTATCTAAACATCCCTGAAACCCCACCACCACCACACACAAATCTATTTAAACTGAGGTATATCACTGATGTATTTTGAGTTCGCAAGCTACCCTGTGGTGGGAGTGTAATTGTAAATGTCTCAGAGTTTTGTTAGCATTCTGTGCCCATCATCCTTATTTCCACCACTTTCATTAAAACATGACGTTTTATTTCACATTTCTTTCGTTTCGCGTTGCCTCTCGTATTAATGTATTTAGTCCGCAAACATGACAGTATTCTACCGCGACTGATTTGGCTCAGGCCAGCCAGCTCACACGCGCTCAATCGTTCTCTTTCTATGGAACCTGTAAACCGCATTCACCGGTTCCAACTCTATAGCGACAATAACTCTATAGCGGTTGTCAAGAGCACTGCAATTATTTCTCATTTAAACTACTACAATCATTTTCATGTCTGTTCTCTGCGCGGCAGTTATTTCTTCTGCGCGGCCACGGCTTCAGAAGTGCGCGGCCGCGCACGCGCGCAGCTTAGAGGGAACATTGATTGTGAGTGTTCTAAAGCATAACTTTTTACAGGAAGTACTTGTGGACACATAATGCAAAATGTATGTAGTTAAAAGATGTTTGATAAGTCCATTAAAATTGTTGGAACAATTTTGAAGCAGTTTTATTTGTGAACAGTCTCTTTGGCTTTCCTGTGAAGTAAGGAAACAAAAGGGGTCTGCATTGTCTCTCTGTTTCTTTGCTCTGGTGATCAAAGGATCTATCTTCTTGGGTGACCCTTTGGTATGTCACTTCTTCTGCTATCAGGAAGCATAGGGTCGTAAAAGCCATCAGCATTGGTTCTCTCTGTAGACGAGCCAGAGCTGAAACCTCGATTCTGAATTAGAAATATGTTTTGAAAGAATCATCTGAATGATTCATTTGTCTGGTTCGTCCACTGTTCCTACAAGGATCAGAGAAACATTGGAAAATGTAAAACTAGTTGTGAAATAAAAATATGACTGTTGTTAGACATAACTGTCTGTATTTTTTATGTGCTGATAAGACTAACACTGTATAAACAGTATGTAACTGTTTAGTGCAGCAGTGGCAGATTAAGACTCTTCACCTCTATCCCTTTTCAACAAGCAATAAAATAATGATTATATAATGTTGTTAAATGAGAAGTTCTAACTATTAATATTATGTAATAATAATACATTTATTTTCTTAGCTTTGCTGTTTGGTCTAATGACTGTTTCTCTGTGTTCTTTACAGAATCAGGTCTGAGCCCATGGCTGATAGGTGGGCTGGTGCTGCTGGGTGTTGCAGTAGCAGCAGCAGCTGTGATTTTTTACAAGAATTTTTACAAGAAACGTAAAGCAGAACGAAATGGCAAGTATTACCTACAGTCAACACAGATTGTGTAAAAGTAGCTTTTAAACATGTTTTTCTTATTCTTTATTTTTATTAATACCCAGTTTTTTTTACTGAAACCTTTTACTGAATATAATGTAATATTATTACAGTGCTCGTCAATGCAGGGGTTTTTGGTTAAATGCCTGAAATGAGGTCTGTGGTGAACACAAGCTCAAGATATTTTCACGTTTTATTCTATGATATAAAATACATCAATAATATCCTCTTGTGATTTTTTTTAAAAATCTTTGACTTGTCTTGAACAAGGCGGTTGCTAACAAGTGGGACAACAGAGAATGTTGAGGACATTAAACATCAGCAGCCTAATGACTTATATATAGTTGCCAGAAGCTTAGACGTTGACATTGAAGTCATGTGACTGTGGTGTAGTTTGTTTACATTTAGCTTTTACTACTGCATATTGTATTTGTTCTTCAAAATTCTTAAACATTGTGTGTATTTCAAAAGCCGATTAAAAACTCTTATTAGGTTTTTGTTGAGGGAACCAGGGTGATGCGAACACAGGTTGTTTATTTTGTTTAAAGTCCATAATTGTTCATTTAGTTCTGCTCTTCAGAAGCTACTAAAGATCCTTACAGTACATGTTTCCCAGAAGACAAAATAAGTCAAATTTACCCTGATATTCAAATATAAAGTTACCCCCTCCTTTAAAGTTGCCATCCATCGAACATTTTTTACAAGATGTAATATAAGTCTAAGGTGTCCCCTGAATGTGTCTGTGAAGTTTCAGCTCAAATACCCCATAGATTTTTTTAATTAATTTTTTTAACTGCCTATTTTGGGGCATCATTAAATATGAGCCGATTTAGGCTGCGGCCCCTTTAAATCCTTGCACTCCCTGCCCCCGAGCTCACACTTGCCTTGAACAGCATAAACAAAGTTCACACAGCTAATATAACCCTCAAAATGGACCTTTACAAAATGTTCGTCATGCAGCATGTCTAATCGCGTAAGTATGATATTTATTTGGATGTTTACATTTTTCTGAATGAGTTTTGAGGCTGTGCTCCGTGGCTAACGGCTAATGCTACACTGTTGGAGAGATTTATAAAGAATGAAGTTGGTTTTTATGAATTAACAGACTGCAAGGTTTGAAAATAACGACAGTCTTGTCTCCGTGAATACAGTAAGAAACGATGGTAACTTTAACCACATTTAACAGTACATTAGCAAGACCACTATAGTAACGAAACATTTAGAAAGACAATTTACAAATATCACTAAAAATATCATGATATCAGGGATCATGTCAGTTATTATGCTCCATCTGCCATTTTTCGCTGTTGCTCTGCTTGCTTACCTAGTCTGATGATTCGCTGTGCACAGATCCAGACGTTACTGCCTGCCCTTGTCTAATGCCTGAACATGAGCTGGAATATGCAAAATATGGGGTCGTACATATTAATGATCCCGACTGTTATGTAACAGTCGGTGTTATGTTGAGATTCGCCTGTTTTTCGGAGGTCTTTTAAACAAATGAGATTTATATAAGAAGGAGGAAGCAATGGAGTTTGAGACTCCTGTATGTCATTTCCATGTACTGAACTCTTGTTATTCAACTATGCCAAGGTAAAATTCAATTTTTTTTAATTCGATGGCACCTTTAATGCATTGTTTCCTTCTGGAGCATTCTTTTTTTTTAATGATCCCTCTTAATTCATTAAAATAATTAACATTTTGCAGATTCTGCAAGGTGTATAAAACTTTTGACCTCAACTGTACATCCATGCATTTTATGACAAAATAAACCTGGACTGAGAACACAAAGTAAATAATTAGACAGAATATTAATTTGAGTTGAAATATTTTATTAGCTCATTGAACACAAAGCTTCAGTGAATAAAAATAGTTAGCAAGAACTACATTAATGAAACTGACTCAACTTGATCAGAAAGCATTGTAAAAATAGGAGATTTGTGGTGAGAAATCTGATTTTTACATTTTATTTATTTATTTTTTTTGCCAGAAGCAGTGCCAGGAACCATGCACACGATGAAACCTCTCAAACCTCTCAAAGGTAAGCTGTTGTACCGCAGTGTGTGAATAAGCAAACATGGTCACATTAGTTCAAATATAACAACTTTCTATGCCGAAGTGTTACTAGTTATGATGTTTTTAATCAAAAGATAGTAAATATACAAAGCCCACGACTGAAAGGGAATTGAATAAAATTCACATGAAATAAGACCTTTTGGAAATTTTAATTTGCTTTGGTTTAATTTAATTTGAACGTGCTACAGGTGCACTCGAGTCTAGGGATAAAGAGGGAAGTGTGAAAGGGAGAGGGTTTTCCACCTCATCTCTGAGCATTCCCAATCAGATTCACATTTGGTGTTTTGCACTTCTTTTTAATCTTGTACTGACAGACACAACAGGCAGTGTTGTGGAAAGTGCATCTCTGTTTTCACTGCTTAATGATATAGTAGTTTTTTAAGTAGAATATTTAAGAGTCATTCAAGCACATGCAGAAGTGGTGAAGAGAGTCAGGACAAGCATCACAGACGACTGTGCCCAATAGCGCCACCTAGGTGGTGGGCTAAGGATCAGGCACTAAATAGTGTTTTAGGTGCTTCAGGAATCCTCAGAGAGGTTGTTTTTTGAAGTGCTTCTGACTTTAGACACTATTGTAGATGACAATACACAAAAGCCATCTGTGAGGGTCAAAGCAAAGGGATTCATAGAAGGCCTTTTGAAGCATGAGACAGTGTTCACTGCTCAACTCTCTATATATCAATCTGTTCATCTCTACTTCACATTGTGTATTAAAATCATTTAGTGCAGCTAGCCATGGATTATCCCTTACATAACTGACATCTGAATGTCATGACTGGACAATCAGACTGGATTACTATAATAGGAGATGTGTGGTGAGAAATATGATTTTTACACTTTATAAATTTCATTTAGTGTCAGAGGCAGAGCCAGGACCCAGTTGTATCATGCAAGTGACTGAACCTCTCACTGTGGAAGACACAGGTAAGCTGTTGTACAGTGTGTGAATAAGCAAACATGATCACAATGAATGTGAGTGTGACACAGGCCTGCTAAATATGTCATGGATGTTTTGGCACAAACATTAAACAAATGTACTGAAAACATTTGAAAGTGATGCAGAATAATAAGTGGCCTGCATGTGTCCATATATGAATCCAGCAGTAACAATCTGTTCATCTCTACTTCACATTGTTCATTAAAATATTTTAGTGCAGCTAGCCATGGATTATCCCTTACATGACTGACATCTGAATGTCATGACTGGACAATCAGAATCAGTTTCAGATTCTACTTTAAGAATCAGTACAAGAAGAATTAATTATTAGTATTATCAGATATCAGTTTTTTCACAACCTTGCTTCTGAACCCCACTCTGATCTAAAAAATAAGGAAGTTAATGGGATGATTATACTATATCCACCTAACATCGTAGGGAAAAGATACTTTCCATATTTTCTAATAGTGTATTTGTATGATTGCAGAGGTTTAAGAGAGGGAGAGTGGAAAAGTCTCCAGCATCAACAGCCGTCAAGATGAGAGGAGATCTTCCAGGATTAATGAAGAACACACATGGATCTAGTGTTTTAGTGATTAGTGTTCCCTCTGGTTGTGCACGTGGAACTTCACTTATATATAATATATGATAATTATATATATAATATATATATATATATATATATATATATATAAATTCTCTTCCAATTGATTCCAATTAATTTCCAAACAGGAAATTACAGTTATTTGTGGTTTCAAAGGAAGAGAAATATCAAATAGATTGCTTTTAAAAGGTGACCTAATTAGGCACTAAACCAATAACTAATTTAGACTTTGTGTAGAATTTTAGTTTATTAGATTGTATCGCTAACATATCATAAAAGCCATATTATGAAACATCAGCATCATTTTTTTTTAATAAGACCATTACAGTTTTATTTGGTGTCATTATTGGGGTAATACTGACACAAGACAGCAAATAAAACTGTAAAATAAAGCCACAAACAGTGAAAGGCAATTACTTTATTCATGCCACAATGCATTCTGGGAGTACACTTCCTCAGATCACAGATAGGATTAAGGTGACAAAACTTAACTTAATTCAATTAAGTAAGCTTAACTTAATTGTATAAAGGCAATGAGTTTGCCTAATTGAATTAAGTAAACTGAGCAAATGTGTTTTTACGGTGTACCATAGCGTTGTATCACAGATGTATCACTTGTATTCCATTTTTCCATTTTTATTGAAAATATTAACTAACGGGAACTGACAGGCATTGTGACATTATGTCAGGGGTGTCCAATTCTGGAGCACCACCTTCCTGTAGAGCTCCAACGAACACACTTGAACTAATCAGCATCTTCAGGGTAGAAATTCCTAGGCAGGTGTGTTAGTGTTGGTTGGAACTAAACTCTGCTTGAAGCTGGTCCTTCTTGTAACCTATGTGGGGGGGTTACAGTGTATCTATGTACAGTGTATGTACAATATATGTATATGTGTGTGTAAGTATATTTATATTGTATATACAAAGTATAAAATATTTTTCTAAGTATGGGCACAAATGTGTTCTTTCCATTTGTTTCTACCCTCTAGTGGACATATTGTGAAATCAAATATTTAAATAATCATATTTGCTGATAGGTATAAGGGCAATCTTCAGAGAGCAGACAGAGACGTTTACCAATACATTTCCATGACTTTTGAGCTTTTTCAATATTCATGACCTAATGTTCCATTAAAGTCTATGTATTAAAAAAAATGTATAATTGCATAACATGACTATTAATTCTATTTGTTTGTTTGCTGTTTATTTTACTAACGTGTACAAGCTTGTGGGGGATTTTTTACATTTAGATGAATATGGAAATAAATGAAAATGAAAAAAACTTTTCCATGAATATATCAGAACCTTAAGGGGCCATTCATCACACAGAATATATATTTTATTTTTATTTTATATTTGCATTGCATTACACAGAATTCTAAAAACACAAGTAAGTCTTATTACTGGGAGACACCAGCCTCTGCAGCTCTACCATTGGAGGAACTGTAACGGTCAGTTTAGATCAACAACACAATGTCAGAAACTCAAGTCGGCTTGAAACTAAGTTATGATAGCCTTTTCTTCCCTATTCTGTTCTGATGTATATCCCATGAAAAAAACTTCTCAAACAAAGAAAAACGTGGGGTGGGACTTGATTTTATCCATGTGGAACTGATTGGATGGTTCTGGTTTTCTATTGGTGGATTTTGTGTGACTGACAGGTTGCCCCGCCTTTGCGCCAGAAAACATCAGAGAAGAGAAGTCACTGCAAGAGGAAGGTTAAATTATATTAATTAAAGATTACAAAGGACACATGAATGTAAAATAATAATAAGCACAGATATAAAAAAATGTAAACTTTGATTTCATGGTGACTTTAAGCAGTGACAAAGTTATGCTACTTTATTGGACAAAGACTTCATCTGTTTTTTCCTGATTCAGTGTAACTACGCAGAGCCTTTTCATCCAGTACGAATTCTGGCAGGTGAAAACTGTTAACTTTCACCAGTTCACCTTTGATGAGTCCACTGGATCAGTTCCTTTGCTCGGTCCACTCAGCCTTCAGCAAGAACACTCTCTCCGAATGACTGGGTTGGTTATTTTTTCTGCTCAGGCCAGAACATTACAGCTGCATAAATAGATTATGAAATACTGAAATAGTCACTGTTTGCAGTTACCCAGTGGCAGTGTTTCACAAAACCATATGGCGTAATTTCCTCTGCCAACAGCATTCCCGAACAATAAACCCACATACACAAAATGCATGATTAACTCTATTACACTATTAATTAAAACTCACAGTGAACAACATTAAATATATAAACACATGCCTTACCTTTTGTCACAGTGCAGTTTTTATTGCATAAGTGGGTCGGAGCAGTGTGAAGCTGAAGACAAATTCATCCAAATCTAAACTTTCACCAAAATTCCTCCTCCACTGAGATGATCATTAAAAGGCAAAATATGTAAGATTTTTGTATAAAAAAAAAATTAATAAAAAAAAAATCCAAAAACCACTTTCACAGATAAATTTCATGCAGCTGTGTACTTACATTATCCCAAAAGTTTCCAAGGATTTGTAAATCCCGAGAAATTTTAATGTGAAATAATGTCTTGCCCCTTCTCATTGTCACCTATCAATGCAGCATGCCACTGTTGTGTCGTTCAGTCATCATGGATCACAATAATTCATTGGCAGTACAGAAATCCCGTTTTTGAGATAATAATAACTTAACTTAAAGTAGCTTCTCAAGCGCTTTACAAAACAGCAAATGAGAATACAAACACACAAAGCAAAACAAGTTATATATATATATATATATATACAGTACAGTCCAAAAGTTTGGAACCACTAAGATTTTTAATGTTTTTAAAAGAAGTTTCGTCTACTCACCAAGGCTACATTATTTAATTAAAATACAGTAAAAAACAGTAATATTGTGAAATATTATTACAATTTAAATAACTGTGTACTATTTAAATATATTTGACAAAGTAATTTATTCCTGTGATGCAAAGCTGAATTTTCAGCATCATTACTCCAGTCTTCAGTGTCACATGATCCTTCAGAAATCATTCTAAATATGCTGATCTGCTGTTCAAGAAACATTTAATGTGTACAATTGTACAAAATATTTGTGTACAATATTTTTTCAGGATTATTTGATGAATAGAAAGTTCAAAAGAACAGTGTTTATCTGAAATCTAATCTTTTGTAATATTATAATGTCTTTACTGCCACTTTTGATTGATTTAATGCATCCTTGCTGAATAAAGTATTCATTTCTTTAATTTCTTTTCAAAAAAATAAAAATAAAATTCTTACTGACCCCAAACTTTTGAACGGTAGTGTATAATGCTACAGAAGCTTTGTATTTCAGATAAATGCTGTTCTTTTGAACTTCTATTCATCAAGGAATCCTGAAAAAAAAAGTACACAACTGTTTTCAACATGAAAATAATCATAAATGTTTATTGAGCAGCAAATCAGCATATTAGAATGATTTCTGAAGGATCATGTGACACTGAAGACTGGAGTAACGATGCTGAAAATTCAGCTTTGCATCACAGGAATAAATTACTTTGTCAAATATATTTAAATAGTACACAGTTATTTTAAATTGTAATAATATTTCACAATATTACTGTTCTTTACTGTATTTTAATTAAATAAATGTAGCCTTGGTGAGCAGACGAAACTTCTTTAAAAACATTAAAAATCTTAGTGGTTCCAAACTTTTGGACTGTACTGTATATATATATATATATATATATATATATATATATATATATATATATATATATATATATATATATATGTTTTCAAGCTGACTTGAGTTCTGACATGTGTTGTTGATCTAAACTGACCGTTACAGTTCCTCCAATGGTAGAGCTGCAGAGGCTGGTGTCTCCCAGTAATAAGACTTACTTGTGTTTTTAGAATTCTGTGTAATGCAATGCAAATAAAAAAAAATAAAAATATATTCTGTGTGATGAATGGCCCCTTAAGGTTCTGATATATTCATGGAAAAGTTTTTTTCATTTTCATTTATTCCATATTCATCTAAATGTAAAAAATCCCCCACAAGCTTGTACACGTTAGTAAAATAAACAGCAAACAAACAATAGAATTAATATAATATATATATATATATATAATATATATATAAATCAAGACAATCAAGAAAAAGCTACATTGCGATGACATAAATAGTATGATCAACATACGATAATACACTGCAAAAAAATTTTGTTCTTACTTAGAATTTTTCTCTTGTTTCCAGTCCAAATATCTAAAAATTCTTAGATCAAGAAGCATTTTCTTGACAAGTAAAAATTATTTCTGTTTTTTATGAAAAATAAGTCAAATTAAGTGAGTTTTTCCTTAAAACAAGCAAAATAATCTTAATCCAAACTGAAAACAAGATTATATAGCTTATTTTTAGTTTGAAATAAGATTATTTTGCTTACCCCACTGGCAGATTATTTTGCTGTTTTAAGGAAAAACTCACTTAATAACTTATTGTCCGGAAAACAAGAAAATTATTTTTACTTGTCAAGAAAATGCTTCTTGATTTAAGAACTTTAAGATATTTTGACTAGAAACAAGACAAAAACTCTAAGTAAGAACAGCATTTTTTGCAGTGAAAACAAATTCATTACCTCATCCGTGAACGTGAACATGTCTGGGAAAAGTATGCGCCGCCCATGCATGTAAACAGAAAATCTCGTAATTTAGGTTTAGGAACTTGAGCAATAACTTTTGGTCCTCTGAAATTAGCAGTCTGTCAAATACCTATAATTACTACATTGTTCAGTGAAACATCTGGAAATACCCTCAATATTAGGCTGCGAGTTAACACTTGAAGTCCATAATCATTATTGTGACCCCTGTGGAAGGGACCCCTTCCATTTGGAGTCCCTCAAGGCTCAATTCTGGCCTAATGCTGCTTTCCCTGTATATGCTCCCATTAGTGACTATTCTCAGGAAATATGACATTTCATTTCACTGTTATGCAGATGACACACATTTATCTGCTACTGAAACAAAAAGATGCCAGTCCTTTAAAACGACTGCCTCAAAGACATTAAACATTGGATGGCCATACATTTTTTACATTTCAGTGAGAGTAAGACAGAAATCATGATATCTGGTCCAAACTACTAATAAGGCCTCTAACATTAATTTAGGCCCTTTGCTTCCCTATGTTAAATCCACTGTTAAAAATCTGAGTGTAATAATGGATATGGATTTTAAACTTGACAAACAGATAAACGAGTTTTTATCAGTTAAGGCTTACATTTTACATTTAGTCATTTAGCAGATGCTTTTCTCCAAAGCGACTTACAAATGAGAGTAGTAGAAGCAATAACTAAGTATGTAAGTGTTGTGTCAAGTCACAGTTTTGTCAGTAAAGTGCTCATAGTAAGGAGTTTTATTTTTGTAAATACACAAATAGTTGGAAAAAGAATAGAAATCGAAAAAAAGAAGATTAAAATAGATAAAAAGTAAGTGCTATTACTGGGTCAAGTGTTGACAAATGAAGGCTTTTATCTAAAGTTAAGCCTTTTTTGTCATTTAATGATTTCGAAAGGCTTATACATGTTTTTATTTCATCTCGTTCAGAGTCTAGACTATTGTAATGCCCTCGATGTTGGTGTCAACCAGGCCTCTCTCTCTTCTTCCCACATATGTAGATGCAGATGACTCATGAGAACCTAATAATAGCATATTGTTTAAAAGAGGTATGTGTCCTCCAACTTGGGTTGATTTAGATATTTTCTCCAGGTTAGATCTGGTTCTTCAAGTCCTCACAATTTTCAAATGGTTAGAAACATTTGGGATATTGTAAGTACTCAAGTGAACAAAATATATAACACTGGCCTAGTGGTTTTTGGATATTTTACTGCAAAAATATTACATATTGCACCTTTAATCAACTAGAATAATGTTCGGACACATTGCATCTGAAATGATGCTATGATCATTCTGAAATACCAAAGCTAGAGTCGAATCGTTCGTCTTTACGTTCATTAGCCCTGAGCCCCGCGAAGGCTTAACGCGGCTCTGACCGTCTCGATTAACTATAGACCCTTTGTGTAACCCACTTTTAGCCAAAATAATCTTTAATTTTGTTACATGTCATTTTTGCCAAAATAACTTGTGAGATGTATGAAATTCCATCATGTAAGCAAAGTCAACAGTGATTACAAGGTGTTTGGTTTCATATCTTTGACATGTTCTATGCGTAAGGCTGTGCGTAGCCACAATTTAGCTCAGACAGACCGGCTATTTGTAGCCCACCTATAGTCAATCCTGATTTGTTGTAGTTTCTGGACAGGAAATGCATGAGATGGTTGATATCCAATCATGTTTTGCAATGTCAATGATATATCTATGCAAGTGTCATTTCATGACATGGTCTATGTAGTCACGATTTAGCTCTGAATTAGATACGGAAGTCCACCTCACCGTCCCTGGAATGCGTTTTGGCAGAAGATTGATGTGCCTTCTGTCACGCCTCACTAAACCAGCTCTCTCGGCACTCTACCGTGCCTTTCCTTTGCCTCATTCCTTTAGAGCCAGCGCATCGTAGCCGGTCACGTGTACAGTTATCCCGTTCTTCTGTCAGTTTTTGTTTCTTAAGCGTAAAACTACTTTAGTGCAGTTTAGATCATTACTTTAATAGCATTAATAAATAGGTCATATTTTCCACAGCTCATACAAGAATTTGTTCTAATATGTCAGCTGAGTGTTTCATTGGCATGAGTGACAAACGTCTTAAAGTCATGAATTTACAAATAAATTTATTGGATAGGCTTTAATATCCATTAATGTCAGGTTTTCTGGAAGGAAGGATCTAAAAGCAGGCAGATGCTTAGTTAAAGGTGCCCTAGAACCAGTTTTTACAAGATGTAATATAAGTCTAAGGTGTCCCCTGAATGTGTCTGTTAAGTTTCAGCTCAAAATACCCAATATATTTCTTTTAATTAATTTTTTTAACTGCCTATTTTGAAGCATTATTAAATATGCACCGATTAAGCGTGTGCGGCCCCTTTAAATCCTTGCTCTCCCTGCCCCCCGAGCTCTCGACTATTATACAGTGCATTTACAAAGTTCACACAGCTAATATAACCCTCAAATGGATCTTTACCAAATGTCCGTCATGCATACTGCATGCATGCATCAGATCATGTGAGTATAGTATTTATTTGGATGTTTACATTTGATTCTGAATGAGTTTGAGGCTATGCTCCGTGGCTAAAGCTAACATTACACACTGTTAGAGAGATTTATAAAGAATGAAGTTGTGTTTATGAATTACAGACTGCAAGTGTTTAAAAATGAAATTAGCGACGGCTCTTGTCTCCGTGAATACAGTAAGAAACGATGGTAATTTTAACCACATTTAACAGTACATTAGCAACATGCTAACGAAACATTTAGAAAGACAATTTACAATATCACTAAAATATCATGATATCATGAATCATGTCAGTTATTATTGCTCCATCTGCCATTTTTTGCTGTTGTTCTTGCTTGTTTACCTAGTCTGATGATTCAGCTGTGCACAGATCCAGACGTTAATACTGGCTGCCCTTGTGTAATGCCTTGAACATGGGCTGGCATATGCAAATATTGGGGGCGTACATATTAATGATCCCGACTGTTACGTAACAGATACTGTTAGTACTGAACTCTTGTTATTCAACTATGCCGAGGTAAATTCAATTTTTCATTCGATGGCACCTTTAAATTCAAAGTCATATACTGGGGTGAGCTGAAGAGATGCAGATCTGTAAATAAGGTGTGGGTCAAGTCTGAGAATCAGTGGTAGAGACAAAGATGTATTATCCTGAATTCTGGCGAAAACAAGATTCTTTTATCTGTGCAAACACAGCAATGGGCAGAGGAGAGCACAGACAGCGTCCTCTCACTTTATACTTCACACAATAACTATTTCCACTACACAATTATACTAAATAATCGGAATCCCCTTATCATGAAGAGGAATATTTGAACAACCTCCACACAGAAATGACTCATTTCCATGCAGGGAAATGTGCTGCTGTTTGGAGACTTCAATGCAAGGACAGAGTCTGAACCTGATAACATAGATCCGACAGGCATGTCTTTGGCCAAAACCCCATGAGTTTTACAAAAATCTCCCACTAAGAAACAACCTTGACCAATAATCTTGGCAAAAGACAATACATCATACCCAACACAGCAAGTTTTCTACACTCCAAATGTCTTCAAACTTTTCCACCTTCTTCATAGATAGATAAAATATAAAACCATGCTTTACTCTTGCTTTTATAAGCCCTTTAAAACACAATCTTCTACTAATAGGGGAGAGTGGGGTGATTTGTGACAGGGGGGAAGTAGTTCCACCCATTGTTTCTGGAAAACCGTAGAAGACATTGGTCATGTGACCACATAATTTGGAAAAGCCATCCATTTAACTCATCCTCCAAAGAGACACATGGCATGAGAGGAAAGCACATTTTAGCTCAAAAAACTGTTTTTTCCCCTTTCAAAGTAAAATTTTTATGATCAAGGTTTTTTGATTGTAGTGTCTGAACAATTATAGACAAGTTTGAAAACATTTCACACATGTTTTAGTGCTTTAGCAGGCTACACAATGAGTCTATACAGTTAGCATGATGTTAGCTCTTAACTGCTGGATCATGCTAGTTTTTCAAACTTGTGGGTCTGGGGTGATTTGTGCCAGAGGGCCTGGGTTAAGTTGTGCCAGTGGCACAACTCACCCCCACGTATGATTATTTTCAGCATATTATTAATTTGTAATTGTACATTGTACTCTTACATTTTAGCAGTTAAACTATGTGACATTCTTGATTTTAGGCCAAAACTCATCATGCTGATGAAAAGCATGAAACGTCCAATGTTATGCAAAAGGCATGAAAACAACTAATATTGTGTGAAAACTGAATGGAGATTATTGAATTATCATAAGATTTGTGAGTCATTTAGAGTACAGCAGAACTCAGTCAGATAAAGGCTTATTAATGAAAGTTCCTGTCAAAAAATGAATTCTTGAATGAATCTTACTGATATGTCACATACGCGGTGTATTCTTATATGTTACATAATTGACAGACAGCGTTCTGTGTATGTTAACAGGCATCTATTGCCAAAGCCTTTTTGCCTGAAATGATTCACAAGTAGCATATATTGTGTTTTTAAGTTTTTTGTGTTTTCCCAAAAACTACAAAATATGACTTATTCCAACAGTTTAATAGGGTGGCAATATCTAAATAAACCTTAAATGAGTAATTTTGTATTGAATTTGTCTTGCTTTCATATAGCATTACAGTTCATAACATTAAAATGTTCTGTTTTACTTCAGAAATGACTGGCACAATTTACCCCAACGTATTCTCCCCAAAGGCACAACTTACTCCGCACCAGGGGCAAGTTGTGCCACGAGACCACTTTTTGATCACATCAGATCCAAAATTATTGTTCTCAGGGATGCACCACATCCTGAAATATATGTACATTCTTAAGATAAAGGCATTACTGCCATGGCCTCACTTTTTACAACATTTAAAGCCAAAAATATACACAGTCATTGTAAACATCTCACTGACAAAAGAGAAGAAAATAAAGTTTCCAATAAACAAACCCAAACCATGTCATGCACAAGGTTATGTATACACTTCCCGCTGCTGAAGGAAAGAGAGGGGGGGGTGTGGGCACATATGCTCACATGATCTGACTGGAGATGCTTTGGTGAGACTGGAGGAAGTCTGGGAGGCGGGGGAGTGTGAAGGTCAGGTCTCTAGAGACTCTTCTGCTCAGTCATCAGTCTGTTACAAGCATGTCTCGTAGCCGGTCGTGTGCAGTTATCCTGTTCAAGTGGATCTTCTCGACTCGACTGTGTCAGTTTGTGTTCTTAAGAGAAAAACTACTTTAGCGCTGTGGAGATACTTATTTCTAACAATGGAGAGCAAATCAAACTTTTGTCTCTGGATACTAGTCCTCAGTAATGGTAAGTGTTATCACCTCACAGTTGTCACCTTAGGTTCAGACCGCTTTGAATCTGACTTAAACATCAGAACTTAACTTTTCAGATATAAATGATTTACATCATTTAAAAAAGAGTAAAGAGTGTTTGCATCTTTGAGCTCATTATGATCTCTTAATGATGACAGGTGCCTCTGAGTGACCGGGGTAGAGCAATAGCACACAAAAACTAGATAAACTATTAAAATGGTGTCATTTTTCTTTAGAATAGGTCTGTTTATGCATTTAATGTGTTTATTTTATGTATTCATTAAAATCCCCCGGGGGAAGAGTTTTGAGGTTTATCTAATTTTGTGTCTCTGGAAATATTTCTGGTATTTGTGAATGAGGAATCTGTGGACACATTAATGTTTTTAGATACGGGGCACCTTACTGAATAAAAATACTGTGTGCAGATGAACTGATCACCTTTACTTTACCAGCTGTTTCTTCATATTTCTTCAGGCAGGCAGAGACAGACAGTCTCTCTCTCAAATTCAAATTTGCTTTATTGGCATGACTGTAAATAATACAATATTGCCAAAGCTTGGAATACACAAACACACATATATATACATATATATATATATATTATATATATATAAAACAATATAACTGTGGTCCTGTAAGTGTGGAGTTCAGCAGTTCAGACTGTAAGGTTTGCCGAGCAACTAAAGAAACTTTATCAGTAAGATGTTAGAAAACTGTACATTTCTTGTCTATTAACCACCCACTGCAGAGAATTTGAATTTTAACAATCCTTTATTACAAAAATGAATCGCAATACAATTAATTTACAATATTATAAAAAGTGAATAAAAGACAAATCTCCTTCGAGAACACAACACAAAGCTTCATTGCAACACCAAATACCTTCAAAGGTAACAAGATCATCCATAAATTTATAATAATTAAAATCAACCAATATTCTAGCCTTCACCATATTTGAAAACAGCACAACAATATTCTGATCCACATTTTCATCAACTTTCTTTTTTTACTTAAATAAATAGCTAATTTTGCTTGGCCCAAAACAAAGTTCAGTAACTGACAAACAGATCTTTTTTTCAACAATATTTAAACCCAAAATAAATCCATTGAAAAAGTCTCATTACAACTAAAAATATTCTTTAAAACCAAAAACAAAGGTTCTAATCTAATACAGTTCACAAAAGCATGGAAAATGGTTTCCCTTTCATTACAAAAAGGACATTTAGCACCAACTTCAGGATTAAAGACTGAAATAAAAGAACTGACAGCAACAGAGCCATGAAGAATTCTCCACTGTAAGTCACCCGTCTTGGTCAACGGTGGTTTATATAGTGCTCTCCATTCAGGTTTTCTGCCCTCGTTTAACTTAAAAAAAAATTGCACCATGGATTATCAACTTTCATATTCAACATCTTTTTGTTAAAACTAATCACACAATATTTATACAAAGCCTTTCCAGTGCTTGGAAAAAAAGCAAGCAAGGAAAAGAGTCTTCAGGATTTGGTTTACAAAGACCATCACAATACTCAGTCAACAAAGTCTTTTCTGTTGGTTTAAGAGCTACCCGCCATTTCATTAATAGCTGTGCAACTACACGTGTTGACCTGATTCTCCAACGTTGAGCAATCGCTTCTTCATTCTTGAAGTCAAGTCCTGATATTTCCAGTAACTGGCCCAAAGTTATTACTTTGCTACCAATAAGCGTCTTGTTAAGTCCTGGGAAAAGTACATTTGCAGACACATCCAGGCGTGATCCACAATTTAAGGGCTTCTCTAAAAGCCAGTGAAGAGTCTGTGGATCTTCTGCTGGTTTAAAAACAAAAAGACTCCAAACCTTAAAAATATTTCTGTAAAACACTGGCAGGCCAGAAGTGTTCAGTTTCATTGGGTCCATAAGGAAAAGAGTCTTATCCAAACCCAGACTCCCAAGATTATGTAAAATGACATACGCAACAGCACATCATTTAAAATCAGTTGAGCCAACTAGTAGTCTTTGTACAAATTGCAAACGAAAGGTTGCTTTTCTACTTTGAAGGTGTATTAAACCATGCCCACCCTCCTCTTTTGGCAAATATAACACATTCTGTGGGACCCAATGAAATTTGTCCCAAAAAAAAAAATCAACTATTATGGCCTGAATTTTTGTTAACAGATATAGAGGAGGATCAACACAAGCAAACTTGTGCCACAATGAAGATGCAATCAGACAATGTCTATTTTATAAGCCAAAAGAAACAACAGGCAGTAAAAAAATATTAAAATAAATATCTTAATGTAGGCATAGGCTATAGTCGCATGTTTTGGCAAACAGTTGAAAAAAAAAAAATAAATAAAAAACGGCATATCGTAGCTAAGCCTTATAGGCTCAGTCACCCCCACAAACTTAAATTAGAAAAATAAATATGCCATCCCTCTTTGAACGAACATAAAGTCTGACCAGGCTAAATTGCCTGTATGACAATGCCCCAATAGCCCATGGACCATGGATCATCCCCACAAACTTGAAGCATAATGAAATACGCCATCACAGTTGCGACAAAGAAATTCTGGCAAAATAGCCTTAAGCCTCGGAACGTAAAAGCGAGGCCAAATAACTAACACACAAAATGTCTAGAATAGAATAGGCTAAACCAATATGAACGTAAAATTATCAGCTGACCGAACTCAAAAGTTTATGTTAAACATGGGCTATGTGTAGCCTAGATAACATAGGCTAATTGGTTTAATATGCCTGACCTTAGGTCTAGTTTGAATTTTTCTTGGCACTATGCAGGAATAAAATAGCATCTACAGTGTCAGGATTCAGACGAGAGCTCCTTTATAACACGCCCTGCTGCACTGAAGGAGCGCTCGCTCGCAGCACTTGTTGCTGGAATGCATAGAATTCTCTTGGCAAGGTGCTGTAGTCGTGGGAATGACTGGCCTTGTTTCTCCCAAAGGGAAAGTAGATTTTCCTCTGCTGATCCGTCTATACGGAAGTTTGTAGAGGAATACTTCTGTACTTCATCCAGAATTATTGTAACCGATTCCTCCTCCCATTCTGTGAAGTCAGTCCTAGGCTTTTTCGTTGGTGAGCCATCAGCTATGCCTACAAAAGACAGATGAAATCTAACATTAATAATTGATCCACGTCGGTATACACAGCGTAATATTTTACACTTAATGAAAATAGCCTACACAATCGAGATAGCCATTAACCTAAATTGGTTAATGAAACATGGATTAAAATTAAGATACAATTAATACAAAACGAAATTCGCTTTAAAGAAAGGCTTTGTGCTTTCTGTTTGAGGTCTCTGTGAAAGTTTGCAAGTCTTTTAGTGCCGCTTTCAGAGTGGTCGCGTCTGTAATGGAGAACTGTCACGTAACATTGTTTTTTCCTCATAAATGCAAACACGAAAAATAAATGACAAAAGACTTTTTAAAAAAGACAAACCATCAATTTTTGGAAAAATGGATAGATTTATAGCGTTTTGGGGGGAAATGGATGGATTTATAGCGTTTTGAAAAGAAAAAAAATAACTTTGAATTTATCATCAACATATTGTTGTTTGATTAATAATCATTGTTCAACATGTTCAGACTGAGCCAAAAACAATAAAAAAAAAAAAAAACATTTTAACAGGATAAATTGAATATTCACAAAATGTGTGGGTATAGATAAAAAATGTCATTTTCCTGAAACCTATTGAAATGGATTTATCGCGTTTTGGAAAAGAGCTCCTCAATTATAAATGATTATTAATAAATTACAATACAATTAATCAAACAAGTTATACTACGTATATATGGATTATGGCACAGTGATGAATTTGGAAACTTAAAATGGCACTTTATAACGAAAAGGTTGCCGACCCCTGATAGGCAAAGTATCGACCCACCTTGCTCTGTTGCTGGCATGGGCTCGGTGACAGGGTTGCTGCCTTCTCCATCATGACTTAGACGGACGCCTTCCTCTGGTAGAAGTTCGCGAACTTGCTTAATCACCTCTCGTCTGTCCTCTTCTACCAGCATTTTCAGGGACTTAAATTTCGGGTGGAGAAAAGTGGCGATTTTATGAGTAGCATTAGGGCACATCTTCTCATCAAGAAGGGCAGACGCGCGAGAGCGGAGACTTTTCATGTAAGGTGGGTCTCCAAACTTGGGCTCACAGTGTTTTTTGAGTTTAAAAAAACCATAGCAACACCATGTGAATGGTTGGGTAATGTTCCCCTTCAAGCTCGCTGATTGCTAACTTGAAAAGGGTGAGAAAGTCGATCAAGTGTGTGAGTTGATCCTGGTGGATGCCACCAAGGCGATGTTCTTGGTCTCTATTCTTTAGCAGCTCTCTTATGTCTTGGTATTGTTTCTGTATTGATTCCAACATAGTGACTTTGCTGTTCCATCGCACATCACATTCTTGATTCACGGTGTGATTTAGGCTGGCGATAGCACCGGTTCTCTTTAGGTATGCAACGAGCTCTTTGCAGTAATCGATCATGTCGACTATATCTTCAATGCCATCAGACTCGGAGTCACCCTTTGTACTGAATGTATGTCTTTAGCACCGTGTTAAGGATGTGTGCGGAGCACGGAATCCAGTGGTATGACCGGAGTGCGGCCTTTATGTCCGCGCCCTGGTCACTGACAAAAACTATTTTGTCTGTCTGTATTCCGTAGGACGTTAACACACTGGTTATCTGCTCATTAAGGTTTTCGCTGTTTTTTTTCAGGGTAGGGTCAAATTCCACCGTTGCTAAAATACGATTTTCCGGCTTCCACTGACTGATGCCCTCTTTTTAATTTCATCTGTCCACATATCTGTGGTTACGGCAATACCACCGTCGCTGGTTAAAGCTTTCTGGATGGCCTCAGAAAGTTTCTGCTTATCAATGGAAGCCTGCTTCTTTGCCCGATCGCACACTGTTTGCCGATGGGGTAAGATGGCACCAGCATCAACAGCACCGAACTTAGCTCCTATGTCAATCAATGTCTGGGCCACTTGGTGGAATCCTTTACCAGAAACAATATCGAACGGGCGCATATCAAGAGAGCACAGGTTCACACATGCATCCGTCAGCTTTGATTTTACATCCTGTGGGGTACTCTATTGGGATCTCGACGGACAAAACTTGTCAAGGTGTTCGTGGAGGTTTGAGGTTTAGCAGCACACTTGTGATGCACCATGTTAGACGTACCCGTCTTGTGGCTGTCATGAACATAAACTGCTTCGCAGGTTTTGCAAATTACATAGCCTGCACTGGTGTCATCCTGATTTACCACTTTGTAAAACTTCAACACTTTTCTGACCTTCTATTTTTTTAATTCTCTTTTTTTGAGTTTGTCACGTACCTCCTTCGCCGGCGTTGCCATCTCTGATAATAACAAGCAGTCGATCTGCATAGACTCGACTAGCCATATTACTGCCTGATGAAAATTTGACTATTTCAAAGTGTGCTCGATTTTTTTGGATGTAGGTATAGTCAGATAACAATATTTAACAATGTATACATATATTTTTAATTTGATTTGTTCAACCGCCCGCCACCCGCCTGAATTTAATTAAAATGTTATTTTTCACAATATATTAATTCGTGGGAACATGATAATATGTTGTGGCCACAAGATATTAATTCGTGGGAACGTGATAAGTCGTGGCCACGTGATCATTTTGTCGAGGTAACAACATCCTTATGTCGTGGCCACGCGATGTAAAGTCGTGGCCTCGAGATCATATGGTGAGGCAACGAGATATTATTTTTCTCGTGGCCACGACTTCATTATGTTGAGGGAACGACATCTATTTCTTGTGGCCACGAGTTACATGTGTAAACAACGCGCGCTACCATAGCAACCTGGAATTAAGAATGATAAGTGCGGAATTAAGAAATTATTATTATTTGAATGCTGTCTATATAGTCAACATTGCGCACAATGTAATAAGCTATAAATAGCCTATATTGCGCGATGTTGCCACTATAGCATTCAAATGAAGTTTGTTATTATCAATTTGATAACAAACTTCATTTAATGATAATGAACATTTATCCATCCCAGCTCACAGCCTTTTAATCTGATCGTGTCTTTATAATAATAATAATAATAATAATTATTATTATTATTATGCCTATTAAACCTAAATAAAATGATGAACAAAATTAAGTTTTTGTCTAGGCTATATCAGTGAATGGATTTTTTTTTTTTAGCTTAAATATTCTTTTAACAACCGATTAATGATAATAAATTATTCGAACTTCATTCAAATGCTGTCACGGGCACGAGGGTCTACAAATGATAACAGATGCTCATTTATCCTATCTTCACGGCTACAATACAGTGATAAAGTCACATTTTATTGGCATGATCTGGCATTTAAAGTATTTACAAATATAGCTAACAACATAATATAGGCCTACAGAAGGTTACACGAAATGAAGGGGGAAATAAGGCAAATAGGGCTACATAACAATAAATAAAAAACATTTAACCAATAATGATAGCCTAATAATAACTAGATGAGTAAAGTTCGTAGACAAACTTTAAGCTGGCTTGAAAAAGCCTAGCCAGAAGGTTTGGAGTAGTTTTAAAAGCTTGAAGTTTGAAGCTTTTTAGTTTGAAATATTTTAAGTTTTAGTTTAGTAGTTTAAAAGCTAGATAATGTGTGAGTAAGTAAGTGTGAGTGAGTGTGTGTAGATATAGTTAGTTAGTTAGTTAGTTAGTAAGTTAGATAATAAGTTAGATAGATAATTAGTAAGCTAAATAGTTATATAGTTAGTTACATTATAAGTTAGTTAGATAGTAAGTTAGATAGATATATAGTAAGTTAGATGTTAGTAAGATAGATAGATAGATATATAGATAGGATAGTAAGTTAGTTAGATAGATAATTAGTAAGTAAGTTAGTTAGTTTATGAGTTTGAATGGCTTAGTAATAGTACATTGAATGGAAGCTTCATTGAGTTTAAAGGTGATCGAGAGGATCTTTTCGTCGACTGAGAAACCAAAGACTGTTAGTGAGTTTTTGAAATGAGCGCATGCGTAAGAACAACCCCCCTCCTTCACAGCTCATTTCAAAGGAACGCCTCCCAAAACTCGTGCACGAGTATTTGAACACGAGTGTTTACCACCGGCATTCGCTGTGTTGTGTTAGTGGATTCATTATGTCGGACTCACCGCAGGTAACTCATAATCTGCAGTTGTTACTCCTGTCTCCTGACAAAAACATTGCATGCGGCACCTGTGGAGTGTGGAAAGTTACTGGAGAGCGCAGCCGCGCTCGTCTCTCACAAGGAACGTCACGGCAGTGATTGACAAGCCAGAGGGCCAATCGTTTACGCGATGATCGCATAAACGATTGGCTGATGTTTTTAAGGCCCTACCTCGTGCACAGATGATGTATATTAATATTATTCCTTTCAGTGCACCTAATAAATAGTCTTTTATCAGTTAGTAAAGACAGTTTCAAGTATATTGCAAAAATGTATAAAACAAAACATCCTCTGTAGCACCTTTAATGGGCTTCAGTTTGTTTTGATTTGAATTTGAGTTAGATAGTTATATAGTTGTTAGATAATACGTTAGATAGTTGATATAAGCTTGATAGATAGTTAAGTTAGTAAGTTAGATAGTTAGATAGTAAGTTAGTAAGTTAGATAGTTAGGTAGATGGATAGGAAGTTAGATAGATAGTAAGTTAGATAGATAGTTAGGTAGTTAGAAAGTTAGTTAGTTTATGAGTTTGAATGAGTTTGAATGGCTCAGTAATAGTACATAGAATGGAAGCTTCTTTGAGTTTAAAGGGGTGGTTCGGTGGATTTTTTTCTAGGCTTGATTGTGTTCTTAGGGCACAGTTTAACATGTCTTAATGCTTCGTTTTTTTGAAAACGCTGTATTTTTCATATATTTTACCTTTATTCTACACCTCTGTTTCCACTGTCATATGAACGACTCGTTTGACTTCCTGCTTCTATGAAGTCGCTCCCTCAGACATACGCAATGTGCTCAGATTGGTTAGCAGGTTTGATAGCTGGCCCAGTGTATCGTGATTCGCTAAAGCGTCCGGAAACGACACGCCCCATACCATACGTTGCTTCATTCAAAATGGCCGAATTAAACACAAATGAAGAGGGTAAATCGCAATCGCGGCTTTTAAAGGATGTTTATGAATGGTATTTCATTTTGTATTTGTGTCAAAGTGTTTAGATGCTGTCACTGCTGTTTGTTAGCTTTCAATATACAGTTTTATCCTGATTAAAGCTTTACTGTAGCCGAATACATGACTGAGTAGTCGCATTATTGTAAAGGCAGCGTTTAATTTATAGCATGAACAACTGTTTGTCTATCAACATAGAAGTTTGTTGGTGTTTGTAGAATAGCTAACTGGCTAGCAAAACAAAAATGAGTTGCTCTTTGTATATGTCCTTGATGCAAAAACCAAAAATAGCAACAGAACTATAGGTCTAAAAGACATGTACAAACAAATAAAACGTACTTATAGTTTGAAGCCAATAAACAGCAGCTTCTGTTTAAAGTGGGAACTGCTTCATCTTTCAGTAAAAGCCTTTGTGTAAATCCAGCATTGAACTCGTGTAGATTCTGGAAGCTGTCTTCAGCACCGCATCCAGTGTTGAAAATATCACAGATTATAACGGGTTCTATTATCTTTTGACTGTTCCCAGGGGCGTGTTTGAGGGTTTATGATGTCACCAACCCATTGTAGTCCAAAACCGGTTGTTTGTAGTCATTAAACTTTAAAAGACAATATCTCCGTTTGCACTGAACTTTCAGCACTGTAACTTTGCAGATACTGTTTATGCTCAAGCAGCAACATTACTCACTAACTAAAGTTAAAAAAGTGAAATCGCATTGAACCACCCCTTTAATGGGCTTCAGTTTGTTTTGATTTGAATTTTGACAGTTGGAGTTTGATGGAATGTTCAGATTTTCAATGCAAGTCAATGGAAGTTTTTTCCAGGTCTAATCAGCATTTTTAGGAAAACCGTAAGTCAGATCAGTCTGAAAAGACATAGCAACCCGAGTCAGAACAGTCTGAAGGTCTGGGCCGAGTTTGGTGGTTGTAGCTTTAAAGCTCTAGGAGGAGATGCAGTCTAAAATTTGGCTCAGAAGAATAATAATAAGTTTATATAGCAGATCAGTAAGTTGGCTTTTTCAAGCCAAACTTAATAATAAAAAATGTAAAAATATGAAATTAAAAATTAACAATCAGTGAATGGATTTAAAAGACTATTGGATGTGATAAAAATATACACGGCATATTCTAATATTTATTGATAAACTTATTCGAATGCTGCTGTAGGCATCGCACACAACACGTTAATAATGAAACATGTTAATAATCACTTCTTAATTCCGTGCTTTTTCTTAATTAAAATAATAGTATTATAATCTTATCCATTTCTGATAGTTCCAGGTTGCTATGGAGCGCAGATTCTTTACACATTAACTCGTGGCCATGAGAAATAGATGTCGTTCCCTCAACATAATGAAGTCGTGGCCACGAGAAAAATATCTCGTTCCCCCACCATATGATCTCGAGGCCGACTTTACATCGCGTGGCCACGCCCACGAGATCGTTTTGTTGAGGTAACAACAACCTATGTCGTGGCCACGCGATGTAAAGTCGTGCCTCGAGATCATATGTGAGGGAACGACTTATCACGTTCCATGAATTAATATCTTGTGGCCCGACATATTATCACGTTCCACGTTTATATGTCGTGGCCACGACAAAACTAAGTGAACCGAACATGTCCCCTCCCGTCACCGTATAAATGAACTATGTATATCAAGTCCCTTTAAGACAAGTCATTTCACTCGGCGGCCATCTTGAAACGCCTCTCGGGCATCCTGGGCATCATGCAGCTCCTATCTCTTTGAATGGGAAACATCAGATTCTCCAAAACTGTTCGCCAACCTTACGATTAAATTTCATATTTGAAATCACCAATGAAATCTAACAACAACCGACTCATAAATTTAGTTTCTAAACGCTCGAATCATGACAAAAAAACTATTTTTTTCTAGGCTGGATGAAGCTAATGCGCATGCGCAGACCTAAATGCGCGTCTCTTCGGAGGCGCGCGTCTGACTGTTTCTATAGAAACCGGTGATTCTAACGGCCGCTGAAGTGACGCGATGACTTTACCAGTCGGCGATTGGCTCTTGGCTTTAGAAGGCGGGACTTATTCCGCCATATTGCGCGTTATACACTTTCTCCCATTCAAAACAATACGAGTGACACGTCTTGTGTTATTCTATAGTCTTTGTGTATATGCAGTGTAGTTTATGATGGTGTTGCTTTGGTAACACACTACATTTCCAATCAATAAATAACACTATTCTATTCTGTTTTATTCTATTCTATGAATGATTGTATACAGTTGTGCCATTTATTTCTAAATCCATACCATTTGTCCTGTTCACTGTCAACGACCTCAGCAACAGCCCCTAGAAACCAGGTACTGCCCTCATCGCTATCACAGTCAGTAGCTTTAAGTGCATTCACGTTTTACACATTGCTTCAAAACGGCCCGTTTCCCTGTAGCTGGACATGCACCATACTCATGCTCTCTCCCACACATTGTACAGCCATTTTTGATGCCTGTTGTGCACATTTATATTGTTCATTGTCTTTGTTTTTAGCATACCTTTTGTCATATTGCATTGGCTGCTTGAACTTACGTGCATTCACGGCACCCACTTCAACATTGTTGCTCTGGCGCTGGCATGTTGTGTTTTAATCAGCTCAGACTGTCGTGCGATGCTGATAGCCTTTTCCAAAGTCAAGTCCGGTTCAAGTTGTAGTTTTTGTGACACTTCTGCGATCCCAATCACAATTCGATCTCTTATCTGTTCATCTTTTGTCTGTCCAAAATCGCAGTGCTCTGCTAGTTTATACAGTTGTCTGACACGCTCCACGCTCTCCCCTTGGAGCTGTGAGCGGCGGTGGAAACACGTTCATGTATCTTATTATTGCATATAACAACGTATTCACTTGTACATCATCTTCTTGGTCTAGCTTAGTAGTTATCCGATAGCGGCTAAAACGTTGTTTCCAGGTCGGCCACGCCGAAGGCTGGGTGAAGTCAAACGATTCCGGAGCCTGAAACTTGGCCATGTCGCTGCCTCAGCCTTGTCCGATGGGTGAAAGAGTCACTTCTGACACCATGTCATGAATTCACCGATTCATGGAAGCGGACTCAAATATCTTTCATTTAATTACCCAACAAAGTAACAGCGGAGATTAGTCCACTTCTGTGAGAACGCATGAACACTTCATCATAGCTTTTTATGTCAAACCAGCAGCGACAAGCCACAACGCTAATCTGCGGCGCCTCCTAGTGGGAGCGTAGTAATTACCAAATTAAGTCACCTCACACTGCCCTCACCGCAGTCACATCTCAAACTCTCCTCAGTGTAGCTTTAGTGTAGCTGTGTGGCTGAAAAGTATCAATTAATATCATTGGTGGCGTGAGGGTGGCGTGAGGGGGCAGGGATGCTGAATGTGATAAATTAGATCCGCTGTCATCTCAGACCTGGTCAGATAATTATCAGTTCAGATAGATAAGCTCAATTTAGATAAGTTTTATGTAAGAATAAAACCAATTTTGTGCAGTAGATCGTTGCTAAGAAAACTATGCGAATCAAACTGATCTTTTATTTCTGGCTATTTCTCATTACTGGTAAGATGTACTTGTGTGTGTTACATTCAGAATTTTTTAAATTGTTGTAAAGTTTACAGTAAAGAGTTGAGGATGCTGAGCAGGGTGTGGACAGAGATACACTGAGAGGAAAGCAGGCACGTGATTAAGTTACAGTTATTTCTAATTCTCCAATAGCATTTTCAGTTTTGAAGTTAAAGATTAATTCTCAGGATTCAAAAAATGCTTTGTTGATTATGTGAGGCCTGTCAATATCAATAAGTATAATACAATGACATGTATCACTGTCATAATCCATTCTCAGTTTCACACTGAAAATGCTTACATCTGAAAATAAATACAGTTTTCATTTGAAAGTTCATACACTTTCTTTAGTTTGCTAATGTGAAACATCAAACCCTTAACACATCACATGGTTTTAATGTCAGCTTTTATTGATTGTGTTTTCCAGCTCTGTTTGGTGTCGTGAAAGCAGGAATGGAGGAACCCCCTGTTATACTACAGAATGATGTACAAGAATACGATCAAATATTTTGGTACTTTGGACCTCAAAAGTTATAGCCAGATGTAGGGTAATGAGACCCCACGGTGTGAGATTACACTGGGGACAGATGAACTGAAAAACACATTCAGAGGCAGACTGAAGATAGACAATGATGGATCTCTCACCATCAAGAACATCAGTGATGAACATGCTGGACTCTACACACTACAGATATTCAAGTCTAATAAAAGGAATGAGAAGAATTTAGCGCCCTGGTGAGTAAATACTTTATGTTCATTTATTCAACTATTTTCTTTGTTCATCTTTTTTTTCCCTAAATTGTTGTTTGCATGTATTCCCTTTAAGAGTTTGTCAAAGTGTGTTGCTGTACATATATGGATAGACTAGCTGTCCATAATTAATTTTTTTTTTTTTAAAAAGTACAACAACCTCTATTAAAGTTACTTTGACATGTGCGATAAACTCCACATTAGGTCAGTCCTGGTGCCATTGGCCTGGTATAGCACATTCCTGTTGGTACACAACTGTTGATATTTCAGTAAATAGCCACTTAGAGAAAAGAATTTGTCAAAAAAGTTATCATCCATGACTGATAAAGATCAGCTTTGTGATTCACATTCAACAATGCTTAATATGAGGTTCCATTTGTGCCAAAATTATGTCGACATGCTGTCCGTCTATGCTATGTGTCGTCTCCGCTTACTCTTGTCATCGGTCCTTGTCGTTTGACTTTGTCGTCTTGCGTGTCAATGCTGCATGTGTCATGACTATGTGTTGTCTTCCATGTCGTTGCTATGCGTCATTTCCCTCTGTCGTTACTGTGTCGTTGCTATGCGTCGTTACCCTCTGTCGTTACTATGTGTCGTCTTCCATGTCGTTGCTATGCGTCGTTACTATGTGTCGTCTCCATGTCGTTGTTACTCTGTCATTACTATGTGTCGTCTTCCAGTCGTTGCTATGCGTCGTTACCCCTCGTCATTACTGTGTCGTCTTCCATGTCATTGCTATGCGTCGGAATTGTTTGAAGAGTTGACTGTTTTGGGCAGACGCCTGGTTGCTGGATCTAAACCACTGGATGCTCTAAATTCATCTGTGAAAAGGATGGAATAAATTTTCCAAATGTTTTGTAGCATTGAGAGTGCTTCTCACTCTCCCCGTCACTGTGAGCTCTGGAGAACGCAGTTTCTCAAAGCTAAACTGATAAAAATGATCTCCGAAGTACAAGTTAAACTCGAGGACCCAATCAAAGCGTTTGTCGCTGCGAAAGCCACGTGCACGCTTCTGAAATGTAGGTGTGTAAATGTGTATCAGTCAAGAAAAAACGAAACCTCCAGTTTTGTGAGCTAAAAATTGTGTGCATATGTTTAGTTTTATTCTGACACTATCTATTAGCCTATAAAACAGAAAGTATATGCAGCTGTTGCATTGTGTACCTTTTTCACCTTTTTGCAGATGAAAAAAAACTCTGAAACATGCTGCACGTTTTATTTTAGTGTATTTCATAGATAAATTTTTTTTTACATGCTCTTAAGGATCCCTATTTTGAATGTGAGTGGAGGCGGCACAATCGTGCTCTGCCTAGAGCGGCATTTGAGCTTGCGCCGGCCCTGTGTACAGTATAAAATAAACTTACCATTTTACAAAAGGAGGGAAAACGCGCATAGCAATGACGTGAAGACGACCATAGTAAGACAAGGGTACGACGCATAGTAACGACATGGAAGACGACAACAGACATGGAAGACGACACATAGTAAGACACAGGGTAACGACGCATAGTAACGACATGGAAGACGACAAAGTCAAACGACAAGGACCGATGACAGGAGTAAGCGGAGACGACACATAGCATAGACGGACAGCATGTCGACATAATTTTGGCACAAATGGAACCTCATACTTAACCACTAGTGTCATTGGAGAAATGAACTAGCTAGTTATGTCTGTTTCTGGAAACCGCATTAACTTTGTCACACATGCATTGTTCAAACCACATTAGCTCAATAACTGATGCTTATGACGTCACAAAGGTATAACTTCTGATAATTACTCGTTTTAAGATTGAATTCATGTCAGTTTATTACTAAACATCTGAGCACTACTTTGCTATTTTTGTTCACTGTTGTTTTGCTTATTTTCCAAATGTTTGATTCTGTTGTGGATTCCCTTTTACGTTATTCATGTAATTCCTGAGTGTGACGAGACACTTTTACGTTTTCGACATTTTAGTCATACAAATAAAAGTAGCCTACATGTGTGCATATTTTAATGCAAATTAATACAAATATTATTTGCAAATAGTTAAAAAATTGTTATTTCCCAACTAGAATTAGTCCTAGAATTCCCTTCACTGTTTATACTTTATAAAAATTGGTGTCCCCCCTAATGTTAAAGTCATGGTTATGGCTTTGCTGCATATACTGTACATACCTGTCTGCCTTATTTTTGAACCTCCTCTCTATAATATATCTTTTTTTGGTCTTTTCATCTTCAGCTCCCAAGACTGTCAACGAAAGCGATCAGACTATACAACCCTCTCAGCCATATTCAGATTCAGGTTCAGGTATGCAGCAACAACAACAGCAAAAATTCAACCAACAAAAAATATTTATTAGGCTATATAATGTTGAATAATGTTGTATTATTATATAAATGAGAAGTTCTCTAACTATTAATATGAATTATTTATTATTATTAATATATAATAATAATACATTTACAGCTAGCTTTGCTGTTTGTTCTAATGACTGTTTCTCTTGCTTTTACAAAATCAGGTCTGAGCCCAGGCTATATAGCCTGATATGTGTGCTGGTGGTGGTGGTGGTATTACAGTAGCAGCAGCTGTGTTTTTTTACATGAGGCGTACATCAAGACGTAATGTAAGACGAAATGGCAAGTATTACCTACAGTTGATACAGATTGTGTAAAAGTAGTCTTTAAATATTTTTTCTTATTCTTTATTTTTATTAATACTCTCATTTCATGTTTCAGAAACCCATGTTTTATTATAATTATATAACTATAATTTTAATATCAATATTTTTTGTCAAGAAATCAATAAGTGGCTTGCATCAATATATCAATAGAGCAGTATCAATGAGCCCATCCTGTATTATTTGTGAAAAGATACTAGAAGCTTCGATCAGTTTCAATACATGCAGTTCTCATTTTTATTCTCTTTGCATATACTGCATCATATCATATTCTGAATGTCGTGACTGGACAATCAGAATCAGTTTCAGATTCTACTTTAAGAAATCTGTACTAGACGAATAAAACTGAGTATTATCAGATATCTTTTTTTTTTTTCAATACCTTACTTTTGAACCCCACTCTGATGTAAAATAAGGAAGTTGATGGGATGATTTATTATATCCAGAGATTTGATTACTATAATTCGAGATTTGTGGTGGAGAAATATGATTTTTACATTTTTTTTATTTTTTTATTTAATTTAGTGCCAGAAGCAGAGCCAGGACCCAGTTGTATCGTGCAAGAGATTGAACCTCTCACTGTGGAAGACACAGGTAAGCTGTTGTACAGTGTGTGAATAAGCAAACATGATCACATTAGTTCAAATATAACAACTTTCTAGTGTCACTAGTTACCCATTATGTTTTTAATCAAAAAATAAATATACAAAGCCCACAACTGAAAGGGAATAGGATAAAATTCACATGAAATAAGACCTTTTGGAAATTTTAATTTGCTTTGATTTAATTTAATTTAATTTGAACGTGCTACAGGTGTACACAAGTCTAGGGATAAAGAGGGAAGTGTGAAATGGAGAGCAGGGACAGTCTACTCAGTATTAATCTGCTCATCTCTACTTCACATTGTTCATTAAAATCTTTTAGTGCAGCTAGCCATGGATTATCTCTTACATGACTGACATCTGAATGTCATGACAGGACCATCAGAATCAGTTTCAGATTCTACTTTAAGAAAGCTGTACTAGACGAATAAAACTTTCTATATTTAAGATACTAAAAGATACTTTCTGTATTTGTTCTAATAGTCTAACTGTATGATTGCAGAGTGTGCCTATCGTTATGAGAAGGAGAACGGAAAAGTCTCCAGCATCAAGAGCCGCCCAGATGAGAGGAGATCTTTGAGGATTAATGGAGAACCATGACAAACCTATGACATGTGTTAGAACATTGTGTCAGTGTCAGAGATAAACTCTTAATATATGCATTCATTTAGGTTTTGAGGATTTGCAAGGAAGAGGTGAGGATAGGGTTGCCAACTTCAGGAAATGAAAATAAGGGACAATCATTGTTTTTATTAGAAAATAAGGGACAGAATAAGGCACACACTCACAATATTTGTACTGTACCACACAGTGTATGTCATTTCAGTATCTGCAGTTAAGTGTGTGTATAAAAGATGTTTTTTTACTTAGAAGGGAGAGGTTATTATCAGTGTATCAGTGACCAAGTCTGAGTGGACATCCATGACATGAGTCCCTCAAGGTTCAATTCTTGCACCGTTCCTGTTCAACCTATATATGCTGCCACTGATCCATATAATGAGAAAGAAACAAACTGCATATCACAGCTATGCAGATGACACCCAGATTTACCTAGTCCTATCACCTAATGACTACAGCCCCATCTTATTTTGCCCACTGAACTCCATTCATATTTATATTGATCAATGACCTACCAGTTTAGCTACATTCAATTGAAAGCAGTTGGAAACACTGATTTCTTGCTTGTTGTTTGAATCAAATATTGTTTAACTAATATAATATATTATATTAATATATTTGCCTGCTCAGTTTGTTTGCCTGGTTGCATATATGTTTTTAGGGAGTTAGATATTGTATTTTTATTTTATTTTATTTTAATTTGAGTTAGGGTTTAGGAAAGAGGTTTAAAACAATGAAGTTTTGTTTGTTATTTTGGCCCAGTCAGCCCCTGAATCACAAGTCCCAAATTTAAAGTCAATATATTTATCATTGAGAAATGTTTAATTTGAACAGAGTCTTTCATGTTGCACCATTTCCCTAGATGGAGTGTAACAAGATGAAATTCTTAAGGTAAACGCATACCTTGAGGCTAAGGTCCAAAAACTAAAAATCACGATTATCACAGTATTGTGCTGTTTGCAGTGTATCACATTGAAGGAGACTGATCCATTTCTGTTTTGACAATTTATGTGTGAAGTATTATGTGTATTGGTTTTTGTTGTTGTTGTTGTTGTTGTTGTTGTTTTTTTGTTTTTTGTTTTTTTTACATGTATTGGGTTTATTATTGCCTTGCCCATGTGTCTTCCATTATGAAATTTTAATGTGTCCTGTTTGGAGTAAAACTAACTGAAATATATTGTGTAATAAGAGGAAATAAAGCACTATTTATTACACCAGCACTAGGTTAAGTTATTTTGATTAAAGGTCACAAAGGACACATGAATGTAAAATAATAATGTGCACAGATAGATTATTTTCAGAGGTGTAAAGTATTTGAGTAAATGTAATTAGTTACTCTACTTAAGTATCTTTTTGGCTACTTTGTAGTTGTACTGAGTATCAAAGATATTAGTGTTACTCACTACTTGACTACATTTTTGAACAAGTAAATGTACTTTTTACTCCAATACATTTGTGAAGAGTAATGCAATTTCACCTTACATTTTGCACCTAACCTTTTCTGCAGCAGTTTGTTTCTGCTGTAAAGCAGCAATATCGCCATCTAAGGGCATTGAAGGTACTATATCTTGTGAGTTTTGCCTTTACTCACCCAAACTTGTCAGTAAGGCTACTTTACATGAATGCAAGTGCATTAGCAGGTAGTTTCTGAATCACAGGTGTTTGATTTAGGATATGAGGTCATGACTACAGCTGGTGATGAGGCCGAAACAAGCACATCCAGTGTAAGTAGACTTTGACTATTTAATTTTAACATTGTTTTATTTATCCACTATATTGACAAGACCTTTTTGACATATATTGGTTTACGTATGGCAGACGTTACATTATATTTGTGTATATATATATATATATATATAACATATATATATAACATTATATATATTACATTATATTTGTAGACGTTTAAAAGGTTGTTGTGTCGACCTTGATTTTTCAATATTGAGGTGTTCAGTTTTATTTTGATTTAGAAAATAACTTGATTTCTCATCTTACAAATCAGCTGTTCTTATTTTCACCGGGTGTCTCTCAGGTGTTGAGGACTAGTGCATCTCTGAGCCTACATTCAGCACGAGTAAAATACTTGAGTGCTGTTAAAATCAGATACTGTAAGAATTTTACTCAAGTTGTATTTGAATTGGAGACTTGTAACTTGTAATGGAGTCATTTTCACTCTAAGGTATCAGTACTTTTACTCAAGTATGTTTTTCAGGCACACTTTACACCTCTGCTTATTTTTCTGCTCAGGCTAGAACATTACGACTACATAAATAAATTATTGTGAACCCCAATATTGTCCTATTTTGTCATTTTTATTAACTTTTTTATTGTGTCATTGTAATTTCAGAGAATTCTGAAATAGTCACTGTTCATCACTGTTTGCAGGTACAGTACCATATAGAATTTAAAGAGAAGTGCCATAAACTGATGACTTCCTGTCACAAAATTGTGCAGTAATTTAATAAAATTCATATAACACCACTAAATTTACTAAATTATTATTAACACTTAACTTATGCATTTCTTTGGGAATTTTACATAAAGACATTTTATGTAATTTTATTCTGGGAAAAACATTTTCATGAATTGACCAGTAGATGGCTGCAGTGATCCACACATGGCGCACATTCAGACCAGAGACTCAAACAGAGGGCCTCGAGATGAATTCAGATGATTTCAATGAAGCTATAGGCCTATTAAAATGATATAAAGCTAATATAAATCAATTAATAAAACGGAATAAATAGGCGTTTAAAAGATGAATATATCATGATTCTCATTTCAGATGCACATTACACTGCACATTGCAATAAATAAACTTTTAAAATATATGAACTCTATATGCAGTGTAGTTTATGATGGTGTTGCTTTAGTAATACACTAAATTTCCCATCAATAAGAAACACTTCTATTCTATTCTATATTCTATTCTATTCTATTCTATTATATGATTGAATATCTATCTATCAAACTAAATCTATCTATCTATCTATCTATCTATCAAACTAAATCTATCTATCTATCTATCTATCTATCTATCTATCAGAACACAAACAACAACATACAAAACGTGTTGCATGATTAACATAAAAATTATACTTGGTATATTGGATATTATTGTTGACATTTCATTGTTTCACATACAGTATTTACAGGTGCCAGTAAAGATAATAACCATAATAAACTTTCAGAATGACTGATTTAAAATGAGAGTTATAAACATGTCAGTGCCAAAGACAAATGCGTGACGTTCAACTTCCGTGCACAGCAGAATTATCATGTTATTTATTATATATTTCAATTATATCATCCTAAGACAAGGGGCGTGGTTAAGAACGCAGTGGGCGTGAGCGAGCCGTAGGGGGCGTGTCGAGGTGGACGCGCGCTGTGAGGATGTTCATCAGCGTAGTTTCCACGATGCATTTGATAAGCTAACGCAGCTCCGCTCGTGTCATATCCCGGAGAACCGACTTCCGTTGAAGCATAGCTCTCTCTTTGACACTTCGGGCTCATTTATATCTTTCGGGCGTTTATATCGACGCAGGTTGGCATCCTGGCACGGAACATGAACATGGCCGCGCTACTCCCCGAGGTTCGAGGACTTCAGACCGAAGAGGTAAATAAATTCAGCTGTCATATCATGTGATGTGTTATATCAGGCATAGTAATACTGTAATATTGCATAAACATCACCCCAGTCTCCAGCTCGTGTGGTCTCTGTGGTCTCAGAGGAAGTTCTGCTCCACTTTGTGTTATGATAACAGCATGACGTGCTGTTTGTTTCTTTAATTATGGCACATAACTGACATATTACCATGTTTGCTTTCGATTAAGATGGGATGTGTTTGATTTGGTTATATATATCACTTTATTTATTTTTTATTGTAGTCTCGTGACTCTTGCGCAACATTTACAGTATACTTCTGAGGGCTTATATGACGCCATACCTACCACATGACGTCACGTGTTTATTATATAGCATCTTTTTGATCACATATAATCTCATTATATTTATTGTTTGTTGCTCTTTTAGGGGTGTTGCTAGCACTTTTTGGTATATAATCATGTTTTAAAGACCTCAAAACTATTTTTTAATGTTTCTTTTGGGGCCATTGCATACTTCTAAGCAGATATTCAGATTGTATGTATGTTCTTATAGGAAAATAGACCAAAAAACATCTTGCATTAATGCATGTATACACATTTTGGCAAATCAAATGCTCTCTGAAAGAAGAATGACCCACCCACTAATGGGTCAAAGTGGATCAAACTTCCTGTTTCTGTAGGAAATGCATATTCATTTGTCATCATCAAGCCATTTTAATTGTGTCTTAATCATTCTTAAATCTCTAGGCAGTTCAATTCTTGATGTTCACTGTCGTTTTTGTACCTTGTTGAATATTTTTGCTTTCCTTCAGGATGAATCCAGAATCTTAAGGGTGAAAGTCATTGGTGGAATGGGTTTGGCCAAGAAGGACATTTTGGGTGCCAGGTCAGTATATCAGATTGTTTAGCGCCATTGCACCATGAAAAATGATGCTAGAACATGTTAATGTTAATGAAAGACAGATATAATGATTAAAATGTAAGATACTTGATCATTTGAGATTTTTGGCATTGGGTAATAATAATAATATACAAACTGCCTTCTCAAAAAATACATGACATGTAAGGATTTTCAACAGGCCAATTTTAAAATGCAAAAAAATAACAATATCTCTTGCAACATTAATAATGTTATGCACACATAAATTCATATAAAAATTTTAAATTTAGTGATTTTAGTGTTTTTTTTTTATCTAGATGAATTGGCTGTAGCCTGTGATTAATCTTAAAATTAATAATTTCCTTAACATGCTTAACATTTGCAAGTTCTCAGTAATTAAAGTGTTTAAAAACAAAGTATTTGCAGTTCTTTTGAGATTCTGTGAAGAATTACCTTATATTTTTGTTCTAAAACTTCAGGGTTGCCTTCTTAAAGTGTTAGTTCACCCAAAAATGAAAATTCTGTCATTTATTACTCACCCTCATGTCGTTTCACACCCGTAAGACCTTCTTTAATCTTCAGAACACAAATTAAGATATTTTTGATGAAATCCGATGGCTCAGTGAGGCCTCCATAGCCAGCAATGACATTTCCTCTCTCAAGATCCATTAATGTACTAAAAACATATTTAAATCAGTTCATGTGAGTACAGTGGTTCAATATTAATATTATAAAGCCACGAGAATATTTTTGGTGCGCCAAAAAAACAAAATAACGACTTATTTAGTGATGGCTGATTTCAAAACACTGCTTCAGGAAGCTTCAGAGTATTATGAATCTTCTGTGTCGAATCATGATTCGGATCGTGTGTCAAGCCGCCAAACTGCTGAAATCATGTGACTTTGGCGCTCCGAACAGCTGATTCGACACAAAAGATTCATAACGCTCCGAAGCTTCCTGAAGCATGAACTGATTTAAATGTGTTTTTAGTACATTAACGGATCTTGAGAGAGGAAATGTCATTGCTGGCTATGCAGGCCTCACTGAGCCATCGGATTTCATCAAAAATATCTTAAATATCGTAAGATGAACAAAGGTCTTACGGGTGTGGAACGACATGATGGTGAGTAATTAATGACATTATTTTCATTTTTGGGTGAACTAACCGTTTTAAGACTTATTTTTCCTGTAATTCGCATTAAACTGATAAAAAAAGTTTTAAAAATACTATTCACTTAAGCATACTGTATCAGTGATTCATATTTCAGCCACCGAAATTAGATATTTTATTTTTAATACAGTTATTGCTATTATTAGTCGCACCACATGATGTGTGGTCGCTCCAAATGACACAAAGACCTTAAATATCATTAAAAATCTAATTAAAGAGATCAATAAACAATCAATTTTAAACAAAAAATAGATTTTATTAAAATTTCACAGAATTTTGTTGAACACAAAAATTACAAAAATTAAATATTGCCATTGTATTATGTATAAACCCGGCTCTTTAAATAACACCTGATGAAAAGCTCATATCAGCTAATGACTAATTATGGTTTGAATGAGAGTTTCTGTTTTCTTCACTTGTTGAACGAGGTTTTTTTTCCCATGATTTCATTCAACACTCACGTTTTGTGTCCGTTGAGATGTTTTAGGAAGTGTACGGCACATTTTAAGGACACTTCTCAGGTTTGCTTCATGCACCCGCTCCGCCAGCATCATGTTAACGTGTTCACGCGCCTTCAGTTTGTTATGAAAACACAAAATAGTTTATCTGTGCTTCATGTATCCCGCATAGTGGAGGTTTTGTTTGGGCAATCTGACACTCATACAGGCTTTATCTGTTTCTAAAAAAAGAAAAAGATGTTGTTTTTACAGCCTAACGGTTGAACTGGATTCAAAACGGTAAATTTTATTCATTATTACTCTTCCATTTTAGCTGAATTTTCGCTGAAAAAATTAACAATGATCATGAAGTTAGTATGAAATCCAATTTAATGCACATTTCTGGCCTAAATGTGCTCGATTTGTTAGTCATGATAAGCATTCTGCTTTGGAAAGCCCACTTTGATCATCAATCTATTCCCAGAAGGCTATAATCATGTCCCGCCCTACATTTTCTTTTCCCCCTGAATATCCTGTTTACATTACAAAACTAATATGAGTTGCAGTTGCTGTTTCATTTTTGACTTTTAATGATTATTTAGTTTAATATTTATGTAAATACAATGTAAGCTCGGTATTTTTGCCAAGAAAAGTTATTTCTTGTTGCCACATGCTAAAGAATTCATATTATGCATAGCCTACAGTGAACCGCAGGCCGATGGAAAGGTCCCGCAGTACAGTAGATGGCAGTGTTAGCAGCCGTCCCGGCCGTCCTTGAGGATATGAACAGATCGGCCGTGCTCACTTTGACCTAAATAACACAGCTCTAGGTATGCAATCAATATCTGTGCGGGGCGATATCATCTCTCCTTCACTGTGACACTCGTTTGGAAAAGGCCAGATATTCAGAGAAAACCTTCAAATGAAACAGCTGAAAGATTGTGTTGCTTCCTCCTGATGAATGACATGATCCCAAACAATTTAATCTGAACTAGACTGATGTGAGGGAATGGATGAGTACCTAACCTGTTATGGTTAGTTAAAGATTGATCCATTCCAATATCACATGATCATAACAATCATAACATTCATTCTTGATCACGTCCTGCGATTAACAGTGGAAAATGTGACCGCAAAAATGTGAAATATTTAGCAACACTTCTTGTATGACTCAAAGATGGGAAATTTTTCCATGTGTGCTTATGCAATATTTGTTTGTTTTCCTCTCATCCGCAGTGATCCTTACACAAGAATCTCACTCTATGACCCGGTCAATGGAGAAATCACCAGTCTACAGACTAAAACTATTAAAAAGGTGTGTGTACAGACTCTACTACAGAATTCATCAACAGTTCAACAACATTTCTTCATCTTTCTGTTCATGTCTCTTTCTTTTTTTTTTAGACATTTGGATCCGAAGTGGAATGAAGAATTCTTCTTTAGAGTAAGTAAACGGGGTATTTACAAAGATCATATCAGCTTGCTGTAGCGTGAATTTGATGAAACTGTCAAGAAATGTCCCAAAATCTAAAGGAAAAACACTCGGTAGTCTGTGTGGCAGGGTTCTCAAACTGGGGTTCGTGAGTCAATGAAATGCTAATAATTAATTAAATCATTTATTAAAAAAAATTAAAAATTATTAAAAAAAATTAAAAAATAATATTATATATATATATATATATATATATATATATAAAATAACATAAAAAATATATTTTCTTATTTAAATATATTATTTAATATATTATATTATTTACATAAAATATTATTTAAATTTAAAACTACATTTGTAAAGTCATACTACCTTTTAATTTTTGCTGATTTTAATGACAAAAAACATTTTGTTGAGACAGGATAATAAGGATGGTCACACTTAGGGTTGCAAAGGGGCGGAAAGTTTCCGTAAATTTCCGGAAACTTACCACAGGAACTTAACCTGGGGAATTTTGAAATATTCCATTTGGAAACTTTACAGGAATTTATGGGAATTAATTGGAAATAAACATTTTGTTTGCATAACATGAAATAAGTTGTTTCTTTTTCCGCATTTAATTCATTTTAATTTAGTAATATGTCAAATAAATATATTTTTATTGCAGCAATTATGTGTTATTTATTTCAGTGTCACATGATCCTTCAGAAATTATTCTAATATGCTGATTTGATACTCAGTTATTATCAATGTTGGAAACAGTTGTGCTGCTTAATATTTTTTTTGGAACCTGTGATACTTTATGAATAAAAAGTTAAAAGAACAGCATTTATTCAAAATAGAAATCTTCTCTAATCTTTTCTAACAATGTCACTTTAATATCACTTTTTTTCAATTTCACACATATGTAGTTGCTGAATAAAATTATTAATTTCGTTCAAAAAAAGAAAGAAAAAAATTACTGACCCCACAATTTTGAACGGTAGTGTATATTGTTACAAAATATTTCTATTTTAAATAAATGCTGTTCTTTTTCTATTTTTTGTACTAATTTGTATTCAAAGAATCCTGAAAAAAGTATCACAGGTTATAAAAATATTAAGCAGCACAACATTGATAATTGAGTATCAAATCAGCATATTAGAACGACTTCTGAAGGATCATGTGACACTGAAGACTGGAGTAATGAGGCTGAAAGCTTTGCTTCACAGAAATAAATTATATTTTAATGTATATTACATTTTAATGTATAAATGTAAATTATATTTTAATGTTCCTGTGGAATTTTAATGTATATTAAAATGTAATACCATTATTTAAAATTGTAGTTATATTTCACAATATAACTGTTTTTTCTGTATTTTTGATCAAATGTCCATGTTATGGACTGGGGAATGCACAGTGTATGCAGGGGGTGTGGCCTCAACAGCCCTGCAGTAAGTCATGTGCTGTGTGAATGTGATTGAGGAATGTGCAGGGTAAAAATTCAACTGAAATTGCATTAAATCTGGTTGTTTTAACCAAAATTATGCTGTAAGATTTTTTTTTTTCAACTACATTTTAGTACCCTGTTATAGGCTAACCTGCAATTCTGCAAATTCCCTGTTTAATTCCTGCAAATTCCTGTTAATTCTCATATATTCCTGTTAATTCCCATGGAAAGTTTCCAGCTTTGAAAATTCCCGGAATTTTGCAACCCTAGTCACACTACACTTTTCGTTCCGTTGACTTCCGTTCATACACATACGAATGCTGGAGACCGAAAACACAAGCTTATGTGAAGAAGTTTCGCATTCACTGCATTCCAGAGTTCAAGTTTGATGAACTCTGACCTGCGAATTCATATCACGTGAAGACATGTGACCAATAGAACATCGCTAAGTCACGCCGCAAACTCTTGTATGAATTAAAGCGCACATTTTTTGCAGTAAAGTGGAGTTGATTTTATATTTTTACTGTCTGGATTTATTATTATTTGATATATGTTAAAATTATGTTTCTAAAAAGACACCACAGGATGTGACATCATATCACGACCTTTGCAGAAATTTCACGTGCTCAGAGTCTAGTGTGACCGCGGCTCTGTTTGTCATCATCATGTGTGGATATTCTGTGTGATTCTAGTAATGTGTTCTTGTGAAATAATATTGAACAGTAGCAGTCGTTGTGTTTGGTAATAATAGAGCATGTTATAGAATATGGGCTGCTCATATTTCAGCATTAGGAACCTGTTTAAAAGCTCAAGTGTTTTATTAAATGGAGTAATGTAGTAATGTTTCTATGAGCAGCCAAAAATACAAGTGACAATGCTTCAGTCACCTTTATGCAATGCATACAAATATTAAAAATACCTTAGCAATCCAATAGCAACCAACCACAGCTTTTCACGACAGAGGTTTGCATGTTCACATGCACACTAATAACTACCAAAAATCAGTTTATTGAAATAACCTGATTTACCAGTTTACAGTATCAATAACCTGGCAATGCAAGTAAAACGTGTTTAAAATAACAGGTTATTGCCCGGTGGTGACATCCAAATGTAAACATCCATGCATTTCACTCAGAGTATTCTATTCATTATAAGAGTTGTGATGTTAAATAAAGCATTAATAACCCCAGAGTATTTCAAAATGTCAAACTTGCACTGACTCATTCTCCTCTCATATTAGAAGTTTCTACAATTGTACCACTTGATAAGATAAGAGATAAGAACACATTTTTTATATTTCTTGGGTCAAGAAAAAGTCTGTGATATATTTCTCCTCTTCTACCGCAAAACACTCGCTGTGGCTGGATGCGCTTAAATTTGACATATATAAAGATGTTTTCCTGTCACATATCACACATGCTTCAATTAGCCGACAGAACTACCTACGTCACGCTTGACCTTTCCAACATGATTACGTAATGCGTGGCGCATCACAGAGCAGTGCAAGACGAGCATTTGTGGTTAAAAAGTATATAAATGTTTATTTTTTTAAGAAAATGACCAATCTTTCACTAGATAAGACTCTTATTCCTCGTCTGGGATCATGTTGAAGCTGCACTGAAACTGACATTTGGACCTTCAACCTGTTAGTAACTGGAGAAAAATCCTGCAATATTTTCCTCAAAAACCTTAATTTCTTTTTGACTGAAGAAAGAAAGACATAAACATCTTGGATGACATGGGGGTGAGGAAATTATCAGGAAATTTCAATTCAGAAGTGAACTAATCCTTTAAATCTGCTGTATATAAGGACGTTTCCTGTCACATATCACAAATGCACACTTCAATTCATAGTTTTCACATGACGTCACACCTTTAAAGGAACACCCCCCGGAGGGCAAAACAATGCTTTCCTCCATTGCGTGCCAGTCATTTTCACCAGGTTTGTAGTAAGATCTAATGCAGTAAGACAGTGATATTAAAAGACCAAATTCAATATACACCTTTTTGATTATGCATGTAAATGAACACAGAATATTAATGCAACACGAGGTTTCTCGTTAAGTGTTTTTTCCATTGAAAACCATTATAAAGAAAAAGCATTGCATTCATATTCTGGGCTCATCTGCTCGCCTGTATATGGTATGCATCATTAAAAAGGGTTAAACTGAATTTAATCTTTTAATATCACTGTTTTAGTACATTAAGGCACTTTAAGGGTGGGTTACACTAAGGATTCTTTAGCCTTCGCCTTTGCTGCTTGATCAGCCCTTTAATTCTAACGGTTTTTCTAAGTAGTTAATCTGTGTTTTAAATTAAGTGGTGCAACACAACTCAAAGTCAAGTCAACCCAAGTCAACAAATCCTTGATTAGTGTTAAACTTTGCTTAATTTAATCCTTATTGGTGCAACCCACCCTGGTGTTTTTCACGTTAGATTTCTAAGAAATCGTCCAGCTGTTTTTCATGATTGAAATCACTGCAGGTGCTGTATATGGATCACAAGTGGCCAAAACATGCATCACATATTTTTGTTTTTAAGATGGAAAATTGACAGGCTTGTGCTGCAGCTACACCCTCCAGTGCTCTGCAACAGTCACATGACTGAAAATTATGAATAAGCCAACAGAATGTGGGTTAAGGTGTTTACATGCAGGGCGAAATCAGGATAAAGGGCAAAAATCTTCTATCTCTGTTGATCTGTTTATTCTTAAGCCGTTTATGATCTTATGCTGATAAAGGAAAATGGTTTAACGCGTTTACATGAACACACATGTTGTTGGCTTATTAAGCATAATCGGTTTAAGAATGTGCATGTAAATGCACTCATTGTTATCTAAAAATCATGTTTTTCCCCTCTGTTTTTTTACACCACAGTGCTGGAAACACGTATATATAACAGTTTATATTCTGTGACGTTCCTGCTGAGTGTGTTTGACTCGACTCTCGACAGTGTTTATACAAACCTATGAAACACAGTCTAGCTCCGCAGAGCCATCGCATCTCTGACCTTCACATTCCTTTATAGAGGAAGACTGGCGTTCAGCATGAATCTGTACTGTCAGACGTCAAACGACTAGTCTGGTGCATAGAAGAAACTCAAAACAGGCCAGCGCGATGGCCAATAGGCACATATCTTCCTTTTTCTCTAATATGCGAAAATTACTATCAGGCCATGATCAGATTCCTACTCCAGAACATGGGATGAATGTGCAAACAGATTTGTGATGTTTTGAAGAATGACCCAGCCTGTTTGGGCAGCATGTAAAGAGAGAGGTGCAGTCACATGTTCTGGGGTCAGAGGTCAGGGGTTGAGTTACGGGGTGCGTTCGAGATGAGGGGTGCCGCTTACATTCTGCCCACTTTCCCTGCTGTTATGTGACGCATTTACTGACGCGTTGTGCATATCTCTCTCTTCCATAGACATCGCTCGTCTTCTCAGAAACACAGATGCTGGTGCAATACCGTGGCAACATCAATATAAGGTTCTTTGGAAACTGCTCTGTTGATATTACTCATTTGAAGATCATCAATACTATATAAACACCCAGGCCTCAACCTGTTCGCATTTCCGCCCTCGGGCAGACATTACAGATCTCTGTGCACTAGAACATCTAGTTTCTTTCCCCAGGCTATCTCCACATTAAATAACTAGCACACCTATTACTACCTTTATAATTCATAATTCAGTACGCAATATGGTGTTTATGCCACCTGAGAGTTAGGCAATAAATAGATTCTAACTATGTAAATACATATTTTTGTGTATACAGTTGTATATACAGTACACAAGTCTTCTGATCTAGATTTTTAATTTATTATTATAGTATTATTATTTCTTAATCTTACTTATTTAAATGTTCTTTCTATTCTGTTGTGTTATGGATATGTATGTACATTGAGCTCCTGGAAACTACAAATTCTTCGTGTGTTTGCGCACACTTGGCGATTAAAGCTCATTCTGATTCTGGTATGAAGCCTATTGAAGGTTAAACACTCATATATGCTTAGAAAAGTAGTTATGCTCATATTTTAGCATGATCCGAGATGTTCCTAAGAGCATTTTGAGCTTCAAAAACTGTGCAAATGTCATGCTTATTTTTTTGACTAGTGACCTAGAAATAGTGCACAATCTGAAGTGTTTATTTATTTTAAATAAAGATTTTTCTGGTCGACTAGTAGTCACTCATTTAAAGGGTTAATTCACCCAAAAATAAAAATTCTGTCATTAATTACTCACCCTCATGTCATCCCTGTAAGACCTTTGCTCATCTTCGGAACATAAATTAAGATATTTTTGATGAAATCCAAGAGATTTTACAGAAAGCATTGTTATTCAAGGTCCAGAAAATAGTAAAGACGTCATTAAAATAGTCCACGTGACTGCAATGTTTCAAACTTAATATTATGAAGCGACAAGAATACTTTTTGTGCGCAAAAACAAAACAAAAATAACTTTATTCAACAATGTCTTCTCTACCCTGTCAGTCTCCTATGCTGCTTACGTTCAGTGCTTCCAGGTTCTACATCAGAACGCCAACTCATTATTGGCCGACACTGTTCATGTGACCGCTGATGCAGGAGCCGGCCAATAATGAGCCGGACGTAATTATGTTGCTTTCTTTTGGAATTCATCAAAAATATCTTAATTTGTGTTGCAAAGATGAATGAAGGTCTTACAGGTGTGGAACGACATGGGGGTGAGTAATTATGTTAGAAATTTAATTTTTGGGTGAACTAACCCTTTAAGCCAGTCGACTAGTTGGACATTTATGATATTAATTTAATTACTTAAATATATACTTGGGGTGTGGTATCGGAAAACATTTCAGGGCTGAGAAAGAATATTATATGAAACATTGTTCTACATTACAGAGAAATACTAAACCATAATAATGAGCATTTAAAATATAAATAAAACACTCAAGCGCATGCATAGCAAATCAGCAAAAGTAATGATTATGACAGTATCGGGGAAAAAACATTAAGGAGACTGTCTGAACATTTAAACAATTTATCAATAAACTAGCAATTTCTAAATGAGTGTTGGCTGCAAAGATGAACGCTGACGACACTGACTCGTCATCTCCACAGTATAGTGGATGAGCCTTTGTTGAAATGCACATTACACAGGTACTAATTTAGTTACCAGACTCCACACAAACACTCAGATATGTGCCTAATAATAGCGCACATTTATCTAGTTTATCGTTAATGTTAGAGCGAGCTGGCTTACGTTAGGCTACTCCTTACATGTTTCAAATGATAAGCCATGTCTGAGTGATTACCACATGGACCAGCTGTGTTATCGTTCTGTCCGTCACCGAATGTGACTTCGCCAATTCCTGTGGAGTTTGTTTTTCTGTGACTAACCAACTAATTAAGATTTGGATGACTAAGCCTCATCTCGTCGACTATATTTTACATACCTATTCTTTGTTTTAAAAAGTTCAAAATCCTAAAGTTTTAATACATGTTCTTTGTTTTAAAATGTCAAGGTGCACAAAATGTCAAATCCCTGATTTGTAATGTGGTTTCAGACCTTTGGACTCTGATGTATATTAGTGTAAAATGGCATGTCTATTTTATGCATGCAGAAATTGTCTACTGTACCTGGTATTTAATGCATAAATCATGACTATAATGATCCAGACAGTGGCATAAAAAGTTCTGACCTATTTGTGATACTGACCACTGGCTCAAATACCAACACGGGGACTTTATGAAATGCTAAATGATACACTGTCTGGCCTTACAGGCACAATGTTATGAGTCACTGGCCATTTCCAGGCCTAAAGTCAAGGGATATGAATGGAGGATGAACAGACCCTCTGTCTTGTAATGAGACATTTATATTACATATGCAAATAAATTCTTTATATTAGTCCATAAATTAACAGTAGTCTGTATATTCATTTTTTTTCTCCCACAGGTGCATCCTAGGAAACATCGTCTGCTGCTGGAGGTGTTTGATGAAAATCGTTTGGTATGTACATGAGTGTGTTGATTTACTGTGATGTCAATCAAAAATGAGTTAGAGACATTTGTAGTCTTTGATGGTCACCAAGGCTGCGTTTATTTGATCAAAAGTACAAAGTGATATTGTAAAATATTATTACAATTTAAAATAACTGCTTTCTGTATGAATATAATGTAAAATGGAATTTATTTCTGTGATCAAGGCTGAATTTTTCAATGTCACATGATCCTTCAGAAATCATTCTAATATGCTGATTTGCTGCTCAAGAAACATTTCTGATTATTATCCTGGTTGAAAACAGTTGTGCTGCTTAATTTTTGTGGAAACGGTGATACATTTCTTCAATTAATTTTTTTAATTTTGAAATTCCTTGCGGTATAAAGTATTAATTTATTTTTTAAGAAATCATACTGAGCCCAAAAGTTTGAGCATTAGTGTAGATCAGTTAATTGACCCTTCATTGGGAGTTTGATTGACAGGCGAACTAACCATTCATAACAACAATTTCCACCGTTTTGTCTGACAAAGCAGTCAGGGAAGTTAGTAGATTAACATCGGTGGACTTGAACTTGAAAAATGGTGTGTACTGACGTCTTTCCGCAGTTGAAACCAGTGTTAATTTTGACAGCAAATTTTGATTTAGTTTTAGTCATAGTCTTTTGACTAAAATGCCGTTTAGTTTTAGTCATATTTTAGTCATTGGAAATTGTTTTAGTTTTAGTCTAGTTGTAGTCGACTAAATATCATAAGATTTTAGTCGACCAAATCTACAGTAGAATTAGTCGACTAAAATCTAATTTAGTTAAATTGTAAGCATTAAGCATTTCCAATAAAAATGCTTCCACAGATCCAATACACTGATATAGGTACATCTGATATTCCCCAAACTGTTTATGTTCACCCAACTGTACTTTGCTCACCAAGCGGACGGTTTTTGACCGTTCAAGTGCAAAAACACGTGAAAGAGCAAAATTCAGTACTTTTCAGGGATTGACACACTTATCATTGAGGTAGGCTACTATTATAGATTTCATTTAAAAAAAAAATATATTAGATTTGATTTTTAGTTTTTCCTGCTTTCATTGTAATTTAAATTTAGTTAAGTTTTAGTAATTTTTTTTTTTGTCTTTAGTTTTTGCTTTTAAATGTCTATAACTTTTTATTTTTTGTTATTTTAATACCTCAGGTTATGCTAAAGCTTAGAAACTATTAAGTTTACATTTTTATAAGTTTACATTTTTATATATTTATCTTTTTTCAGTTAATGTTTATTTAAAGTAATGAAGATTTCTTTGGTTTTAGGTTTAGTTAACTATAATAACTACTTTAATAACTATAATACTTGTAAAATATATTGAATAATGTGTCAAATAATGTTCTTAGTCTTTCCTTCCTGTGACAGAAGATACAGTAGTTTACTATGAATTAAACAGAAAATAAATTAAATACAGTTTATTGTTTAAACAAAATAACAATAATGACCAGGAAAAAAATATAATTATAAACCATCCCGAAATACACCGTGACTCTTGTTCTGAAATGTCTGCAGTCTGCACTGTAGCAGGCTGCTCATGAGGGAGATAAATATGCATTCTTTCAACCGTCTAAAACATGCTACCATATAAACATCGTGTAGTAAACATTGTCATAATTCATCAACATTAGCTTATAAGCAATCGGATGGCATAAATGTGCACTATTCATTAATTGCGCAGCAGTCAGATGTGCTGCTGCACGAGCCTATAGAGCGCGCAACAGCGCCGCGTTTCCCGCGGTTAGATCAGCACATTACAATTCAAATGTGCGCATCTTCCACACAGGACAGCAGTCCTGACTGGATATCTTCCCAAATCGTCCCTCTCTTTCATTTTCGTTTCGTTTTTATTCGTTGACGAAAATTAGAGTAGATTTTAGTCATAGTTTTAGTCATTCAAAACGCATTTTTATTTAGTCATCGTCTCGTTTTCGTCCGTGAAAAAATGTCGTTGACGAAAATTATGACAAATTATTCGTCAACGAAATTAACACTGGTTGAAACAACATTCTTTCTGATGTTCATTCATGTTTATTTGATGCTATAAATTAACTAGTAGGAAGAGATGATCAATTCACAAGTTGCTTGAAGCACTACAGTGATACGACATATTAAAGAGCCACAAAATGGTATTTATTGTTTGAATTTCTTTTAAAAAATACAAAATTTGAAATTTGAGACTTTGTTTTTTGGTTCTTTGGAAATTACTATTAATGCATTCTATGTCTGTTTTGCTATTGAAGTAGCGAGTAAATTGTTTAAAGGTGCTGTGTGTAATTTATGCACCACTGGTGGCAACAAATGGCATTACAGACTGCTTTTTTTATAGAAACATTGGCTTAACCATTGGCATTAGTTTTAGGCAGGGCTATTTGTTTGGCTGTACAGTGGCAGACGTGTTAGCTTGGTAATGAAACCATTCACAGTTCAGCAGTCAAATGTATTCTGCAGGTTAGTGTTGGGTTCAGGTTTGTAAAATCAGTGTGTAATGAATGAACAAGGATGCCTTTTTGCAAGTAGCCACCATAAAGCTCAGGTTTGGGAACTGAAATGTTCCTCTGGGTGTTGTAAATGTGAAAAGTAACTGCTTTAAAATGCATAAAAGTGAATGAGGCCTGACCGGTGTTAGGGGGGTTCTCTCCATCACACGCTGATGGCGTCCTCCCTGAATTAAACAAACACTAGCATAAAGGACCCAGTGTTCAAGTAAGAACAGTAACTCCTGATAACACTATAAACTGCAGTCGTCTTCCTTTATGTGACAGATGGGTTAACCCGGTTACTGGATGTAAGAAAAACTGGTATGTCATTGCTAGAATGTGTTCGTTGGCATGAACCAAGCATGCATGCTATTTCCATCTCCTGAGGAATGTGGTAGCTTACAGAAAGGATGACAAATCATTTCAGACTTTTTGACAGTAGGCTAGATGTTAACTTTCATTCGAAATGCATGCAATTGCCTCTGATATTCTTTGTTTTAAAATGTGTCTAAAACTTCCATGTGCATAAAATTCAATTTCATTTTCAGTTATGTTGTAAGCAGGGTGATTTCCAATACTAGTCATGTGCACTGTGGTAACTCCAATTACCCCTGGGTGCAATTGCCCCTGATTGATGAGATGGCTTTTCTCTGACAGAAGCATGCGCTTAAATGGCTGCAACAGCTGGTTTCAGGTGACACATGATGTGTCCATATGAGAGCTAGCATAACAAGCTCGATTTTGGAGGCACATTTTCTTCTGCAAGTTTTCAGCTTGTAGATGAAGCTAACATGCCTTTAAGCCGTGCATAGTTAGAAGTGCAGAAATGCGCCAAATGCTTAGTTTACGAGCTTGGCGGTTTCACACCTGGCGTATCTCCGACTTACTGCACACTCAGAAAGCTTAAAAAATGATGCCAAACCCCGTTCCTCTTTATTTCCTGTAACTCTATCCTGGTGGGGTAAAAATATTAGCAGGGGTGCAGCTTTACAAGAAACTCTAGACACTGGGCTGCAACTTCTGTGAAAGGAGGTGGCAGAGACGAGCTTGGCCAGAACGGGGCGAGCTGTTCCACCTCCATCCTGGCATGCACGCAGATTGTTGTTTTTTGTTGCTGCTGTGGGAGGGAGGTCACTCGTGCCTGAATCGGTGCTTGCAAAACTACAGAAGGCACAGCTGAGGCACTGACATAGAGTGGTTTCTGGAGCAGTAAAGCTCTCCGAGAACTAGATCTGTAGATGGTGCACGCATAGAACTGTCCTTCATTATGCATTTGACCTGTCATGTTAGCTTCTGGGGAGCTTCAAGAGGAATGCCGCCTGTCACTGCTGCTATTTTGGCAGTGTGGAACCGCTAATGGTTGCAATCACAGCACGGGACCAGGAGCAGTTGCTTTTTGCTGCTCGTTTTTTATTTGTTAGTTTCTGGTTCCTCCATTCCATTGGATCTGCATGGCGCGACACCTGCGACTGCATTTTGCTTCGCGAAGAAGCAACACCGACCCGCTGTCAGAAACCTGCAGTGGTCAAGCCGAGGATAGCGGCTTGGCGCAGAGTTCCCTCCATATGAAGGTGACTCCAGGACAGCTGGCCCTGGCTTTGCCACCCTTGTCACCAGAGTATGGTAATTTACAGCGGCACTCCACCGTATTTATCCCCAAGGTGAATGGGAGCAGGAAAAGCACGCTTCAGATCTCCTTGCAGCCCTGCAAGCAGAGTGGAGACGCGGACGGCAGCAGTGCCGGGGAGGATGGAGAGCTCAGTGGAAACGGGGATGGAAGTTCCTGTTGCAGCAGCACCACGAGCGATGCCGGTTACTGCAGCAGCAACAGCATATTCGAAGCGGACCTCCCAGATCGCAAGCCGATCTCTCGGCGGAAGGCGAGGGCGCCCTTGCGGCGCTGCTCATCCCTGGTGATCTTCCCACGGAGCCCGTGCACCACGCCACCCGCCTCCCCCGTGAGTCCAATTGCGTCTCCCATGATTCCCCCGCTGCCTCCATCTGCACGGAGTTCCTTTCAGACCTCTCATCAGATGCAGCTGTCCAGCATTGATGCGTCGCACGACGACATGCAAGCGGCGTCCAAGGGATCCGTCGCCACTGCAGTTAATGGTGTGCGGCTGTCCAAAAGCAGTACGTCAGCAGAGCACAGGGACGCCAAACCCATCGTGCATTTCAGCGTGCCCCCGGAACAACCACCAGGACCAGAGCGGACGGAAAGACACTCCAGCGTTTTATTGCACTTCGCAAACCAGAGACTGCTTCCCTCAGGGAAAACAAGTTCAGCCAAAACAAAGGTTAACATTGACTGTTCCAAACCTCTCGAGGGCCCACAAACCGACAACGTCCCGGAACCTCAGAAGGCGAAGCTTTTCCGTAGCACCTCAGCTTGTATGCTGCCAAACGGAAGAGCGGCGTCAACAGAAAGAAGACACGACACTTTTCCGACTAGTGGTAATTCGGATCAGTCCTTAAGAAAAGGCTCGCATCGCTTTCTTCACAGGAGTATTTCTTTGGAGTTACCCTGTGCAAACGCTGAGATATCTTGTCACGTTTCAAATGCAGCAGACATGCACTCCAAAAACGGCCCTCCGCACGTACACATCCATGTATCTCATGGCACAGGTGCACGAAAACCAAACACCCTACAGGACAACAGCACAAACGACAAACCGGATCATGTTCCAACCTGCACAGAGAGAAATGCCACCGTAAGCCTTTCCATCTCTTAGCACGTCTCTCTTGCGCATAAGGGTGTAGTTTTACTCTCTTAAACAAGGTAAAGTCAGTGAGTGTAAACAATCTTTTGCTTTCAAAATGAGTAGCTTTGTAGATTTCTGAAGACATGGTTTGTTGGATTTGTAAAGTCGGTTGTTTTCAAAGCAGGGATTTTTCTGTAGTTGTCCTGTCATTGAATAGTTGAGGTGTTTGAAACATCTCTGGATTGAACATTGTGCAAAGATTCCCTTCCCTTGATCTTGCATGTACACTTTTAAATTTTAAAGATATGCAGATATAGACTGTAATAAATTTCAACATGGGATTGTGCAGTTCCCAAATGAATTACAGTGCATTTATATTATATAAATATTTATATTTGTTTAACAGTATATATGCAAACCTCTCTCAGTCTTTATCTGCAAACCTGCAGGAGCTCATTTCAGCCCCTTTGCATTTGGTATTGATCATTAAAGGCACAGTATTTAAGATTTTTGGATTAAAATATCCAAAAACCACTAGAACAATGTAATATATTTTGTTAACTTGTGTACTTACATTATCCCAGATATTTCCTACAATGTTTAATCCAGAGAAATAAGCATTTTTAACCAGGACATGGACATTTTACCCGCGTTACCCTCGATTTCCAGCATTTATTTTGTAGAAACCATTGAAACACCAAAGAAGCTTTAATATATTATGTGTTTTATTAGACAGTTGAGCAACTGTTTGGATACACTCATCGACAGAAATCAAATCATTGTATAGCTCAACGCAATAAGTCTTATTGTTGAATCTTGTTTTCTTGATTTACCGCGAGTACCATGATTTACCATGACTAATATCGATCTAGCTTACTGCAGTGTGCAACAAGCATCTCATAGTAGCCTCCGAGTTGCATTATAACAACTTTAAACACACAAATGTATCTAATATGATAAACAGTGCTGCTTTACCCCACATACGCTTGACCAGAAGAAGAAGCGGAAGCGCTAATCTGCGGCATAATAAAAGTTCCGCTGCTCTCGAGACTTGTGTCGCGCTCGCGCTTGTCTCTTATTAGCAATTGCTCCAATGGTTTTTAGCCACACCCTGCTTCATAATACCGTAATGTTAATAAATCTTTAAAACATTAGCTCATCCATGAAAATGATTTCTGACCGAATCTCTTCAAATTCTTTTCCACTGGCTGTAGACGTGAAGACGACACCTTGGTTTCGCGGAGTTATCAAAATACGCCATTGTTTTGAATAAGCGACCTCTAGAGGCGAAAACTACATAGTGTGCCTTTAATATGCACTGTTGATATGTGCACAGTTCTATGCAAACATTCAACAGTGTTTATTTTGCAATGTGTTAATCCATTTAGGCAGCTTGGCTTATAAACAAGAACTTGCAACCTAAGCGGTTGCATGCTTGCACTGCACATTTTACAGGCTTTTTTAGTTTTTATTAATTTGTTAACACTTTGATTGATCACTGCATGTATTTACCTCGGGGTTAATTATAGACAGTGCTCCCTAAGCCTCCCCCCAGGCCTATGTCTATAAATACAGCCTTGAAAATATTCTGCTTGACTCCAGTTAGTCTGGTCGAGTACCACACTGGGCACCCTCAGGATTCAACATGATATGCAGGGGCTGCACATGGCTGTCTGTCAGCTGTTGGGCCAAAGGTCAGCTGATAGGGGGTGGGGAGGGGAGATGAGTGTCAGCGAGTTGCAGGCCAAACGATGTGATTCCTCTGCAGTTAAGGATAACATGTTCACTTCCCAGCGGGTGCCTGCTTAGCTGTGGTATGTTTTCAGAGCATCAGGTGTCTCGCTCGCAGCACTTATTTCATTTACACTCGCTGTCTTTGTGTGTGATTTTACAGTGTGTTAGAAACAGGTCGCACAAGCAATTAACAGCGCTGTTACCTTTAGTGCCGCGGCACTCTTATGTAATCTAATCTAAATTCAAGGCTCTAATTTCAGCGTGCTGTTTGTTTGTGCAACTCATTCGGGGGTGTTTAAACACTTGGACATATTGTTCTTCTCATAGCTTGTTCAGATGTTTAGAAAGTACTTCGGGTACATGGCAGCAACAACAAGGCAATACAATAGCATTCAGATTCATTGCACTAAAATAAATTGGAGCTTGCATAACAAAATCATGCTACACTATACTTGTTTTCACTTTTCCACAGAAACTGAGCTGGTGCTCGGACAGGGGATTTGGGAATGTCTAAAAGTAATTTGATCTGTTTGATGTTTGTCATTACAACAGTCAGAAGATATCTGCATATAATAAATGCAAATCATAGCAATCACATTTTTTACTTTTATAATTAATTTTGTTTTACTGACTATTGGCAATTTCTCAGCATATTCTACCTGCTAAGATATTTAAATACTTTTAACTTACGTGTATTTTTAAGATTTTATTAATATTTTTGACTTTTCCATGTCAAGAAATTTACTAGAAGTGGCAATATAAAAAAATATTTATAAGTTATAAATTATAAGTACTTAAATTAAAATAAATTTAACTTCTTTAATTACAGAATATATATTATTATTATTATTATTATTATTATTATTATTTATTATTATTTTACTGACTAATGTTAATTTTTTTAGCAATTTCTACCTGATAAAATATTTAAATATTTTTAATTTACATGATTTTTTCAGATTTTATTAATTTCCTTGACTTTTCCAGGGAGTCACAATAAAAAAAAATAGAAGTGGCAATATAAAAAAAAAAAAATTAAAAATAAAGCAATTAAATTGAAATTATGTTAAATAATTAACTTCTGTATTCCAAAAATCTATTATTATTTGATTAATTCTTTATACTGACTCTGACTAATTATTATTGACTATAGCAATTTCTATCTTATAAAATATTTAAATATTTTTAATTTACATGATTTTTTCAGATTTTATTAATTTCCTTGACTTTTCCAGGGAGTCACAATAAAAAAAAAAAAAATAGAAGTGGCAATATAAAAAAATATAATTAAATAATTAAAAGTAAATTAATTAATTGAAATAGTTAAATAATTAACTTCTGTAATTCCAAAATATCTATTATTATTTTATTATTTTTATACTGACTCTGACTAATATTAATTATTGACTAATATAGCAATTTCTATCTTATAAAATTTAAATATTTATTTACATGCTCTTTATTTTATTATTTCCTTGACCTCACAATTCAATATAAAAAAAATCCTTCTGTTATTCCAAAATATCTATTATTATTTTTATTTTTACTGACTCTGACTAATATTATTACTGACCTACCTTATAAAATATTTAAATATTTATAATTTACATGTCTTTTAACATTTATTATTTCCTTGACTTTTCCAGTTCGAGAAATTATTACACTTTAAAATTCCCACATACATCCAGGTCCAAAAGTTTTTGAGGCAACAAAATAAATTAAGAAATGTCATATTGCATCTTCATTTCTAGTTGTTTCAGCTTATTTTAAAGCCTTTTAAAGTCATTTTGCAGTCCACTGCTCGAGAACCACTGGTTTCATGGACATGAAGAATGAAGTGGTTGCTCAACATGTTTTGTGTGATGTGGTTTTCAGCAAACTAGACTGACTAGACTTGATGTGAACATTATCCCTTCTCCGGGTCTGACCCAACAGAGTTTTCTGCTGTAAAAATTGTAGAGCAGGTCCAGATTGGTAACTGGCTCTAGTCCAGCTGTAGGTCACGGTTCCTCTGTTTCCCACTCAAAGACACCGTCACACCTTGTGCTTGGCGGTGGGAATGGTTAACACATGACCGTGTGACCTCTGACAAAGGTCAATGCAATCATCGTGCTTCTAAAGAGCTGTCAGATGTCTGTGTGTACGAGCCAGGGGGTTTGTTAGTGTGTGGATGTGTATGTTGCGATTTTCCACAGCACGTTGTGTGGTTGATTAGCTCTTATCAGTCAACAGAGCAGCACTTGTAATCTCTTCAGCGATGTCTCTCCTCCCACAGCACTTGAAAACCAAATGGATTTATGAAAATAATTAGATCTCTCTCTGTAACAGCTGCTTGAATGAGACGTACTGAGAGTTTGTGCTTGTTCCTGGTCTTATTGTGCACGACTTATCACTACAATGAAAGATACAAATACATTGTAATGCAATTAGGCTGCCTTTCTAAAATTTATATGAATGGCTATGCAGCAATTCTGGTTATCAAAAATGGCCAAAACATACATTTTTGTCACATTGAATATCCTTGTTCAAACCAAAATGCACATTTATGGAAGTAAAATGAGTTGTGAATGCAGTTGGGTCATACCGTGTCAACTCAACCAGAGGTCCCAGCTCAAATTTTTATTTTGTTAATATTTTTTCCATATGAAAGCCAAAATATTAAATGTCACAGATGTATATTTACTATCCACTATCTTCTAGAGTTATCCACTATTTTCTAGAGGGGGGTCAAAATGACCATTTTCACCTGAGATTTGGAGCCATTTTAAAGGGGTGTAAAAATGACTTTAGAAAGACGGCAGCATCATTATTTTATTTTTACTCAGAGATTGGTAGGTCTATTAGTAAAATCTGTTGACTTTAGCAATCTTTGTTTCATTATATGCCAATAGTGACGGTTCAAAAATGGCAAAAAGCTCTTCTTGTGTTTTTTGCCTCAAGTTTGCATGACTGTAACTCAAGAAATATTAAAGATATCTTAATATCCTTTTAGATTCTGGTTCTTAAAAAAAAATTATTTGGTATTAAAGGCCCTCGATGATTCAATCCCAGAGATATGGGGATCTTTATGGGGCTCCATGAGTAAATTGGCAAATTGTACAGATTTTTAGTGGTCAAAAACCAAATGTGGGTCACTTTGCATACGGCTAATTCTTTTTTCCTTTTAAAGAGGAATATCTGAAGAACAAATAATGTTGAAACTAGAAATGTATCTCGTGTTTTTCTATCAAGTCAGTTGCATAGAACATTCCTTTCTGAGTGCCATAAATACTCCTTTTCCAAAGTTTGCATGTCTGTAACTCTAAAAGTATTCAAGATATCTTAATATCCTTTTAGATTCTCATTCTTAATAAACTTTCCTTTTGCAGTCTTCATTTTCAAGGCCCTATATATTTTAGTCCCATAGATATGGGGATCTCAAAGCAGCTCCGTGTTCAATTTGGTGAATTTCACCCATTTTCAGTGATCGAAAACCAAATGTGGTTCTCTTTGCACACAGCTTATACTTATTTCATTTAAAGATGAATGTCTGAAGAATAAATAATGTTTAAACTAGAAATGTATCCAAAATTTGGTTGATTTGACATGGAATGACCCAGTTTTATTTTAACATTGTAAGATCTCATTTTCACAGTGTCGTTGTTGCAGCTTGAAATCAAAATTGATATTTTGGATGATTATTATGCTGATGTTTGTTAATTCTTGGGTCAACTTAGATGACATGTGTTTGAAATGCAGCACTTGTGGTTGATTTGTTATTTGCTGCTCTTGTGTTGCAGGGTTTTCCTTCTGTATACGGTTTCCAAAAAGCCACTGGATTGACAACAAAGTCTGTCCTTTTAGTTTACATAAAACAACTTCTGAAAGATTAGAAATGAGAATGAACTTTGTTCAGTAGCGTTTAGATGTGATTTAAACTGTAATGATGTGTGTGATCATGAGGAAATGTTTGTCAGGTGTTTTACTGTAGTAAACCAACAGTCATGCCTCTCTCGTAGCAGAAAATTGTTGACTTTCAGCCTCCTCCATTAAGTTTCTTCAAACGTTTGGCATCATTTACTGTTTTCCTTCTCATTACCGGAGCAGACGGCGCTGATCGTTTACAGATAGTTTCACAACAGTTTTCCCTTTTTGCCTCACTAACATGTTGCCTTGTTTCACAATGGATAAAGTCGTGTATTCCCCATAGTTTTTTGGTTACTTACTATACTATACTCTCCCATACTATGCCAGTGTTCTGGCTATACTATACTGTACTATAGCAGTTGTCATGTATGTATGACACAGCTTCACAAACAGTCTTTTTAACCACAGAGTAGCATTTACAAATGTATACAAATATTCAAATTATCACAGAAGTACTGGGATAAAAGTTTATAGTTCGGATATAAACACTGACGTCTACGGTAGCAGTACTAATGAGTAAATCATCTTTTTTTTTTTTAAAGGTGCCCTAGAATCAAAAATTGAATTTACCTTGGCATAGTTGAATAACAAGATTTCAGTACATGGAAAAGACAGACATTGAGTTTCAAACTCCATTGTTTCCTCCTTCTTATGTAGATCTTATTTGTTTAAAAGACCTGAAGAACAGGCGAATCTCAACATAACACCGACTGTTACGTAACAGTCGGGATCATTAATATGTACGCCCCCAATATTTGCATATGCCAGCTCATGTTCAAGACATTAGACAAGGGCAGCCAGTATTAACGTCTGGATCTGTGCACAGCTGAATCATCAGACTAGGTAAGCAAACAAGGAAAACAGCGAAAAATGGCAGATGGAGCAATAATAACTGACATGATCCATGATATCATGATATTTTTAGTGATATTTGAAAATTGTCTTTCTAAATGTTTCGTTAGCATGCTAATGTACTGTTAAATGTGGTTAAAGTTACCATCGTTTCTTACTGTATTCACGGAGACAAGACTGTCGTTATTTTCATTTTTAAACACTTGCAGTCTGTATAATTCATAAACACAACTTCATTCTTTATAAATCTCTCCAACAGTGTAGCATTAGCCCGTTAGCTACGGAGCACAGCCTCAAACTCATCAGAATCAAATGTAAACATCCAAATAAACACTATACTCACATGATCCGATGTATGCATGCAACATGCATGATGAACACTTTGTAAAGATCCTTTTTGAGGGTTATATTAGCTGTGTGAACTTTGTTTATGCAGTGTATTAGAGTCGAGAGCTCGGGGGCGGGGAGCGCGAGGATTTAAAGGGGCCGCAGCCTGAATCGGCGCATAGTTAATGATGCCCCAAAATAGGTAGTTAAAAAAAATTAATAAAAAAAATCTATGGGGTATTTTGAGCTGAAACTTCACAGACACATTCAGGGGACACCTTAGACTTATATTACATCTTGTGAAAAAACATTCTAGGGCACCTTTAATAACTACTGAGACGACACCAACAGAGACTACACTACACTGTTTAATTTCATTTACACGGGCACAAAGAGCGAGTCCGTCGTCTCATCTGAGGCCCGGCGCAGTGGCAGAACCAATTTGTGGTTTGACCCGAATACAGAGCAAACAGGAATATGTGAGGCTGGCCTTAAGAAGGAGGGAATATATGTGTTTTAGTCATCATCATGGATTTATAAGTGCTGTAAAAACCTGAATGACCGTTTGATAGCGAGTAACTCATTTGCAAGGAAGTCATATAGTGTATGTAGATGGACATGTGTTAGTGTAAGGTCAGTCGTTATTTCTTGTTGCCCTCGCTACCATAAAACAAAACATCTGACAGCGTTTTGAACGCGGATGGCTTTTACGCCTCATTTAGGTGACGTGTATTTAACTTGTCATATTGTTTCGGTTAACATAATGACAGCGTGTGTAAAAGCTTGGTATAAAATGTATTTAAAAGCATAAGAGAGCCAGGCATTGAAATGAATTGCAGCAGCTGGAAAAGGTTTGAGGATGGGAATGATTTTGTTCCGAAAACAAGCTCTCTTTTTCTTGCTCCCTGTTTTTTTCCTCTCTCTTTCGGCCTACTTTTAACTCGCTCAACGTCTGAGGGTTAGACCACGGGAAGTCTACCTTTATAAAGCCTTGTTTATATATAACACATGTATTTATATCTCTGTAAACAATGAAAGCACTGTACAGTCTCAGATAAGGTCAGTGTCTTCATAACACACAGCTCTTCACAGCAGCCTGTTTCGAGTGTTAGGATTCACTTCTAGACTGTTATATTTGCAGTAGATTAATGGTGAACAGAAAGAAAATCAGATGAAGGTTCAAGCATTAAAAATGGACGTGTAAAGAAGAAAGAGATGAGAGGTGTAATGGAGGAAGAGAGGAGAAAATAACCACAGTATGAACTGATGGTCTTGGTCTGGTTAACTAAACCTCAGCAGGGTTCAGCAATGGTGTGTGTGTGTGTGTGTGTGTGTTTGTGTGTGCTAGAATGGTTTGTTTTGATATGAATCAGACCCATTTATCTGTTTATGCATGCTCATATTGTCACAAATCTCAAACTATAGGAAAACTAAATAAAAGGATGTTTTGGGTAATTGCTTGGCTATTTCTAGAGTGTTTCAGTATGTTTAAATACTGTCTGAAGTCAAAAGATGTCTGTAAGATGAGTGATAGATAGGCTGTGAACAGATAGAGACATTGAGACTCCTCAAGCTCAGTCGGTATGAATGTTTTTTGTTCATTTTATTTGTATTATGTCCAGTTGTTTCTGTGACAGAATCTTGTTTTCTTGATTCTCTGCAGACGAGGGATGACTTCCTCGGACAAGTGGATGTTCCTCTGCACCAGATCCCTGTGAGTGTTTGCCATCATTTTATATTTTGTGTATTGAACTCTACTTTTTTTGCTGTATCTTTTGTTGAAGCTCCTGACTTGTATTGCCATTTAATATACAGTGGGTAAGGAAAGTATTCAGACCCCATTAAATTTTTCACTCTTTGTTATATTGCAGCCATTTGCTAAAATCATTTAAATTCATTTTTTTCCTCATTAATGTACACACAGCACCCCATATTGACAGAAAAGCACAGAATTGTTGACATTTTTGCAGATTTATTAAAAAAGAAAAACTGAAATGTCACATGGTCCTAAGTATTCAGCCCTTTTGCTGTGACACTCATATATTTAACTCAGGTGCTGTCCATTTCTTCTGATCATCCTTGAGATGGTTCTACACCTTCATCTGAGTCCAGCTGTGTTTGATTATACTGATTGGACTTGATTAGGAAAGCCACACACCTGTCTATATAAGACCTTACAGCTCACAGTGCATGTCAGAGCAAATGAGAATCATGAGGTCAAAGGAACTGCCTGAAGAGTTCAGACAGAATTGTGGCAAGGCACAGATCTGGCCAAGGTTACAAAAAATTTCTGCTGCACTTAAGGTTCCTAAGAGCACAGTGGCCTCCATAATCCTTAAATGGAAGACGTTTGGGACGACCAGAACCCTTCCTAGAGCTGGCCGTCCGGCCAAACTGAGCTATTGGGGGAGAAGAGCCTTGGTGAGAGAGGTAAAGAAAACCCAAAGATCACTGTGGCTGAGCTCCAGAGATGCAGTCAGGAGATGGGAGAAAGTTGTAGAAAGTCAACCATCACTGCAGTCCTCCACCAGTCGGGGCTTTATGGCAGAGTGGCCGACGGAAGCCTCTCCTCAGTGCAAGACACATGAAAGCCCGCATGGAGTTGCCAAGATGGTGAGAAATAATTCTCTGGTCTGATGACCAGATAGAACTTTTTGGCCTTAATTCTAAGCGGTATGTGTGGAGAAAACCAGGCACTGCTCTCACCTGTCCAATACAGTCCCAGCAGTGAAGCATGGTGGTGGCAGCATCATGCTGTGGGGGTGTTTTTCAGCTGCAGGGACAGGACGACTGGTTGCAACGAGGGAAAGATGAATGCAGCCAAGTACAGGATATCCTGGACAAAAACCTTCTCCAGAGTGCTTAGGACCTCAGACTGGGCCGAAGGTTTACCTTCCAACAAGACAATGACCCTAAGCACACAGCTAAAATAACGAAGGAGTGGCTTCACAACAACTCCGTGACCTAAAAATGGCTGTCCACCAACATTTACCATCCAACCTGACAGAACTGGAGAGGATCTGCAAGGAGGAATGGCAAGGATCCCCAAATCCAGGTGTGAAAAACTTGTTGCATCTTTCCCAAAAAGACTCATGGCTGTATTAGATCAAAAGGGTGCTTCTTCTAAATACTGAGCAAAGGGTCTGAATACTTAGGACCATGTGATATTTCAGTTTTTCTTTTTTAATAAATCTGCAAAAATGTCAACAATTCTGTGCTTTTCTGTCAATATGGGGTGCTGTGTGTACATTAATGAGGAAAAAAATGAACTTAAATGATTTTAGCAAATGGCTGCAATATAACAAAGAGTGAAAAATTTAAGGGGGTCTGAATACTTTCCGTACCCACTGTAGGTTAAATCTAGGTGTTATTTTTAGAAGGTCGACCTCATACGTCTCCCATTTTAATATGGCATCATAAAATAAACCTTCTGGTTTTGGAACTGCTCAGTTGCACCTCATTATTAGTCACTGTGAACATTAAACTCTCTCTCTCTCTCTCTCTCTCTCTCTCTATATATATATATATATATATATATATATATATATATATATGTGTGAGTGTGTGTGTGTGTGTATGTTAGTTGGCTGAGTGATCATAAACATTAAGACTTAAAAATATCAGCCACATGACTCTGTGCTTCGTAGACTATTTTCAGCACTGTCTATTTTTAATAAATTGAATGTTTAATGTGAAATTTGAATTGAATTACACAAATAATTGCAAATAATTGCTCATATATATGAGCAATAACACAAGTAGCCTGCGGCCTTGTGCCTACAGCCGAATCACAGCTGTGCTGATATATAGCCATATCGCACAGCTACGAGTGTGATATTGCATTTATACAAGTTCAACGGCACAAGTGTGTAAATAAATAACAAACAACAACAGATTGTCTTTAAAAACCCTCTTTTGTGCAGAACTACTTCCTTCCGCCACGGATTCAAATCTCAAGTTGAATGTTTAACACTTGTGTCCAAGCCTCCGTTACTAATTCTGAAATGTCACTTTAGAGCTAGTAACATTGAGTCGCTTCATTGAAGCTTATTGTATTTTTCTAGATTTTTATGATATTATGAGAGAGATCGACTAAAAGAGTGTACCTGCATCTGATATAGCATTCATTCTTCAGATCAATGTCCATAATATTATATCCATTATAAAAAATCAGATTGAATGTCCTCTGAGGAAAGCAATATCTTTGTCTTTATCCTTTTAAAAGTTAAGGGGATTTCCCACAGCGCTAAAACAACTTCCTTGTTCTGACTCACTCATAAAGAGAGTCTTTGCCGCCATCTAATGGCGTAATAATGTAATTTTGCCTTGTGCCTACGGCTGAATCACAGCTGTGCTGATATATAGCCATGTCGCATGGCTACGAGTGTGATATTGCATTTATACAACAGTTTGAGGGCACAAATGTGTAAATAAATAAGAAACGACAACGGAGTATCTTTAAAAACCCTCTTTTGTGCAGAACTACTTCCTTTCAAATCTCAAGTTGACAGTCTAATAGTTGTGTCCAAGCGTCCATTACTAATTCTGAAACGTCATTTTAGAACTAGTAACGAAGAAACGTTGAGTCGCTTCATTGAAACTCACTGTAATATGTAGAGTATTATGAGTGAGATCGCTAAAAGAGTGTACCTGAATCTGATAGCATTCATTCTTCAGGTCGATGTCCATAATATTATATCCATTATAAAAAATCAGTTTGAATGTCCACTGAGAAAAGCAATCTTTGTCTTTGTCCTTTTAAAAGTTAAGGGGATTTCCCACAGTCTTTGCCGCCATCTAATGGCGTAATAATGTAATTTTGCCTTGTGCCTACAGCTGAATCACAGCTGTGCTGATATATAGCCATGTCGCATGGCTATGAGTGTGATATTGCATTTATACAACAGTTCGAGGGCACAAATGTGTAAATAAATAAGAAACGACAACGGAGTATCTTTAAAAACCCTCTTTTGTGCAGAACTACTTCCTTTCACCACGGATTCAAATCTCAAGTTGACAGTTTAATAGTTGTGTCCACGCCTCCGTTACTAATACTGAAACATCATTTTAGAGCTAGTAACGAAGAAACGTTGAGTCGCTTCATTGAAACTCACTGTAATATGTAGAGTATTATGAGAGAGTCTTTGCCGCCATCTAATGGCGTAATAATGTAACTTTCCCTGATACTATTGCAAGACCCTTTAATACGGCATATTATTTATATAAAATAATATTTATTAAGCAACAATATTTAAATTAACATAGCCATTATAAAAGACATAAACACAAGCAAACAATTCAGTCAAACGTACAAAAGCAGTGCTCTAGTACAGGATTTAAGTTAAATATAGCCTAAATATAAAGTCATGAAATTTAATTTTCCTCTTAACCCAAATTGTTTTGCTCAGGAAGAAGAAATATATTAAGACCAAAGGTCTAAATAACAACATTCTCACCTAAAAAACTCTTTAAACTACATTTCATGACATAACAAAAGTAGTATTTATAAAAAATATGGTGGATTTGCTCGACCGCCATGACAGTCGTCGCAAGCGGAGTGATACAAACGGTGAAACGGTACCAGTGCTGATACTGTGAGAATATCGCACAGCTCTTAGCCAATCAGATTCGAGAATCAGAAAGAACTGTTGTGTGTGTGTGTGTGTGTGTGTGTGTGTGTGTGTGTGTTATATATTATATATATATATATATATATTATATATGGTGTGTGTGTATACTGTTACTAATTATGCTACAATATTTTCAATAATTTGATATTTTTATATATATTTACAGACAGAAAATCCGAACAATGAAAGGCCGTACACTTTCAAGGACTTCCTGTTGCACCCGAGAAGGTTAGCAGGAGATTTTACTGCAGTTTTCACCACCTGTATACCTGCATGCTTTATTCCCCAAACATGATGGTTTTTACCTTAACGTTCACTGACTTCATTGTTTTGAGCCCTTTGACCTGCTATGACATAATGAATCTGGGTACTGTTTTCGTTTGAAACATGTACACATCAACACCGTTGATACACTTCAATGGAAAACAATCTTTTTTTGGTATAAGTCTTATGTTGATATATCTGTTCAACTGTTTTGATACAGTCACAAGTCGAGGGTGAAAGGTCATCTGCGACTGAAGATGACGTACCTGCCCAAAAACAGCGATACAGAGGACGACCCTGCTGAACAGAACGAGAATCTGGATGTAAGAATAATTCTCACACACACACACACACAAAAGCTTTGGTAACAAACACACATATAGCGCAGCTGTGTGTATATGTATGCAGTACATTAATGATTTCCTACATCTTTAAACGTGTCTCATCTGCTTTTGTTTAAAGGAAGTATCATTATTGATGTAGTTCACAGCAGCACTTCCTTCAAGTGTTTGTGTTTGATGGAGAGGCCATGAAACATTTTATATTCCTTTATCTGTTTCCTCAAGCACAATTCTGCCTTATTCACAAAGCTTTTCAGACATGTTTTGACCTTGAGCTGTGGGTTATTTCCTAACAGAACGACAGATAGACTTTATATGTCCTTGAAGGGAAAATCAGGAATTATGGTTGTCGGAAAGTGTTGTACATTTAATATTTGTGGAAGTTGTATTTAATGTATTTAGTTTTAGTTAATCTAATGTGTTATTTACTCAAACATCACTGTTACTATTGTTTAATTTAAATTATTTTATTTTTTGCTTTATTTTAATTTATTTTTGCTGATTTACCGAGAAACATGAGATCATGTAAAGATATTACCTTTAAGGTCAAGACTTTTATTTCATTTATTTTATTTTAGTTATTTATTTATTTTGCACTTTCGCTGAGAAACATGAGATCATCTAAAGATATAAACTTTAAGGCCAAGACTTTTATTTTATTTTATTTTATTTTATTTTATTATTTTATTTTATTTTATTTTATTTTATTTTATTTTATTTTTGCACTTTCATTGAGTAACATGAGATCATGAAAAGATATAAACTTTAAGGCCAGAAATTTTATTTTATTTTATTTTATTTTATTTTATTTTATTTTATTTTATTTTATTATTTTTTTATTTTATTATTTTATTTGCACTTTCATTGAGAAACATGAGATCATGAAAAGATATAAACTTTTAAGTCCAGAAATTTTATTTTATTTTATTTTATTATTTTATTTTATTTTTGCACTTTCCTGAGAAACATGAGATCATGTAAAGATATTACCTTTAAGGCCAAGACTTTTATTTCATTTATTTTATTTATTTATTTATTTTATTTTATTTTTATTTTATTTTATTTTGCACTTTCATTGAGAAACATGAGATCATGAAAAGATATGAACTTTAAGTCCAGAAATTTATATTTTATTTATTTATTTTATTTTATTTTTATTTTTTTATTTTATTTTTTATTTTATTTTATTTATTTTATTATTTTATTTATTTTATTTTATTTATTTTTGCACTTTCCCTGAGAAACATGAGATCATGTAAAGATATTACCTTTAAGGCCAAGACTTTTATTCATTTATTATTTTTTATTTTATTTATTTTATTTATTTTATTTTTGCACTTTTACTGAGAAACATGAGATCATGTAAAGACAACATCTTTAAGGTCAGGAATTTTTATTTATTATTATTATTTTTTATATATTATATATATATATATATATATATATATAAATTTTTATTATTACATATTATTATTTTGTTATTTATTTCCTTTTTAATTTGGGCCTGAGGCATATTTTAAATTAGGTCACTAAGAAACCATCAAAGCATAATGGCGGTGAGTTTTCCACAGGTAAACACCGTTAATCATGATTTATGTTCTTGTTTTGAAATACAGTATGCATTCAGTTATAGATCATGCATATGCTTTCTTTGAACTAGCGTTGAATGTCATCATGTTTCCAAACAAAAGAAACAAAGCCTTCAGCGAACTGACATTTGTTTGTGCATAAACAAATGAGTTATATTTATGCACAATAACTTTAATATAGAACCAGCAGAGTCACTGTGTACTTTTCCAGCCCGCTGTCATTGTACGAGGGCCGTGTTGACGCTGGTGTCGGGTGTGTTCATATCATACGAGAAATACAGACGTGATTCCAGACGTCCAAAACTCACTCAGAAGTGCCTCCGGCAGTAGATTAATGGAGCATAATCGTTCCTGATTTCACAGTCCTGTTGTGCCTTCATAAGAGACTCGGTCCTGGTGCTCCAGGGTGGATGTTATGTGAAATTTGTGCATGCTTTGCATGAAAAGCAGTTAAATGGCTGGTAACAAAGTGATCACACAAACAATGTTTTAATACTCTGGTCATTTCTGTCTTGTAGCCTGGTTGGGAGTTTTTGGAGACCCATGAATTATGCAGTCCTCATCATCCCCATCAGCTGCCTGCGCTGCCCCCTGGCTGGGAGGAGAGGCAGGACAACCTGGGACGAACTTACTACGTCAACCATGAGAGCAGGACCACACAGTGGCACAGACCCACCATCCAGTAATTATCACCTACTTAAAAACACACACACACACACATTAGAAACATGCATACACAAGCTCAACAACATGCACAAGCCCAGTGCCCAATGTAAATGTTTGCATTTATCTTTTGCCTTCATTCACTTGGCACATTGTTTTAATCAGAGTGACTTGACCCCCCGTGACCTTGGTGTCACTAGAGTGATGTTTGACCATCTGAATTACAATTTACATTAATTACCTTTAAATTTGTTTTTAGTACATCAAATATACTATTTGTGCAAAAGGCCATGTTAAGATTTTACATTTAAAAAGGTCATTATTTATTTTACTTTAATTTTTTAAATTTAGTTTTTTTTTTTTTTACATTTTTATTTTATTAGTATATCGAATTTACATTGCACTTTGACTAATGACCTTTAAAGTTGTTTTTAGTACATCAAATATAGTTTTTGTGCAAAAGTATTTATTTTCAGTATTTATTTTATTGTTTGTTTTTATATTATTTTTTTTATTTTTTTTTTTTATTTATTAGTACATCAAATTTACATTTGCACTTTGACTTTATATTATTTTTATTATTTTTTTTTATATCATTTTATTATATTTTTTTTTTATTTTAGTACATCAAATATGCATTTTGCACTTTGAATATTTATATTTTGTTTGTTTATTTTAGTTTTATTTAATTTATTTTATTAACATCAAATATACATTCTGTACTTTTTAAGATTTTGAATTTAAAAAGGTCAGAATTTGTTTTGTTTTATATTTTATTTTTTTTTATTTAGTTTTGTACTTTGACCTTATTTTATATTTTTTTTATTTTATTTTTATATTTAGTTTTATTTATTTTTTTTTAAGTAGTACATCAAATGTATATTTTGCACTTTGACTTTATATTATTTTTATTGTTTTTTTATATTTTTTATTTTATATTAGTTTTTATATTATTAGTACATCATATGCATTTGCACTTTGACTTTTATATTTTGTTTGTTTTATTTTTATTTTTATTTTTTTAATTATTTAGTTTTATTTAATTTATTTTTTTAACTTTGATTTTTTTTTTTTTTATTAGTACATCAAATATACATTCTGCAGTTTGACTGGTAAACAGAAGGCCATGTTAAAATTTTTACATTTGAAAGGTCAGTATTTTATTTTACTTTATTTTTTTATTTATTTTTTTATTTTAGTTTTAGTTTTTTGTTTTGTTTTTTATTTTATTTTATTTTATTCTCTTTTCTTGTTTTATAGTTTTCTTTGCTCTGTATAAAAATGATTAAAAAAAATCATTAAAAAACAAGGTCAGGAGTTTTCATAATCAGTATATAAACAAATCATTTGGACCCTCTAAATATGTTTCTTGTGACATCATGCATTTATTTTCTTTAGATTTTCAACAATCAGCAGGTCAATACTCCTAAAACATAAAACTCTTCAGAAGTCAATCATCCTGTTATACAGCCTCCTATTTCCTTCCTCTGCTCTCTGCTGTTCAGCGGCACCCTCACCTGTTTTATTTGAGTCTTTCTGGGTCATTATGAGCACTGAAGTGTGTGTTTTGTCCTGATTTACAGGGACACTCAAAGAGACAATGAACAGAGACAGGATACACACAATGAGTCCCAGCGGGCGTTCCTCACACGCAGACAAATATCTGAACATGACGAGAACCACGAGCGCAGAGAGTCACCTGAGGTACTCACACTTCTGTGACTTCTTCCGAACACACATACAAACGACACACATTCATATTTGTGTGTGTGTGTGTTTTGTAGAGCTGGGAGATCATAACGGCAGATGAGTCCACGCTGTACAGCCTCAGCGAGCGCTCGCCGCCGCCCCCGCACTCCCCGATGGAGTTCACGGGATTCTGTGAGGAGTTCAGCCGACTGCAGCCAGGAAACGACAGACGCACGTCCCTCACGGTCAGTCAAGACATACACACACACACGCACGCACACACGCGCACACATCACACATGAGAGTAATAAAGTCTTTGGCGAGCATTTTTTTTTTTTTTAAGACATTTAATTGATCAAAAGTGACATTTATTATATTACTAAATAGTTATTTTCAGTAAATGCTATTCTTTTGAAATTTCTGTTTATCAAAGAATCCCAAAAACAAAAAATCTGAAGCAGCACAACTGATTTCAACATTGATAATAATCATAAATGTTTCTTGAGCAGCAAATTATCATATTAGAATGATTTCTGAAGGATCATGTGACCCTGAAGACTGCTTTGAAAATTCAGCTTTGATCACAGGAATAAATTACATTTTACTAAATATTCACATAGAAAACAGCTATTTTAAATTAGTATAATTTTTCACAATATTATTATATTTTAATATAGAATTATATAAATTATATGGTATATTAATATATAATTATATATTATTATATTTTAATATATTATTAATATATAAATATTAATTTTTCAAAACTCATGTTATCTATCTACTTAAAGCAAGTTTTACATATATTTATGTAAGATGCCAAATTTATATGTGGTGTCATATAAGGAATATTCCTCACAAATCCTGACATTTTTGTGACCGGTGTAAGAGGCTGATTCATTTACAGTATGAATCAATCATATGATTCATTTATGAATCAATCATATGAATCATATGAGCCATCATGCTCCAAGTGACACTGAGTTCAACATTGACTATATTGATAATTTAGCATGACCTCTGATGTGTAAAATAAGATTAATAGCGATGTGTGCATTGATACGCAATTGTCAGTGTATTGTATGTTTTAGCAGAACATCGAATCAGCCAATCAGCATCCAGAACCAAAACATTCCGCTTTGTAATATAGAAAGTCAATATGTTGAAGCATGTCACATTGACTTCATTTACATGTGCACAAATAATGCAGTTTTTTACACTAATCAGAGTGAGGACTTAATTGCATAAGATACGAGCAAAACACTTCACTTCCTGTTTACATGTTCACCGTCTCTGGATGAAGGTAAGTTGCGAGTGAGAGTTCAGCGAGTCGGAGTGGAGGGAAAACTTCAGAATAAAGTCACAGAGTTCATACACGAAGCTTAAGTAAACACACATCATCCGTGTACATCTGAGCACATGTACTTTTTAATTAGAGCGGTAATGATGCGATTAAGGTGTTTACGTGCCTGTTTATTGCAATTAAGTTTAAAGCAATTATGGTTACTATGATTATGAGCTTAATCACGTTTGTTTAATCACAGTATTGCCAGAATCCCATTATAAAAGATGCATGTAAATCCAGTGTTACAGTATATTTAACATAACAGAGTGTGTAGTTTTGTGTCAGATTTTGTTAAACTGTTGTGTTTTTCTCAGCCGCAGGGTCACGGCAGCCGCAGAGGAAGTGGACAGACCCTCACGGTGGAAGAGCATCCTGTTCACCCCGTGGTGAGAGCAGTAAAACATTCATATTCATATATATATCCGTCCGAGCCCAGACCGAACTCTCGCCGTGTGCTCTAGTTTCAGCAGTGTTTTGCTCAGTCTCTCAGCACATGATGTGTAATCTTAGCTGCCCCAGATTTCCCAGCATGCCCTAAACCTCGCAATTACATCACCTCAGCTGCAGCTCCGCTCACATCTGCTCCCAGAGGACAGTGTGTTTGAGAGGCAAACAGCTAACTGATGGCTATTTATGAACCAAACGGACAATCTGTAATGGATTGTTTCCGTTTTTTGCTCTCCTCATTTCACCCCTTGCTATATTTTCATTTTGTTACTCAGAATATCCTTTTCCGTTCTTCCCTTTAGTTATTACCCACCTCTGCCGGGCTGCCTCCGGGATGGGAGGAAAAGCAGGACAGTAAAGGGAGACTTTATTACGTCAATCACAACAGCAGAATGACGACCTGGACACGGCCACTCATTCAGGTACAGAAAGCTCTGGGAACAGTGTTTGTGGTAGGGGTGCACAATTTGGGGGAAATAATGTTAAATAATAAACAATAATTTCAATTGCAATTTTAAAATGTTTTTTTTTTTTTTTCTTTTCTTTTCTTTTTTTTTTTTTTTAAAGCTACAGGTTTGCTTTGCTTATTTGTAGGTCTGCACAGTTTGGCCCAAAATTGTTTTATTTATATACAAGTATAAAATAATAATAATTATTATTATTTATTTGTTATTGTTGTTATTATTATTATTATAACTATTAATACTATTGAATCTAAACAATAATTTAGTAATTATTATTAAATCAACAATAAAAGTGACAATAGTTATAATTAATAATAAAACTTATTTAAATAAAAATATTAAAGAAAATAGAAACTACTATTGTAATATGCACTGTAAATATTAAATATTAAGTATAATAAGAATTTTTATAAGAATATTTATAAGAGTTTATAAGAAATATAAAGAATATTTAGTATTAAGTATGTATAAGATATATAAAGTATTTCAGAAAATAATGTTATAATAATAATAATAACAAGAAGAATTATATTTTACAGAAGTAATTATATAATTATCTTAATTTATTCATTTGTCAATTTTAAACCATTAAGCTTTTTATTTTGGCGTAAAACCATGTATAGTACATATTGTACAATATATATATATATATATATAATATATGTACATTTTTTTATTTGTACTCTTTTATTTATTATTTTTTTTGTTTTATTTATACCTATTTTAATGCAGGAAGGCCTTAAAGTCCCCCTGTAGTCAATAATTTTATCCCTTAAAACTCCTCTTTGTTCACCAAAATGACATATTTATATGTTTTTTTCCTTGAAAAAAAAAATTATTCATGCCTTAAAATAGCTTGAATGTAACTCTACACCCTTGCCTCATTTAGTATACGCAGTTCTATGAATATGCAAATTAGCCCCGCCTCCACTTAGAGCAGCTCAGAGATCCACTTGTGGATGATCACACATTGACTTGATTGGTTACAATGTAGTTCGTGACGTCAGGAACCATGTTTTTTTTTTTCACTGCAGTTTTAAGGAGAAAGTACTGAATTTGCACATGGTTTGTCTTGAAGCACATTAAAAACAGCAAATAGACATATAAACAACATTAAAAACTTGATTTGTCTTTAAAGTTTCTCTTTTGTACAACAGCCAGTTTATAAGTGCGTTTCTTTACAAGTTTGGGAAGATGGTTGCCGCATGTTGCATTCTGGGACGTTGAAAGCACCAGATAAATTCGCTTTGTGATTTCTGTATAATTTCGATTATTTGTGTGGTCATAATTTGTGGCAGTGATAATGCAGAATATTTCTCAGCCTCATCAGTCTTCCTGAACTTTGACCTCTGTATTTCAGCTCATACAGCCACCCTCTGAGGCGGCGGCAGCAGCGGTGACGGGCGGTGCCATGTCTCTCTCCCAGAATCCCACGGGCTACGCTCCGCCCCTGCTCTCCCCGGACGTGTCCCCGCAGCACGCACACGCTCTCACGCCGGAGCACGTGGGACTGATGCCGACCGGCTGGGAGGTGCGCAGCGCTCCGAACGGACGGCCGTTTTTCATAGACCACAACACTAAGACCACCACATGGGTAAGACAGACACTAACAGAAATACTTTTTTGGACATGATATTCCATGGAATTACCATGATACAGTAAATGACTGTAATAATTAGTCACATTACTTTACTATTGGTGTTTTCCTGTGGATTGTTTCATTGCCCCATTGTTCACGCTGAAATGTACTTCCTGTTTGCCAACCTGTTTCCTGTTCCATCACAGGACGACCCCCGGCTGAAGGTTCCCGTGCAAATGAGGAGGAGAGTCTCCCTTGACCCCACTGACCTCGGCCCACTGCCGGTAAGACGGATGATGTCATCGTTGATGTCATAATCATTATTTGGTTTTATTGACATGGTGTTCAGGGCAAAGGTTGAAAAGGTGTGTGTGTGTGTGTGTGTGTGTGTGTGTGTGTGTGTGTGTGTGTCTTATAGCCTGGTTGGGAGGAGCGAGTACATAGTGATGGAAGAATCTTCTACATCGATCACAGTAAGTGTCACATTCATAACCACCGAAAAAAAGGGAATCCGCACACCAAACAAATGCAGAGTTCAAGGTCCATTGAACAAGATTTTTACTGAAGATTTACATGAGAATTGAAAACAAAATATCAAAGTGCACTAGCAGAAAAATTTGTGCCATTCACACCATTCATAACCACACCAACCCAAAAAACCCACAATGTTGGACTTTTTCTAGGAATCTGAAACTGATATGTGCAATTTTTTATGTGCATTTTTTTTTTTACATTTTATTTATTAATTTTTAAAAATCTTATATTTAAAAAAAAAAAAAAATTAATATATATATATATATATATATATATATATATATATATATATATATATATATAATATATATATGATATATAATATATATAAATTAATTTTATTAATCTATAATTTCATGAAAGTTAATAAATATTATTCATTTATAACTGTTCTATTTTATATATATATATATATATATATATATATATAAAATATATACGTACTGTAATATACTCATATTTATCATTATATTATTTATTTATTTATTTATTTATTTCAATTTTGTTTAATATTTAAAAATCATTATATATATATATATATATATATAATATTATATATTTTTTTTTTTTTTTTATATTTATAAACTTATTTAATTACTTTATTTTAACTTTTCTATCATATATTATATATATATATATAATATATAATATATATATTCACACATATATAATCGTATACCATACTGTAATATAAGCATATTATTTAAATTTTAATATTTAAAAATCTTATATAATTGTATACCATACTGTAATATTTATCATTATATTTTATTATTTATTTATTTATTATTTAAAAAATCTTATATATATATATATATATTTTTTTTTTGTACGCTTATTTTTTTTTCATTTATATTATAAAACTTATTTAATTATTTCATTTATAACTTCTAATATTATATATATATATATATCACACTTATATAATCGTATACCGTATTGTGTATACGCATATTTATCGTGATATTATTTATTTATTTAAATTTTAATATTTAAAAAATTTTTATATTATATATATTATATATATATATATATATATATATATATATATATATATATATATATAATAATTGTATACCGTACTGTAATATACTCATATTTATCATTACATTATTATTCATTATTTATTTATTTAGTTACATTTTATTTAAATATATTTGTACTCTTTATTTTACTTTATTTTTTTGTATTTGTTTTTTTTTTTTTTAGACACAAAAGTCACGCAGTGGGAAGATCCAAGACTACAGAATTCAGCCATCACTGGTCCAGTAAGTGGTTTTCTGTTTCTGTTAATGGTCATGCACAGTCAGGCATTAAAGACCGAGCCAATAGAAACGGATCTTTAAGCCATTAATGGATCACATTGAGACGGACTGCTGTAACGCACAATAATCTTTCCCATATCTTGTTTCTAAAAGTATTCTGAGCCTGAAACCCTGTCCATTTCTTCCCATTCATTTCCTGTAAGGGGTTTGTGCTTGTTGTCATGAGGGGAGGGGAAGTTATATTTGTCCTCGATGAGTTGAATGATCTCTGTCGGGTCAGGAACACTCAACATCTGAGCAGATAAGAGCTCGTGGATTATTGGCGAAATGATTGTGTTCTGCTTTATTTCAGGCCGTGCCTTACTCCAGAGACTATAAACAGAAGTACGAGTACTTCCGCAAGAAACTGAAGAAACCGGTGCGTCTCTGTCCTTCACGTTCAGTCCATTTCAGGCTTTTGGGGCTTTCCTGTCCCATTCAGATTAACACTTTCATTCAGAAAAAACATTCCTGGTCTTATTTTGCAGAATTCATCAGTCCACATTATTTTAAAGGGATCAGTTGTTTGATTTCATTATCTTTGGGCTGGAAAATCATTTTAACCAATAATGTCATCACCTAACATGTTTGATCCATGTATCCACCTGATCTATAAATAAATATAAAATCAAAATCAATCTTTTATTCCGTCTCCAGTCAGACATCCCGAACCGCTTCGAGTTGAATGTGAGACGTAACGCTCTTCTGGAGGACTCGTACAGACGCATCCTGGCCGTCAAACGCTCGGACCTGCTGAAGGCCCGCCTCTGGGTGGAGTTTGAGGGGGAGAAGGGGCTGGACTATGGGGGCGTGGCCCGGGAATGGTTCTTCTGATCTCCAAGGAGATGTTCAACCCATATTATGGGCTGTTTGAGTACTCTGCCACGTGAGTGATGGAACTTTTTGATATTCTCTTCAGTAAAACCGGCCCTTTAAATGGACCCTTTTCACATTTCCAGTGCTCTCAGATGCAGAAGCAAAAGAAAATTATGTTTCTATGACTTTCCAAAGGAGGAAAAAATATCAAGAGATTGATAACTGTGGTCAGAAGAAAGAAAGATGTCAAATTTGCCGTCACTCCCTCAGACTAAATTTGATATAATATTAAAAAAAAAAAAAAAAAATATATATATATATATATATATATATATATATATATATATATATATATATATATATATATATATATATATTATAGTTTATATTATTTTATCATTTCAGTTATACATTTCACACACACGCTTATATTATATATATATATATATATATATATAAACTTTACATATATTAATTTATTTAAACTTTATTTATATTTTAACAATCTTTTATATGTATTATAATATATTAATAATTATATTAATATAATTATAATATATTATATTATACTTTATATAATATAACCATTTTTTATTTGTAATTTTTTATATACAATGTTTTATTTATTTTTTGTTTTAATTTTATTTATACCAATTGATGTCAAATTTATATATTCATAAACTTACATATTAATTTATTTAAATTTTATTTAATATTTTTAACAATCTTATTTATTATAATATATTAATATAATTATAATATATTATATTATTTATATGATACTTTATATAATATATACTTTATATAAATTTTATTTGTAATTTTTTATATACAATTTTATTTTATTTTATTATTTTATTTTACACAAAAAACATGCAGTAGGAAGATCCGAGACTACAGAATTCTGTAGGGGTCCATAGACTCTTGAGTGTTTTGCTTGCTAAAAACCTTTTTGCATGGAAAAACCTAATCAAAGATAGCCTTTAAAGATGTGCCGTGTGAATTTTGCAGAGACAACTACACCCTGCAGATCAACCCTAACTCTGGTCTGTGTAATGAGGACCACCTGTCGTATTTTAAGTTCATTGGCCGGGTGGCTGGAATGGCCGTTTATCACGGGAAGCTTTTGGATGGTAAGTAACCTGTCAAGACCAATATAAATACCCACAACTCATATTCACAGTTCTTCACAGTGGCTCTCAACACACTGTATGCCTGCAGACTGATTCACTAAAACATCTAAATGTAGCAAAAATGATAATTCTGTCATTCCTCATTTACCTTATGCTGCTCTTAAATGTTTTTTGTTGTACTTGTCTGCACAGCATTCTTCATCCGACCCTTCTACAAGATGATGCTGCAGAAGCCAATCACGTTACAGGATATGGAGTCAGTGGTGAGTGACAGCCACACCTGAACCAATCAGCATCAATTCTAAACCTCACTTTTGTACTTTTTCAGAGAGAACAATGGCTATGGCATATTATCATTCCACTCCAGCATACTACCATACTACCTACAAAATAGCATACTACTTCTGCAGTGTGTATAACGGTCACAGTGAATATTATTTATTTATTTATTTAATTTGCATGCATTTGGATGACTTACAGCATTTTCCAAATATTTATTGTACAGTATATGACTATGTGAGATACTGTATCCCACAATGCAATGTGCTCAAATAGACATTTTGTCTGGACACTTGTTGAAGTAAATGTATACTGTACTGCTGTTCTCATAATTCACTTTTTTACTAAATGGTAGACAGATTTTTTTACTAAAAAATGCTTTTCAGCAGTTTTCTTTCGCCCCTGCTTAAAAATTTTTTTCAGTAGGTTGTAGAAGTGCACGATAAAAACATAGTTTTCTTATTTATTTATTTATGATATAATTTATTTTTATTTATTATTTTATATTATTAATTGAAATATATATATATATATATATATATATATATATAATTTAATAAATTAAATTTATTTTTATTTATGCATTTATTTTTTATTTTATCTAATTTCTACATTTTTTAAAATTTGTTTATCAGTTAAATTATGTTCATTTTTATTGTATTTAATTATATTTATATCTTAAAATTATAAGATACAGGTAAATTTATATAGGACTTTTAAATAGGAAATCCACACAATAAATGCATTTTTTCAATGTGTACAGTGGAGTAGTATTTAATTCCACAAAATGTCAGTGCCTCTGGGTTATTAGTAAGTCATAAAAGTTATACTTTAACACATGAGAGAGCTGTTACCACTAATGATGTGGTTAACGTCCCATGAAGCTTTGGTTTAGTCACTCACGCTCAGGTATCAAACACTTGTCAACCTGTAGTTTTTGGTCGTATCATTTCAGGACAGCGAGTACTTTAATTCCCTCCGATGGATTTTGGAGAACGACCCCACAGATCTGGACCTCCGGTTCGCCATCGACGAGGAGCTTTTTGGACAGGTAATCTACTCTGTTTTACACTGTTTAAGCGCCATGAACACCAAGAGTAGTCTGTTCATATCCCAATACTTCTGAAATCATACATATGTAAATAAGAGTAAATGATTTTAAATGTCTGATCTGATCTCTTCCGCAGACGCACCAGCACGAGCTCAAGCCAGAAGGTGCTGAGATTGTCGTCAATGACACCAACAAAAAGGAGTATATTCAGTATGTTTTACCACCCTCTAGTGGCACACACAAACCCCAACACATATGACACTTATGAAGGGTCACATACTAGAAATCTTTATCTCCTAAGCCATCAGTGTCGTCAATGTGATGGGATGATTTTGAGTTAGTGGTGTTTGCTAGATGAACGACAGGCTTTGCACGTTTCAGGATATAATACTGCTATCTCCTCTGGTGTGTGTTCACAGTCTGGTGATGCAGTGGAGATTTGTAGATCGGATCCAGAGACAGATGACGGCCTTCAAGGAGGTACAGATGCTCATTCAGTCAGTTCGGTTCACTGCCGCCCTCTGAGTTTCACTGGCTTATTCCTTGGTGTTTTATCTGCAGGGTTTCTATGAGCTGATCCCTCAGGACCTGATCAAGATCTTTGATGAAAATGAGCTGGAGGTGAGACCATCTGCTTTAGTAACTTTATTCATCTGAGCTCTCAAAACCCTGACTGACCTGTCTGTGTTTCTCAGCTGTTGATGTGTGGCTTAGGAGACGTGGACGTCAACGACTGGAGAGAAAACACGAAATATAAAAACGGCTACAACCCAAATCACCCCGCCATCATCTGGTTCTGGAAGGTCAGATTTGATTCTTGGTTTTTTTAATCATTAAAAATCAAACTTAAAGGTACACTTTTGGCCATCTAGTGGTTAAAAAATAAAAATACAGTCATTTTGAGGCAGAATATTGTTTTGGTTGTGCTTCGGCTCTGGATTATATAGAAGAGGATTAGGGCCAAGCAATAATAAAAAAATAAAACCATCTAGAGATTAAAGTTGTTAAATTTCGAGAAAAAAGTTGAGATAAAATGTTGAGAAATAAACTCATTAAATTACGAGAAAAAAGTCGTTAAATTCGAGAAAAAAAAATTTCGAAAAAGTCGATAAATGTTGAGTTAATTACGAAAAAAAACTCGTTAAATTTCGAGAAAAAAGTCGATAAATGTATTTTATTCGTTAAATTACGAATTGTTCTCATAATTTAGAATTTTTTAATTTAATGACTTTATTCTCATAATTTAATGACTTTATTCTCAACATTTTATCTCGACTTTTTTCTCAAATTAACGACATTTTTCTCATAATTTAACGAATTCGTTCTCGTATTTAACGACTTTTTTCTCTAATTTAATGACTTTATTCTCAACATTTTATCTCACTTTTTTCTCGTAATTTAACGAGTTTATTCTCAACATTTTATTTCGACTTTTTTTCTCGAATTTAACTTTTTTCTCAAAATTGACAACTTTAATCTCGAGGGTTTATTTTTATTATTGCTTGGCCCTAATCCTCTTCCGTAGGATTACATAGTGAATAAGAAAAATACTTTCAAAAAGACATAAAAAAAAAAGTTCAATAAATGCATGATGTTTCTAAACTCTGAATAATCGTGAAATATTCGTGATAATCATAATTCTACTTGTAAAGTAATGAGCCACTAGAGCATGTAAGTTATAATGATTTTTACCACGATTAATGGTATAGCAAGTACCTAAAACCCCTTGACCATGGTAAAATCACTGTAATGCCAGCTTTGTGTGCTTTATTGCTTTAATAAAAAAGCAAAATTATAGCACAACTTTTACATTTATTATTACTAATAATCAGAATGAAGAAAAAACAGCGTAGTGGTCAGATTTAACGTAGAGGCTCATTGTTTGTGGGATTTCAGACGGTGCTGCTGATGGATGCAGAAAAGCGAATCCGTTTGCTGCAGTTTGTGACGGGCACGTCCCGCGTACCAATGAACGGCTTTGCTGAGCTCTACGGTAAGCCCCGCCCCCATCTCACAAAGCTCATTAATATTGATCACTCTTCACATTTCAATTCTTCATTGCATGGCTTTTCAGTTTGGTTGATAAAGTGAAATATTGTGTTTCTGCTGATTTATCAGGATCCAATGGGCCGCAGTTGTTCACCATCGAACAGTGGGGCGCACGGGACAAACTGCCCCGAGCGCACACATGGTGAGAGATCTGTCTGTCTGCTTGGGGTGTGCGATATATATAGTCAACGATAATATCGTGATTGTTGTTGCAGCGATGTGCGATCTGACATTAAGTATGTCCCTCACTTTACAAAAACACACATAAATTTATCCACTAACCATTCAGAAACGTCTAAAAGTTGTAACTGCGTGAGATTCTCCAGCTTTGTTGTTGTTGAGCTGTTAAAGCTCCGCCCTCTTCTGGAAAGGGGGCGGGGAGCAGCAGCTCATTTGCATTTAAAGGGACACACACAAAAACGGTGTGTTTTTGGTCACACCCAAATAGGGGCAAATTTGACAAGCTATAATAAATAATCTTTGGGGTATTTTGAGCCAAAACTTCACAGACACATTCTGGGAGACTTATATTACATCTTTAATATTAATTGACTTACATTTTAGACACTTGTTTTTGCTCTATTTCACCAATAAAAATAGACCCAAACAAAGCCACAGGACTGTTTTGTATCTCTTAGCTACACACGCCGGTGTTTCATTAATAAATAAACAAATCATTTGAATGAATAATTCAATGACTCACCCATTAAGACAATTCAAATGCTTCGTTCCTGAATGAATCAGCCATTTGAATGAATCGGTTGAAATACAATGACTCACTCATTAACAGTGACTTGCTGCCACCTATTGGCGGTTTAAATTTCACATTTAAAGTATCTTTTATTTTTTTTAAATCATTACAAAATATCAATATTCAACACTTCGGGCCTTATTTTAAATGTGCCCTAGAATCAAAAATTGAATTTACCTCGGCATAGTTGAATAACAAAAGTTCAGTACATGGAAAAGACATACAGTGAGTCTCAAACTCCATTGCTTCCTCTTTCTTATGTAAATCTCATTTGTTTAAAACCTCCGATGAACAGGCGTAACACCGACTGTTACGAAACAGTCGGGATCATTAATATGTACGCCCCCAATATTTGCATATGCCAGCCCATGTTCAACATCACAAGCAGCCAGTATTAATTCTGGATCTGTGCACAGCTGAACCATCAGACTAGGTAAGCAAGCAAGGACAATAGTGAAAAATGGCAGATGGAGCAATAATAACTGACATGATCCATGATATCATGATATTTTTAGTGATATTTGTTAATTGTCTTTCTAAATGTTTCATTAGCATGTTGCTAATGTACTGTTAAATGTGGTTAAAGTTACCATCGTTTCTTACTGTATTCACGGAGACAAGACAAGACAACACTTGCAGTCTGTATAATTCATAAACACAACTTCATTCTTTATAAATCTCTCCAACAGTGTGTAATGTTAGCTTTAGCCACAGAGCACCATCAAACTCATTCAGAATCAAATGTAAACATCCAAATAAATACTATACTCACATGATCCGACGCATGCATGCAGTATGCATAACCAACATCTTGTAAAGATCCATTTGAGGGTTATATTAGCTGTGTGAACTTTGTAAATGCACTGTATTATAGTCGAGAGCTCGGAACAGGGAGCATGCGATTTAAAGGGGAAGCAGCCTGAATTGGTGCATAGTTAATGATGCCCCAAAATAGGCAGTTAAAAAATGAATTAAAAAAAATCTATGGGGTATTTTGAGCTGAAACTTCACAGACACATTCAGGGACACCTTAGACTTATATTACATCTTGTGAAAACTGGTTCTAGGGCACCTTTAACAATCTAAGCTTATGGTCTGAAGCTCATGGCGCAGGTGCACTCAGGGCGTGTCTGAATCTACTTTTGCTTGTTTAACGACTAAAAAAATGGTCGGTGTGCCAGGCGCATGGTCCAAAAGGGTTGTACCTAGTCTCTTAATGAGCCATGGGTGCATTTTGGGTGTAACGTGCAATAAACCAATCAGAGTGTCATCTCCATAACCTATAAAAGCCAGGTGCACTTGCACCATGGCGGATTGCTATTTGCATGAAAAAAACTGCTTTATAAAGGTAAAAATGCCCATAAAAGGTAAAAATCAATTTAAACTTATTGGAAAAGATAATTTCTGTCACTGCTACAAACTGACCACCACACAGAATATGAAGAATATCGAAAACTTTAGGAGTCAGCTGTCCACGGCAGTCCTAAACCTGCCAAGATACAAGACAGTAAACACACATATCGTCCAATTATCGAGAAAAATATCGAGATATCATTTTTTGTCAATATCGCACACCCCTACTGTCTGCACGTGTCTGTCTGTCACTTTCAAATCATTTATGTGTTATTCTGTGTCTCTCCAACAGTTTCAACCGGTTAGATCTCCCTCCGTACGAGTCGTTCGAGGAGCTTCGTGAGAAACTGCACATGGCGATAGAGAACGCTCAGGGCTTTGATGGAGTGGATTAGACCCCGACTGCCACGGCAACAGCGTAACCATGGCGACAGCATCACGACTGTCGGGTTTAAAGCGGGCGGCACACGTGTGCGTGCGGCTCTACGGGAAAGAAGGACGACTGGCAAGACGATCTGGTGAACACTGGTGTTATGAAAGCTGATCTGATTCAGACTCTCGAGGACAAATCTGTATGTTTATGATGTTTACAACATAATGTTTTGTAATGTACCTCTGCATACAGCTGTATGTTTCTACCTACAATATCTATAGATTTGATCATATCTATGCTTTTGAGCATAATTAAGGAATTGTATATTTCTTATATGAGCTTTTAAGTCACGCATTTATAGATGTGATCACGGCCAAGTGAATATTTCCCAAAATACACAATATGATGCCATTATGTTTTTGGTATCTGTACAAGTAATGTCATTTTTTGATTTTGAATGTTTTTAAAAATGTATCAAGTCATCATTATCTGACTTTTCTCAATATTTGCTCTTAATCGTTCTCTTTTCTCACTTTGACTTTGTTTACATGGTTTTTTTGTTTACATATACCCCACTTTTGAAAACCATATGATTAAAATCACCTTTTTTTGTACTGCTTTTGAAGGTTGAAGCACTTTTCTAAAAACAAACGTTTCCAGTCTTACTGTACATAGATCACCTCAGTCATGTGATTTTGTGACGAATCATTGCTTTAAATCATTTTCTAAATGTTTACAGCATAAATATTGCTTAAAGTAAGCATGTTTTGTCTCACGAGAAACGCATCGGACTGTTAAATAACTTTGCCTTCGTTTGTAATATAAACTATTTGAGCAACTTTAAATGGAGAAACACTTTTATCGTCTGTACTGTTGTATAATTAGACGCTACTATATGAACTGCATTTCTACAGCACTGATGAGAGCGAGTTTCAGAAAGGGTTTTCTATCAAAGCTTTATGAGCAAAAGTGTCTTTGATTTTAATGTAAATTGTGCTTGTTTTAATTGTCACGCCGATCTTTATGGCTGCGTATTTTTGGACAATTAATAAAATGAAAATGACTCTTTCCATATGTCTTCATTGGGGTTTGTGAAGTCTTTATTTACAATACATACTAGTATTTGTAAAGCAGTTGTAATAATACTTCTAGTTTAAAAAAATCTTTTTCAGGAAATGTTTAAGGAAGAAAGCTGGAGAAGACCATCTTCTTTTAGAAAGTACATATTTAAATAATAATAATGGTATTAAATAACATTTTTATTTTGTATGCATTTAAAGTCCCCCTGTTGTCAATAATTTTATCCCTTAAAACTCATCTTTGATCACCAAAATGACACATTTAAACGTTTTTTCCAGTGAAAAAAATTCTTCATGCATTAAAATAGCTTGAATGTAACTACACCTTTGCCTCATTTAATATATAAGGATCAATGAATATGCAAATTAGCTTCACCGCGATATTGCGCCCCCTTTCGGTAGAAAGCAGCATATATTTTTTAATAAATATACCACAATAATCTGGATTCTCTCTGCTAGTTCGCTGTTAATGATATGCTAAAGCCCACCAGCATGTTGACGTGATTGGTTACAAGGTAGTTTGTGACGTCGTAGACAACATTGATTTCTTTTTTCACTGCAGTTTTAAGGAGAAAACACTCATCAGTCGTATTGACATATGAATTTTGCACATGGTTTGTCTTAAAGAATATTAAAAACACCACATAGACATATAAAACTTTAACGAGGTCTTTAACGCTGCAGTCTGTAACTTTTGGCCCTTTAGTGGTTAATAAACAGAACTGCATGCGTCTTGCGGAAGAACATTGTAGCCGGAACTACTTCTCATTGTGTCGACCAAACCCAGTCTAAAATAGTCCGAGTATATACACTTATTATAGGTGTACCATAGTGAGACAAAAACATCATTATATAATTTTTGTAAATTTTGAACAAAAAAAAGTTATGGACAGCAGTTTTAAAAACATTATTTACAAATAAATATCACTTAAAACATGCACTGTAAAAAAAAAAATGTACTGGCAGAAATTACCAGGACATTATCCTGTCATTTTATGAACATTTCTGTTCACCCTAAAAAGTTCAAAGTTCAAAATACAAGTAAAACACCTGAAAATTCTGTCAAATTAATAAAGTACATTCTGCCCTATTTTTACGGATTTTTTTGTTCTTGTGTTCTTAATAATTAAGATAATGATTGTAAACGAAACGTATGGGCAGACCCATCTCATGCCCAGTGATGCAGTTGCCTTGTAGTTCTCTAAACGTCCACTAGGCGGCAGTAACATCGCAGGTGAAAACGGCGCGTCACTGCTGCTTTCTACCAAAAGGGGGCGCAATATCGCAGTGAAGTTTTTTGGAACTTGTTATGGTGTGGCACAATACTTTACTGATCGAATAATTAGATATAGCCTACTTTTTTCTCTTTTTTGAGAACTATACTTAGTCTGCATGAAATAATAGAGTTAAATATATTAAAATGAATATTAAAATATAACGTCAAAGCTTAAAAAAGCTGAGCAGAGTGAGAGTGCTGAGTGATGTAGTGGGTGTTTTGTCACAACAGTAGTGAATGTGACAATGCTTTCTCTTCTCTTCTTTCTCCCATCCCCCTTTGTGCCCACCCACCTCCTGCTGGCCCTCAGAGGTCAGCTGACAGGTCACACACCATTTCATTCAACCTCCAGGACAGTGCTTGGGTCAGAGGGGCAAGGCTTTCTACTGAGGGGGCGGGATGATGTGGGAAAGTGACAGCACCAGTGTCCAATGAGAGAGGTCTTAGAATACGTGCCGGATCTTCTTTCGCTCTGTAGTGGGAATCTCATATTGATTTTATCCCTTATTGATCAGATCTCATGCATTAGCATATTAGCAGTTGCTGTTTCCAAAATGAAAAGGAATAAATGAGATGCATGCTTTTCATTTCCTGATAGATAGAGATTTCTCTGTTCATCCTCACGGCTCAGATGTAACAGCATTAGGTGACACAGCAAACCAGAGAAGGGCAACAGCTGTTTGTGCTTTATTAAACTACATGCATACATACACTACCACTCAAAAAAGTCTCTTCTGCTCTCCAAGGCTGCATTTATTTGATAAAAAATACTGGAAAAATGTGAAATATTTTTACAATTTATAATAACTGTTTTCTATGTAAATATATAGTAAAGTGTAATTTATTCCAGTGATTAAAGCTGAATTTTCAGCATCATTACTCCAGTCTTCAGTGTCACATGATCCTTCAGAAATCATTCTAATATGATGATTGATGCTCAGAAAATTTCTCATTATTATCAATACAGTTGTGCTGCTTAATATTTTTGTGGAATATATAATATATATATATATATATACACAGTGACCTCCATAAATATTGGCACCCTTAGTAAATATGAGCAAAGGCGCTGAGAAAATAAATTGTGCATCCCTTTGATCTTTCATTCAAAAAATGTACAAAATTATAACCTTTCATTGAAGGAAAAGAATTGAAAGTGGGGGGAAACTCACATCATGAAATAAATGTTTTTCTCCAAAACATGTTTGCCACAATTATTGCACCCTTTTATTCAATACTTTTTGCCAAGATAACAGCTCTGCTATCACCTATAATGCCTGATGAGTTTGGAGAACACCTGACAATAGATCAGAGACCATTCCTTCATGCAGAATCTCTCCAGATCCTTCAGATTCCAGCTCCATGTCGGTGCTTCTTCTCTTCAGTTCACTCCACTCATTTTCTTCAGGGTTCAGGTCAGGGGACTGAGATGGCAGAGAAGCTTCATTTTGTGTTCAGTGACACATTTTTGTGTTTGTTTTTGATCATTGTCCTGATGGAAGATCCAATCACGGCCCATTATTGGATTTCTAGCAGAAGCGGTCAGGTTTTGATTTTTTATCTGTTATTGCTAGAATCCATGATACCATGAATCTGAACAAGATGTCCAGGACCTCCAGCAGACAAATAGGCCCACAACATTAAAATCCAGCAGTATATTTAACCGTGGACATGGGGTACTTTTTATCCATGTGTGCACCAAACCCATCTGGTGGGTTTACTGCCAATAAGCTCTTTTTTTAGTTTCATCTGACCACAGAAGCCGGTCCAGTTTGAAGTTCCAGTCTTGTCTGACAACTGAATATGCTGGAGATTGTTTCTGGATGAGAGCAGAGGATTTTTCTTCAAACCCTCCCGAATAACTTGTGGGGATGTCGGTGCTGTTTGATCTTTTTTTTTTTCTTTTAGGCTTTCTGACTCCAAATTCATCTAATCTCTGCAATTCTCCAGCTGTGATCCTTGGAGAGTCTTTGGCCACTCAAACTTTCCTCCTCCTTCACATTAGGATGATTTAGACACATGTCCTCTTCCAGGCAGATTTGTAACATCTTTAGTTGATTGTAACTTCTTAATTATTGCCCTGATGGTGGAAATGGGGATTTTCAGTGCTTTAGCTATTTTCTTACAGCCACTTTCTATTTTGTGAAGCTCAACAATCTTTTGCTGCACATCAGAACTATATTCTTTGGTTTTTCTCATTGTGATGAATGATTAAGGGAATTTGGCCTTTGTGTTTCCTCATGTTTACACTCCTGTGGAACAGGAAGTCATGACTGGACAATTTCATGTGGTGTGCTAAAAAAAATGTAAATATGAATAATGGTAATATACTTCAGAGATATTTTACTCATAAGAATTTCTAGGGGTGCCAATTGTGGCCAATGTGTTTTGGAGAAAAACATTATTTCATAATGGATTTCCCTCCACTTTCAATAGTTTTCCTTCAATGTAAGTTTATAATTTTGTGAATTTTTGAATGAAAGATCAAAAGAATAAACAATGCAGATTTATTTTCTCAGCCGCCTTTGCTCATATTTACTAAGGGTGCCAATAATTGTGGAGGGCGTTGTGTATTATTGACACTATTACATTATAAAAATTCATTTTTTTTTTTTAATTGAGATTATACATGTTAAATTGAACTAAAATTATTTTAGGAATTGTTACACAGTGACATGCTTTAAATATATAAACATGACTAGATCTAAACAAGCATTATGCTCATGTTTTCCGGTCATCTGTGCTGTTTTATGAGCTCATAATAATTGAAAGACTAAATGAAATAGGTCTGTTTGTTCTGTTATAAATTCATTTGTCACAACCCAGGATCATTTAACATGAACTAGTGAAGGTAAAACTTAAAAGACCAATTAGAGCTTCTTGTTTTTGATAACAGAAGTGGAAAACCATAAATTGATTTTAGAAATCAGTAACTTTAAAAGGTCACACTTTAGTTTAGGGTCCAATTCTCTCACTATTAACTATGACTTAATAAACTCCTAATATTAGTAATTTTAGTAATTAGTAATTTAGTAGTTAGTAAGGTAGTTGTTAAGTTTAGGTATTATGGGATGTAGAATATAATCATGCAGAATAAGGCATTATTATGTGTTTTATAAGTAATAAAATAGTAATATGCATGCTAATAATCAACAGTCAGAATTGGAGCCTAATCTAAAGTGTGAGCATGTTTCATACAGCGCTGTTTGACTGTGTTTGCTGACTGTGGGAAACTGAACTCAGGCTCTTTTCTCCTGATATTCACTAAACCGATTCATTGTCCTTCCTGACCTTTAGTCCGAGCAGAACTATTGTCCGGCCGGTCTGCGGGTCCGGAGGGAGAGAAGGAGGGGTTCAGGTCACACTTCTGCTCCTCTCAAACACACCGAGTCACAGAGCAGATCAATATTTCCCTTCAGTCTGCAGCTGTCGCACAGAACCTATCGATACTGGGCTGATCTGGATCTGTTTTATCAGCTGTGAGAGAACACACGTCACATGATTCTGTCTGAAATAAGACAACTGACCAACAGCACATGCACAGACACTGCCAATGGAACAACCTTAGCATGTGAAAGACCGGGGCTAGTTGTCACAAAGACACAAATGCTTTGTTTTCTTTAGTTTTGAATGTTGGATGAAGAAAAGTGATGATGGTGAAGAAGAAAGATCCTGCAGCATTTGAGACGCACAGATTCAGACATGTTTATGATTGACATAATTGCTGTTTTTAAGTGATATAAGTGCTCAAATACTCTTCTGGGTTGCTGCAAAAAATATAAAAATGTTAATATTATCTGGCACTGGATGTCACAGTAAACTATAAACACAAAAAGTAACAAAAATAAATAGTTATAAATACAAGGTAGAGGACAAAATGCTTTAACCCTATTAAACTTAGGCTTTATGGCAATATGTTTTGATTACCTGTTAGTGAAAAATCATTGATGATTCATTTGAGGTTATACGAATGTAAAATATTAAAATAATGGGTTTATTTATATTTATTGCATAAAACTATAAAGATTTCATGCATTAAAATCTCAAAACTTTTTTATGTACAATACATTTATAAATAATAATCTTGATGTTTAATATGTTTATTAAATAATGTGTTTATACTGTAAATATTGCATAAAAACCACCAAATTCTAAATTATTTTAACTGTAAATGTTTTTAAGCGCAAAATTCTAAATTACGAAACAAAAATTCTAAATGAGTCTAAAATTCTAAATGATTGGTGATTTTAAGAATGCCATTCAACCATTAAGAACTTTAAATAATAAAACATATAGCCAATGTTTTAAATAATAAAAAGAGGTAAATCCGGTCATGTTTATATCTGCTGCTCATGAATATAAAATCTCTGTTTTCAGAAGCGGGATCCCGGCGACGTCACGCTCCACTTGGAGTGTGAAATCCGCAGTCATCCGCAGGCGGAGGAATCTCCTCCACTCACTGTTGCGCTGATGAGCCGCGTCACGCAGCGCGCTCAGGTGTTCGTCCGCGGAAGTAGTGCGCGCGCAGCGGTCAGCAGCAGCAGCAGCATCGCGCGCACAGTTCAGTCAGATTCAGATAGTGTGGAGCTCGAGTCCGCAACCCTCGGGCTCAGGCATGCTCGAACTACCAGAGTAAATGGCGTCTTTCAAAACGGATTTATACCAGCGTCTGCTGCTTTTTGCAGTATTTCTGCCAATCTCAGGTAATTATTTCATATTTGCAGTAATTATTGAAACAGGAATTGGTTATGTATACGAACTAAAGTGCGTTTCAGAAATCTCTCATGACTTAAATGTGCAGGATGAAGAAAGCCTCAACTTTTATGTTAGATACTCATATTCATAAGTTAATAAATAAGAGATTTCTAAATTAACGGCCAGAGTTTCAAACAGGCTACAGAAATACACTGATTGATTCTTTGATTTGATACAATCAAGCGCGCGGAACACAATGTAACAAACTTCAAAGCAGCGATTATGCAAAATGTGTTGAAAGTTCTAATGGACGAGATTAAACTGATACTAAGTGTCTCATTAAACATTCATATATATATATATATATATATATATATATATATATATATAAACATTTGAAATATTTTTTAAAATAAAGTTATTTGAGTGCCACCCATTATAAACCAGCCTTCTTGCATAATACAGTTCATAGCAGTTTATTAGTCAGCATTTGAATAGTTACATGAAACTTTTAATTAATATTTTATGATTTTTTATATTTGTATTGACTTAAATGCAGTATAACTGCTGATTTGTTGAGCATTTTATAATATGTGCGACATATTTTATTCTGTGAAAGTTAATGTTGCCAGAGTTATTTAGTGTCACCAATATTTTTATATGCTTCAGCTTCTGATTTAAAAGATTCTTTTTAGTTCTCTTTATGCTCAAAAATAGCATTTTCAAGCTCTTTTATAACTTTTGAAGAGCATTCATCTCACATGCATCTCATAAAAACACAATGCATGCTCATTTTTCTTTTTATATCTTTGATAAAGTGTTTTTATGTTCAGTTTTTATCGCTCTAGACAAGGTGGGCTGCTAAATGTCTTGTGAATTTCATGCTGGGAATAAGTTACAGCTCTTCTTTAGACGAGAATAGAGTCTCTTCTGACTTCATGAGCCATGAATAAGGGGATTACGGCGAGTAATCCATCAGGTCAAATATGATTACAACAACTCAAAGACGCTCAAGCTGCCGCTGGATCTTTTACAGTCTCACTAACAGTTCCACTCACACTCTTGTGTTTGTCTCTGCAGGTGTGATGTGTTTCAGTGAGCTGTTTTTTATAAAGGAGCCTCATGATGTGACGGTTATGAGGAGGGACGCTGTGGTTTTGGACTGTCAGGCCCACGGCGAGGCTCCGATCGGCATCCGGTGGCTCAAGAACGGAGTGGTGCTCACAGAGTCGGAGCGCGTTTATCTGCTCACCAACGGCTCTCTGTTCATCTCAGAAGTGGAAAGTCGTAAGGACAAATCAGATGAAGGGTTCTACCAGTGCCTTGCCCAGAACAAATATGGATCTATTCTCAGCCAGAAAGCCCCGCTTGACTATCGCAAGTAAGTTGCTTTGGCGTATGTGTCCGTTAATGTATGTGCCGGTGTTGCTCAAATGCTCTGTTAACATACAGTGAGAGAGGAACATCAGAGAGGAAGCGGTCATGTAACACTTCCTGTGTGGAGCTGCAGATCGCCTGTGATCACATTAGATTCAGCAAAACAGCCTTTTTAAATGAAGAACCATTAAAGCGATTTCTCATAGAGCATCAGCTCTAATTGGACCTTTTATTTTTAAGCTTGTGTTTGTGTGTGTTTTGCATTTTGTGTCTCTGCTGAACACTGGCATCTGGCTCTAAAGAATTCCTGACACATACACGGACACATAGAGGAAGTGTGGTGTGATGGATGAGGGTCATTATTTATGTGCTCTCAGGAGCCGGCAGCAGCTTTACAGCACAGAAACTGTGTCTCCTAATCATTACATCAGCAGTCATGAGTGTCGACAGAAAGGTCAAGATGACATGCTTTTGAGATAGATAGATAGATAGATAGATAGATAGATAGATGGCTTAATGTATGGATAGACGATGGATGAATGATGGATGGATGGATGGATGAAAGATGATAGATGATATATGGGATGGTAGATGGATGGATGGATAGATGACATGGATAGATAGATAGATAGATAGATGATGGATGATGGATGGATGGATGGATGGATGGATAGATGGATATGGATGACAATGGATGGATGGATTGACGATAGATGGATGATGGATAGATGACATATGATATGATAGATAGATAGATAGATAGATAGATAGATAGATAGATGGCTTAATGTATGGATAGACGATGGATGAATGATGGAGGATGATGGATTGACAATGGATGGATGGATTGACGATAGATGGATGGATGGAGATGACATGGATAGATATAGATAGATAGATAGATAGATAGATAGATGGCTTAATGTGGGATAGACGATGGATGATGATGGATGGATGGATGGATGAAAGATGATAGATGATAGATGGATGGATAGATGGATGGATGGATAGATGACATGGATAGATAGATAGATAGATAGATGGATGGATGGATAGATGACATAGATAGATAGATAGATATAGATAGATAGATAGATAGATAGATAGATGGCTTAATGGATGGATAGATGATGGATGGATGGATGGTGAAAGATGATAGATGGATGGATAGACGATAGAGGATAGATAGCAATACATGGATGGATAGATGACAGATGTGATAGATAGATAGATAGATAGATAGATAGATAGATAGATAGATAGATAGATAGATGAATAGTTAGATAGATAGATAGATAGATTGATTGATTGATTGATTGATTGATGAAAAATAGATAGATTGATAGATGAAAAATAGTTAGATAGATAGATAGATAGATAGATTGATTGATTGATTGATTGATTGATTGATGAAAAATAGATAGATAGATAGAATGATTGATGGATAGATTAATAGATAGATTATAGACAAATGGATAGACAATACATGGATGGATGGATAGACGATGATGGATGATGGATGATAGATAGATAATAGATAGGATGGATGGATAGACAATAGATAGATAGATGATAGACGATGGATGGATATATAGATAATGGATGGATTTATGGATGGATAGACGATGGATGGATGGATTGAAGATGGATAGATGATAGATGGATGGATGGATGGATGGATGGATGAAAGATGGATAGATGATATATTGATGAATTGATAGATAGATAGATGGATGGATGGATGATGGATTAATGGATGGATGGATGGATGGATGGATGGATGGATTGATGATAAATGAATGGATGGATAGATGATGGATTTTTTTTATTAATTCATATCAAATTCTATCAGATTGTAATCAGAGTGTGAAAAACAGGCAGAACTGTCATTCATGTGATATTGGCTATAATGGGCTGAAATGATTGGCTCATATGATGACAGATCTTGTGTGTGTGAGTGTGTGTGTGTGTGAGTGTTGTGTGTGTGTGTGGCAGTGTTGTGTGGCCGGTGAGGGGCAGCAGCTCGAGGGTCGCGGGTGTGTGAGAATCTGCTCATTGGAGTGCAAATGAAGCCCGGCAGGTTTGAAAACCTCAGTTTGTGGAGGACACTAGAGCCCCAGTGTTAAAGAGCAGATGACCTCTATTCACAGCGCTGAGCCTTTATTTCAGCACCTCCTGACCGCAGCCATTGTTCCTGCACTCTGTGTGTGTGTGTGTTGTGTGTGTGTAGGTTTGGCTTTTAAAAGCCCTGTCCTCTCCTGAGGCTATGTGTTGTTCAGGACAAAAGTGTGTGTCTCTTCTGCATTCTCTCGCTTAGAGCAAAACCTGAGCACTAGGCAAATGTTAGTGACAGTTCAAGAGTTTTCAACATGATTAAATTAGTGTGTGTGTGTGTGGTCTGATATCATGAGACTGTTCATCTCCAAACTTATGGATTATGGATCATCTTTACACAGCCTGTAGTTGTTTTAGGGTGTGTGTGTGTGTGTTTGTGATTTGTGAGTGTGATGTCTGTATGTTTGCAGGTGTTTGAGAGCTGCAGTTCTCGCTGTCAGTGAAGTTGTAAAACAGCTAATGAGTCTCGTATTGCGTAACAGTGAGGGAACGGATGGGGGAGAGACACAGCAAATGTTACGGAGCGACAAAATAACACACTCTCCTGCCCTCCGCTTCACCCCGAGAGCCCACGAGCACATCTATAGAGAGAGGATTATGGGAACGGAGTAGTTTTGTGTTATGAAGTGATAAACAGTAAAGACAGTGAATGTTTTACAGGCTGCTTTTAAAGGGGCATTTAGAGTCTTTATACAGACTCTCTAAAAACTCGTAAAGTTCGCAGGGACCTGGGAAATACTGTGAAGATGGACAACAGAGATGCTAGAAGGGAACTGTGCTCAGATCAGAATCTGCACACACAGAATTGAGCTAAATATATGCCAAACTGTGCAATATAATGAATATGCATGATATTTGCATTGATTTATCTGATTATATTCAAATTAATCAGCATAATTAATTATTTTATATATTAAAACACACACACACCACACACACACACATATATATATATATATGTATACATATTATACCATGCATGCTTTATGCATTAAACTTTATGCAACTTTAAACAGTATATTATATAATATATATAGCGTGAGAGATTTTTTTTAAGATGATCTTTATGTATAAAATAAATTATGCTGATTAATTTATTGCATACATTTTTATTATTTAATGCATATTACATTTTTCATGTTTTTCGTCCTGCACAGACACACACTCGCATGAAGTAAAACACAAAACGCACTACTCCTTAAAGGCTGGTTTTATTGGTGGTCTCCGTGCGATTGCTTTCTGCTCCGCTAGTTTGCAGAATTGGTGAAAAGCTTTTTCTCTCCGACTCCTTTTGTTCCTCTGCCCCCAACTGCCCCGGCCAAAGAAGGAGGTTTCTTTAAGGGCATTTGTTTGACCAGATCGAGCTGGTCAGGACAGCTGCCGCTTTGCACCGATGGAAGGGCAATTATGCAAATGAGCGAGAAGTATGCAGGGTTTTAGTAAAGTTTGATTTTCATTCAATTTAGGATGAGAAGTGAGAGTCCAGAGGTTGAGTGTGATTTTCTGCGCTGGTGTTTTAGCACCGTTATACGCTGATGGAGGTGACACACTTTCTTTTCATCATGCTTGTGTTTTTTGGCACCACATGTTGGCAGATGTTGTGAACAGGTTTGTGCTTGTGTGTGTGTGTGTGTGTGTGTGTGTGTGTGTTTGCTCTAGGCTGAAGTGTGTGAGTTTGTTCATGTTTGAGAGTGTAAGATTGATGGTTCCACATGTTGAGACCTTTTGCCCTGTGTGTTTCTACTCACCTCTACCCAGATATCAGTCACTATCACACATTTACTTAGATATCTAAAGGAGAACATATCTTCTTCTATTTTGTATATAAAGCTGATTATAATGACTAACCCAATCCCTACCACTAAACGAAAAACTGCTATTATTTAGAAAGAGAAATATATTATATTAAAGACATGAATTAAATATATTTATTTTTTTTTTTGTGTATATATATATATATATATAGATATAAAAAATTATATAAAATAATAAATATTATATAAATTATATAAGTGTATATAATATTATTATATATATATATATATGTGTGTGTGTGTTGTGTATATATATAATATTTATAATTTAATTGAAATTAAATATAGACAATATATAGTATTTAATGAAATTAACCTTTTAAATTTATTAATCATTATATAAAAATTATATAAAATATATATTTATAAAATGTCCTTTTTAAATTTATTTAATGTAATAAATAAAATAATTATATAAAATATATATATATATATAATGTATTATATATATATATATAATATATTATTAATTGAAATGAACCTTTTTAAATTTATATTAAATCCATATATATATATATATATATATATATATATATATATATACTTTTAAAAAGGTTCATTTCAATTAAATACATTTATAAATAATATATAAACATAATAATTACATATATATTGTATAAATATATATATTTTGTCCAAACTATAGCTAATAAATCCATAATTTGACATACGTTTTTCAGCAATTGTAGGATGTGTAGGCCTTAAATATTGTAAAGATGATCTCCTAAACATTGTAAAATGTCTTAAACTCTCTAACTGAATGTAAAGCCATTGAAAGGAGTGTTTTCGAGGCAGTGTGAAGACGCAGATGTCAAAGGTGGCTTTCTTCAGCAGTTTAAAATTAGAAACATGTCTGAGTTTGTGGCTCACGCCTGGTTGTTTTGAGAGCCGGTGTTGGGAAATGGCCCCTCTTACTGGGTCCCCAAGGGCCTCTAATGTGTTCCTACTAGGATTCCTGGAATTGCCACACGGACATCAAAATTTTCTTTTCTTTAATACTGGATGTCTCACTAGTTTGATATTTTTGTTAGTGTTTATCTTAAAGTAGATTATGCTATGCGATTGATGATAAAAACAACATATATTTTTTAAATTATGTTTTTGCTAGGTGATGCTTCAAGCCTCTGGAGTCCGTAATAACCAGGATAATGGAGAGTCAAACCTGAAGCATTTGAGCTTGAGATGAAATGTTTGAGGAATTTCTGAGGGACAAAACCGCTTTAGTTCGCATCTGAAAGGTTTCCATGGTTTCTCTAAGTGGCGGTCTGAAAGGTCAAAGGTTGCTTTAAATTGCCCAGCAGGTTGTGTGCAGGGAACCAGTGCTAAGGAGTGAAATATTCCTGCTAATAACAGACAAAAACATGCCAACGTAGATCAGCCCATCTCTGTGGATATACACGTGTGTGTATATAAGATTTAGATCACCATAACTGACACATTCTTGTCCTGAGAGACTGAGGTTGTGTTCCAAAACCTAGTGAGCTGCCTTGATCCCTACATGGTCAAGTCAAGTCAAATTTCACAATACACTTTGTTTCAAAGCAGAAAACATTGATGTTAATGTTTATAATATCTTAAAATCTTCATTTATCAGATTAGAGCTGGGAGACAGTATAGTTTCATTGTTCACATTAAATTTATATTAAAAATTAAATTACAAAATCATATAAATACATATATATACTTACACAGGGTGATATATATACTAATAAATATAGCAAACTGCTTGTTATACAAATTATACAAATGTAATAAATAAAAATATATTATATACTTATTAAATTTGTATATAATTTTATATACATTTAAAAAGGTTCATTTGAATTAATCATTTGAATAAATAATATATATAATTTTTTAAATATATATTTTTAATGTCTATTTTATATATGCATATAAAATACATTATATAATATATAATTAAGAAAGGTTCATTTTACTTAAATACTTTTATATATATATATATATATCTATATATAATACATTATGCATTAAAATAAAAGAATAAATAAAAAAGCTTTATCACACTTAGTTTAGGTCCATTCTCACTATTAACTATGAACTTCGACTTTTGCCTCAATAAACTCCTAATTACTGCTTATTAATAGTTAGTAAGGTACTTGTTAAGTTTAAGTATTGGGTGAGATTAAGGGATGTAGAATATGGTCATGCAGAATAAGGCATTAATATTTATAAGTGCTTTATATTTATACGCTTTATAAGTATGCATGCTAAAAAGCAACTAGTTAATGGTGAGAATTGGACCCTAAACTAAAGTGTTACGGTAAAGTTTTTAGCCCAAATTAAATATTTACATTTATTTTATTTAAATACATTAAATATTTTTATTTAAATTGCAGCATCCTATACAAATAGCTCTCCTCACTTGAAGTGCATGAAATTTTTGGTATTCAGTTATATTTAATTATATGCATGATTATAACCAACACAATCACAATGCATTATGGGATTGCATGCATGCTGTCTTATAATTTGGCCAAATGCATGGCATTATGTCTGTATCATGAGTGCACATAAAATGCTTTCTAAGGAGAGTGCTACTCTACATTTATTTGATCACAGATAATGCTCTCTGGTTGACCGTTTGACCTGTTGCTCTTCGGCGGATCAGATAAGACACAATAGCCATGCTGTTTTCAGAGCTCGGGGGGAAGATAAGGGTCTCGGGGAATTCAACAGCCTCCCTGACTGCTCTGTAACTGCCCATGCGGCTGAAAGGCTAAAGGCCACAGGGAGAGGTCCTGAGCGTAGCTTCTGATTGGCCAGAGAGGGGCTGATTTTAACTCCTGATTGGCCGGAGGGGGTCCTGTGGTCTGGGGCTGTAAGTCGCCTGCTGGCTGGACGAACCCTGATTGATCTGGAGCTTTTTAGGCTTAGCATTCTTCCCTTCTGTTCACAGGAGAAGCATTCTTTGCTCTGCTGTCATTTCTCTAAAGAAGGAGCGAGAGGTGAGGTCAGGTCACGACACAGCAGGACACTGTTTGTTCACAGCGCTTGCTCGGCTCCTTGTGCATAATGCATCTGCTAATAAAACCTTAAAACATCTCAAATTACTTTGCATTAAAAATGAATTAATGGATTAACTGCCATCCTCCATTACAGCATTTAAAGTTGCATTTAAATGTGTTGGAATTTCTTCATTGGTCTCTAGAGAACCAGATGAGACACTTAATGAGCAACTTTCAGTTTTACTCTGGGGTCTGTGTGAATGATGATGTTAAGTGATGTTTTACTCTGACAGAAACACTATAGTTTGAGTATGAGCATGTGTGTGTGTGTGTTGAAGGCTGAAATGTCAGTATGTTGGTGGCATCTCTTACCTGCACTAAAAGATCTTTTAAGGGCTCTTGGTAATGATCCGCTTTCAGAAAACACTTACACACTCGTATTGCTTTACCATCACTGACAATCACTTCTGAAACAGACAGAGAGGGTGAAAGCTTCATCCCTGTCTTCACATGTATTTTTTTAATGTCAGTTTAGCAATTGAAAGAAAATAATCAGAGCAAAAGCTACAGCTGAATGTGAAAAATTCTGACTTTCTTCTCCATCACAGGTCCAAAATCACATTTTCATTTACGATCTGAGTTATTTTTATGTGGAAAAAATCAGATACAAATCTTTTTTTATTTTTTTTGTCATACGATTTCAGCGAAAACTGTCAGATTACATGAAATTTTTATGTTTAACTCTCAATCATCATCATTGCATGGTCCATTTACTCTGGGCATGAAAAATCAATTTATGAAATGATTTATGATTTGCACATGAATCATCGCACAAAGGGGTATAAATATAAGTTAATTTAGTTAAAATGTAAAAATAAGTTATGTTAATGCATATACTACTCTTTAAAGTTTGGCGTCTTTAAGATTTTTTTAAAGAATTACTTTTATTCAGCAAGGATGCATTAATTTAAGTGACAGTAAAGACATTTATAATGTTGAAGAATTTCTATTTATTGTTTTTAACTTTTTATACTTCAAAGAATCCACAAAAATATGAAGCAGCACAACTGTTTTCAACATTGATAATAATCAGAAATGTTTCTTAAGCAGCAAATCATCATATTAGAATGATTTCTGAAGGATCATGTGACACTGAAGAATGGAGTAATGATGCTGAAAATTCAGCTTTGATCACAGGAATAAATTATATTTTACAATATAATCACATAGAAAACAGTTGTATTAAATTGTAAAAATATTTCACATTTTTTTCAGTGTTTTAGATCAAATAAATGCAGCCTTGGTGAGCAGAAGAGACTTCTTTTCAAAAACATTAAAAATAGTAGATTTAATGCTATTAAATGTGGTTTGTTATGGTGAACATCATTCCTGGTCGTACTGAACAATTTAATGCAGGTTATACCAAAGAAAATAATATTTTTATATTAATAATATTTAAAAATCCACTTAAATTCAACCAATCAGTGCAGGCGGTGGATCAGTCATCGTCATTTGACTTCATACTATCAGTCACGATCAAATCAATTAGAAATATGGGTGGCGAATACAGTTTCATACTGAGAAGTTTTAAATAATGATCTTTAATTTTTAAAAAGTAAAAAAAAACAAAAGTAGTTCAGAATATTAGCTGATTTTTTTGTATTTCTCTTTCACACATAAGCTGAATTCAGATGGCCTTGTAATGATGTTTCTCTCTGAGTGAAAAGTTGACCTAGTGTTTTTAGGGTTTGAATAGACATGGATCATGGGAAGCATTGTCCCTCTCTGATCCACAGACCTGTGCTTTACTGAGAGCGTCTCCAAGAGCGAAGGAGAGGAAAACACTGAAACAGATCGACTGAAACGGAAGTGTCCACTTCTAATGTTGCTCTGTTGTGCTAGTGGTTCCTTGCAGGTTCATGTTTGGTGGCCTGAGATGCCTAAGCAGGGATGAGCTTACAGCCGGTCAGGATTTGATGAGGTCAAAGGTGAGAGGTCAGGTCAGTGGAAGGGACAGACTTACAGATCCTTTTATAATGCTGCAGGCGGCTATTTTTCCCTTTCAGCTGCACGGACAAACACAAACTAGATGAGTTTATAGCTTTCTAAACTAAAAGATTTGATCCTTCCTGCTATTTTTGTTGTATTTCATTAGTATTTTATTACGTTTTTAGTTAAGATGTGTGAGGATGTTGACGGGTTTAAACATGTCTCTCTGATCTCTAAAGAGCCGATCAATATGAGCATGTCCAGGATCAGATCAGACCTCCTAATAATCACAGCACACTGAATGCTTTTGACTCGTACACTGTCGTCTTAAAGGGATAGTTCTTTTAAAAATCATCATTTCCAAACCTGCACAACACAAAAGAAGATATTTTGAAGATTTTTACGGTCAGTACAATGAAAGTCAATGAGGTCAAATCAGTGTTATTTTTATATGAACTATTGGAATGTCCCTAAAATTCAAGATATGTGGGCAAAAATGCCCCCTTTGAGTTTTTTACTCATATTTACATCATATAATTGGCCTTTAGTTAAATTATTTCACACAAGTAACAAACGCAATATCACACGAGTGCTGTTTTTGTCCCGAATAGCATGAGTGCAAATGCAATACCGATTTTCTACAACAGTTCAATAAATAAGAAGTTAATATTGTGTTGTTTTAGACAGAATATTGTCTGTTTTGCTCAATTTTGCCATTGAAAATATAAAGAAAAAGCAGCACTGATCGTCTCCTAGCAACACACAGCGGCATTTCATTTTTGAACAAATCAGGTGAACCATTCAATGACTCATTCATAAAGAGAACCATTTACTTCACTCCTGAATGAATCAGTTTGAACAAATCGAATGAATGAATGACTCAATGACTTAATCATTAAAACATTTACCGCCACCTACTGGCAGTCTTAGTTTCTTATTTACAGTATAATTTCATTAAAATTAATTTAATTTAAAACAAAAACAAAAAATATTAAAAGGTATAGTTTACCCAAAAATCATTTAAAAATCAACCTCATGGTCCAAAAGTTTGTGTAATTTATGTTGAATCAAATAAAATATTTCTTTCTGAAGCTACTTTTTTAATGTCTATTTGATGCTTTACACAATAATGACTTTAAATTATTTTTTGGGGGGTAATTTCTCAGACAAATTTAATCAATTAATCGCCACATCATGTAATTAATTCGATTAAAAATTTTAATCACTTGACAGTGATATATATATCACTTTTAGGTTTACATTTACATTAGTTTTAGTTTTTTGTCATTTTAGTAAACTTATTTCATTTATTTGCCAAAGCAACATTTCTTCTTTTTGTTTAAGGGGTTAGGGTTATATCTAATACTTCATTTTAATTTATTTTATTTCAGTTTACAGAAATGTTTTCAATAGTTTTAGTTTTAGTCAATGATAATAATAACCCTGGGCCCAATGTTTATGTTTCACAGACTCTTTATCCAAAGCAACTTGCATTGCAAATTATGCATTTAAATATTATACACTATACATACTATATATTTTGCATATGGAATTTGTTCCCTTTCAAAATAATGTGACGATACCACCAGATGCATATATCATGATACTAAATGATTACCATATTCATATACTGTGGTATTTATATGCTACTCCTTTTTTGAATTAATTACCACGGTATTACTATAGTATATAACCATACAATAAGCATTTGTTGATGTTGGTTATTTGAATGGTGATTTAAACAATACTAACGCACACACAGTGTAGTTTGATTGACATTGTTGAACTGTCAATCAACTCCAGAATAAGATGTTTATTTTAAACCGTGAGGCTGAAGCATCTGTAGTTTGAAAACTTCCTGTCGGTGATTAGATCTTACTTATCCGTGTCTTATTTAATCTTTATACCACAGCTCTTGTGCCTGAGGCTGATTTTATTATCATCACCATCCTAACATGAGGTTTATACTGAGGTCTGTATGTATAGCAGAGCTTCCATTGATTCCTGTTAACTAATGATTGACCCGAGGCTTCTTTAGGGGTTGGAGGGGACGTGAGGGGGATGATCTTAATGGCTTTTGGGGGTTTTATGGTTGTCAGCCCGAGAAGGTCAGACCTGGAGCGCAGCAGCGAAGTGAAGGCCTCACTGAAGAGACACGTTAAACAAACATAATGCCTTTCAATCATAAAACAAACCGTTTATGGTGAGCTGTGTTTGCTTGACTGGTGTATTGTGTTTGCTTCTACTGATTATTATTATCACTCAGAAAGCAAGAAAAGTTTTTTAAAGGGGTAGTGCCCATAAAAATTAAAACTCTTGTCATCATTTACTCACCTTCAATTTCTTAAATTGAAATGTATTGCACTCAGCCCTAACGTTAACTATGTCTTTACATGAACACTTTCACAAACGTTTTTGTTAGAGAGAAGCATTGTGAAGGAAACAAGCAAAAGTGTCGTGTTTAGAGAGTAACAAACACACACATAGAAGTGTCACCAAAAGGTGTGTGTTATGCTAACGTGAGGTGTTTGCTGGTATTGTTTATCTAAAGCTTTTGGTTTAGTTTAGCTCATTCATCTCCGCTGACAGTGTGAGCATGTGAACTGGATCATCTTACAACCTCTCTCTCACTCCTCCTTCTTCTGTTTATCTCTCTCATATCTCATTGGCATTTTGCCATTACAACAAGAGATTATTTATTCACAGCTCAATAAGTGACTATTGATGAGTCTGAAGAAGGAGTTGTCCACTATATATAGATGATGATTTTATGTTGTTGTCTTATTGCAGGTTTATCGACCTTCACTCAGCAGCCTTCATCAATCATGGTTATGGAGGGATCCGTCGCACGATTCACCTGTAAAATCACTGCCACTCCCCCACCAATCATCACCTGGGAGTTTAACAGAGTCACTTTACCACTGGCCACTGAAAGGTAAAGCTCCGCCCACCTACTCGAGGGAGGAGGGGCTTAGTGTGCTTTCTTTAATTTGGCTTATTTAATGTATTGTAATTAGGGCTGTCGATTTAACAAAAACAACAGGTTAAAAATTTTAACATGCACCGCCCCAGACCTACGCAGTTCATCTTGATTGGTGATTCAAGTTGATTATTGACGAACAACATGATGAAACCTATAGAATGCAGTTAGAATGACCCTAAAATTCAAGATATCAGGGCAAAAAGGCCCTTTTATGAGTTTTTGTCTCATATTTATATCATGATATAGTTAAGCAATATCACACGAGAGCCGTTTTTGTCCCGAATAACACAAGTGTAAATGTGATATTGATTTTATTCATCACAACAAATAAGAAGTTAATATTGTTATATTTTAGACACAATATTGTCTGCTTTTGCTCAATTTTGCCAATGAAAATATTACCTATAAAGCCAGAGCAGAACTGTTGTGTATCTCTGAGTTTCGTTTCTGAATCCACGTTTTGAACGAATCAGTCAGGTGAGCGAATGATTCAATGACTCATTCTTAAGGCATTTACTTAATTCCTGAATGAATCAGCTGTTCAAATGAATCGAATGAATGAACGACTCAATGACTTACTCATTTAGACATTTACTGCCACCTACTGGCAGGTTTAGTTTATTATTTAGAGTATCATTTCATTAACCCTTAAATGCATGACTGTTTCGCCAACCATTCTTTATCGACCCGGATCTATATCTAACACTGATGGATCTCTACCTGTCGCGATAATATAAAACTCCTCTGATATTAGAGTAGCAATTACAGAAGAATAAAATAAATCATATTTTGTTACCTTTTGGAGCTTGAAAGGGTTCAGTTTGACCAGATGTTTTATGCCATCATCACTGTCCTCGTAAGAGCTCATTTGCCAGTTAATTCAGCAAATAATGGGCTAGTTTTATGTTTGAGGTCACGAATATGAGCCCATTCACGATCTCAAATGTATTCTCAAAACTATATAATTTTCAACATCTTCAAAATCAGTATTTCGATCGCTAACAGCTTCACCATTCATCCAGTAACAGTTACAGTCATATTTTATTGCGTTCAGTACTCTCTCTGCAGTAAATCGCTGAGCCATTTCATGTTTTTCTATTTCGTTTTCTGTCTAAATGAATCGTCACTTCAGCATTGTGTATCAGACATTGGAATAAAGGTGAATTGCACTTATTCTGTCATCTAAGATTCAATTATTGTTGTGCAGAAAAAATATATGTACACTCATATACACCTCGGGTCGTTTGCGACCCTATACAATTTTTACAAAAATGACGCCCGGTCACTAATACCCGAGGTATGCATTTAAGGGCTAAAAAAATATTTCATATTTCCATATTAATAAAAAAATCATTAAAGGGATGGTTCAACATTTTATTATCATTTACTCATCCTCACGGCCTTTGAAGCTTAAAAAGTTTATGTGTAATAAATTCTATGTTGAATCAATCATACAATATATTTTTTTCTAAAGCTATTTTGTAATGTCCATTTGATGCTTTTCTCATTTAACACAATAATGACTTTAAATGATCTTTTTGTGTAATTAATTAGATTAAATATTGTGTAATTAATTACATTAATTAATTGATTAATTGTGTAATTAGATTAATTAATTAATGTAATTAATTAGATTAAAATTTTTAATCACTTGACATTCCTAATTATAATATATTTTGTATTCTTGTTACTTTTTGCCACATTTATTTTATTAATACATGTTCTTGGTTTAATTGTGAATTATTCAGAGAGAGTTTCAGAATAAAATCCACTTGATTCTACCTGATGGTTTTTATGTGAATGTTTGCATGTCTAGAATCACAGTGCTGCCCAGTGGCATTTTACAAATTCAGGGAGTTGAACGGACCGACGCTGGGAGTTACCGCTGTGTGGCGACTAATATCGCCGCCCGACGCAGGAGCTCCGAGGCCACGCTAACTGTGACCGCAGGTTAGATAACAATCTAAATGTAGCTCACGATGTGGCTCAGAGAGTATATATACATATTTCACTTTCATTTACACTTACCATCTTTATGCTTTTCAATAGCTCCGTCTCCCAGAGTTCCTCAAAGGCCTCGTATCATTGCTGGTCCGCAGAATCTCACTGTGGCGGTTCACAGTACGGCTCTGCTGGAGTGCATGGCGACCGGAATTCCTCGTCCGCTGATCTCATGGAGCCGGGCCGACCATAAATCCATTGACGTTCACAAAACAAAGGTTCTTGGCAATGGAAACCTGCTCATATCTGACGTTAAACCCCAACATGCGGGGATCTACTATTGCCGAGCCACTACACCTGGAACCAGAAACTACACGATCGCAGCCACTAATATAACTGTGCTAGGTAGAGTCTAAACAATCCTTATATATGTTCTGTTTGCTTTTTAATACTTAAAGAAAAAACATTTGTTATACACCATGAGTCAAAGTTTGGAATAATTAAGATTTTTTTAATAAGGCTTCATTTATTTGATCAAAAATGCAGTAAAAACAGTGAAAAATTATTACAATTTAAAATAACAGTTTTCTGTGTGTATATAATGTAAAATGTAATTTATTCTGTGATCAAAGCTGAATTTTCAGCATCATTACTCCAGTCTTCAGTGTCACATGATCCTTCAGAATAGAATTTGCTGCTCAAGAAACATTTCTAATTTATTATTAATGTTGAAAACAGTTGTGCTGCTTCAGTTTTTGTGGAAACGTTGATACACTACGGCTTAAAAAGTTTGGGGTTAGTACGATTTTTTAAAGAATTTAATACTTTTATTCAGCAAGGATGCATTAAATTAATCAAAAGTGACAGTAAAGGCATTTATAATGTATATATAGCAAAATAAAAGCTATTTTATAATTTCTATTCATCAAGTATCCTAAAAAATGTATCAAGATCTGAGCAGATCATATTAGAATGATTTCTGAAAGATCATGTGACACTGAAGACTGGAGTAATGATGCTGAAAGTCTAATAATAATTAACAATATTACTGTTTTACTATATTTTAATCACATTAATGCAGCCTTGGTGATGCAGAAGAGATTTCTGTCTTCCTTCAATAATTATTCCAAACTTTTGCCCACTAGTGTAGATTGCAAAAATGCATTTCTGTGCTTTTATTTTTGTGTAGCGCCTCCATCTCTTGTGGAGTGGCCGGAAAGCGTGACCCGACCCAGGGCCGGTACCGCCCGCTTTGTGTGTGTGGCGGAGGGATTTCCCACCCCTCAGATCACATGGCTGAAGAACGGTGAACCCGTTCACTCAAACGGACGCATCAAGATGTATAACAGGTACTGCATGTGAAAAAATGCATGCATGCATAGATAGAAACAATCAATGTGTCTTAAAGTAAATGTTGACACTTTCTGACAGACAAGCTGCTACCTTAAACTGAATGCACATTGCATTTGTTTCTATTTGACTTTGAGTTGAAGTGTACGTGTTGAGCACTACCTGACGCCCAAACTGGCTTTAGGCCGCTGACGTTGCTCAGGGCTTGAATTGGCTCATTTATCTGCTGGAAACTCTGTCCTGCTGAAATATTCATCAGCTGGTTTCTTCTGTGGAACAAGAGAGGGTTAATTATTCAGTGCTCTGCTAATGGTGTTTGAGCTGATTTTCTCTTTGATTTTCCTCTAATTTGTTTTCCTGTCTAGGTTTGTTATTGGATCCTGAAAGCAAAAGGGGAGGGGGAGTGATTTGGACTAGTAGTTTTATTCGCAGTTCTTGCATCTATAAAAAATTTTACAAAACATTTTTTGTTTTATAAAAATGTGTCATATAATACAATACAGTACAATATATTTTAATATAATAAAAAATCACATTTTCCCCAAATTCACATACAGTAATGTAGTAAAATGTGCTTAATTTTTATGAAGATATGCAAAAAAAATGTATCATCCCTAAAAAGATTCTAATAATATAATATAATATAATATAATATAATATATATATATATCCTTAAATTATTATATTAAATAAAGAAAATTAAGCACATTTTTCCCCAAATTCACAGTAATGAGGTAGTAAAATGTGCAAAAAATCTACAAACTCTAATAATAAAATTCTAATAATAAATAGAATAGAATAGATAGAATAGAATGGAATAGAATTTTACCAGCCCTAATAATAAGATTCTAATAATAGAATAGAATAGAATAGAATTGAATTGAATAACAAAATATAATATATTTTCCCCTTGAATTATTTTCCATGGTGTGTCTCATACTTAATAATGTAGTAATTTTTTTCAATAGAGTTTTTTTCTATTTTATATGTTTAAATGATCTTAAATTAAAGGCAGCGCACAAATACTACTAAATATTACAATAACAAGAATTTGGGAGTAAAATGTTTTTAGATTTTATGAAAATAATGGAAAAAAAATGTCACTGGTCTCAGTAAGAATAGTTTTCTTTATGCAAAAATTTTTACTTACGATTTTGGAGTGCAATATTACCAGGATTTGTGAGATGTCAGTATATCAACATCTTAAGGCACACATTATATCATCATAAAAACTCTTGTTTTGTGTTTTCACAGTAAACTAGTGATAAACCAGATTATTCCGGAAGATGACGGCATATACCAGTGTGAGGCGGAGAACGAGCAGGGTTCAGTTCTGGCCATGGCTCGTCTGATCGTAGTGATGTCGGACAACCGGCCGAGCGCGCCCAGAAACGTCCGCGCCGACACCGTGTCCAGCTCGGCCATCTTGCTTGCCTGGGAGAGACCCATGTACAACTCAGACAAGGTCATCGCCTACTCTGTGCACTACATGAAGGCAGAAGGTGAGTGTCTCCGATACAAACAGAGAAATGTGGAGCGGACAGCGGTGAAAATCCTGCCTCTGTTGACATGCTCATTTCCATCTCAGCAAAATATATGCGTCTAGTTTTATTTTCAGTCATGCATTTACAAATATTCATGTTACTAAACAAAATTTTTAATGTTATATTGTATAAAAGTATAATATAATATTATACTAAATTATACTAAATAAATAAGAATTGGTTGGGGGAAAAAAAATGCTTAATTTTTATGTATATAATGCAAAAAATGTTACAGACTCTAATTATTAATTATATCATATTATAAAATTTTATTAATTTTTTTAATGTTATATTGTATAAAAGTATAATATATTAGTATATATATAAATATAATAAATATAATTTTCCTTAAATGATTACTAAATAAATAAAATTTTCCCACAAATCCAATGCTAGTAATAAGAAAAATGTTGGAAAAATTGTTTAATTTTTATGGATATATTGCAAAAAATGTTACAGACTCTAATTATTATATTATTTTATATTAATTATGTTATTTCATGTTAGTATATATAATATATATATATATAATATAATATAATATAATATAATATAATATAATATAATATAATATAATATAATATAATATATTCCTTAAATTATTATACTAAATGAAGAAAATTAACCACATTTTCCCACAAATTCAAATCCAGTAATACGATTTTGGTTGCTCTGTTTATGAAAATAATGCAAAAAATGAACTGATGTGTAGTCTAGTGTTTTAATGGCACAGGAGCCCAATTAATTCAGAAATACTCTCTTTCCATTCATGAAAGTTAGACAGTTGCAAAAGTCACTTGCTTGCAATTTAAATGCATTGGCAGTCTTTTAGATTTTGAGAAAGACGTCCAAATAAAAGACCTGCCTGCCTGTGAGGAGATAAGGAAGAGAAAACAATGAGATGCCCAACAGGAACTGTTCTGACAAGTGTGAAATCCTTATTAGGGATTTTGCCGGTTGCACTTGGACTTCCAGAATTCCAGGCTATTATTGGGAGAAGAATAGCTCTAGAGAAAATACATGCTGCATCTGCTGTGGAGGGCAAAAAGCATCGGAAGTGATTGAAAGGGGTGCAAAAGAGGGCTAATTATCCCGAGTGTTGGAGTGTCTTAATCTAAGCCTGAAGAGGCTTTGGGGGGTTTGTCTCTGTGCGTCAGAGTCAAAGTCTTCAGTGTGGCCATTCAGCGCCGGAACAAGGTCTTTTCTGTTGACTGTCGAGGATCTTGTTTATTGGGTCAGAAATTCAGTTGGGGACTCAATGTTGTAGAGTGTTTCTTTTATTTGAGCATCTTAATGTGGGCTAATTAAAGTGTTATCAGGTTCAGTGGACCTGTGGGAAAACCAGCAGGTGGAATTTGCCTTTAGTTGCATTGATAAAGCGGTTAATTAAAAGAAGGCAAGGCGGTGTTGATTGAGTTGACATGTTCCCTTTTTAAATAAGCCCTCGTTTTTGAACCGCCACACAGGTTTGTAGTTAAAGACTTCATGCATTTACATTTATTAAGTGCAAGGAGCATGCATTTAGGGTAGTTTAGCATCTGTGCATTATTAGTTTGAATTTAGTGCATATGCATTTGGCAGATGGATTTATCCAAAGCAACATACATTGCATTCAAGGTATGCATCAGTTCATGCAGTGTCACGCTTTCCACAGATACATTCAGGCTTGTCGTGTCTCCACAGGTCTAAATAACGAAGAGTACCAGATTGTTATCGGTAACGATACCACCCGCTACATCATTGATGACCTGGAGGCCGGGCGGAACTACACCTTTTACATCGTAGCGTACATGCCCATGGGTGCCAGTCGCATGTCGGACCACGTCATACAGCGCACGTTTGAGGACGGTGAGTAGGGGATGAGAATCAGACATGCAAAAGTTGAGACTTTTGCCTTTGAAGATGCAAACCTAAACAAAAGCATGTTCATGATTGGTTAATCATCTACAGTGGGGATTTTTTACTGCTAATCCACTTTATTTAGGAATGAGCTGAGAGAGCTTGTTTATTTGCCTTAAATGGGTCCTTGATTATGATTTCACTTTTTAAACTTTAGTTAGTGTGCAATGTTGCTGTTTGAGCATAAACAACATCTGCAAAGTTACGACGCTCAAAGTTCAATGCAAAGGGAGACAACTACATAAATTTATCCACTAACCATTCAGAAATGTCTAAAAGTTGTAACTTCTTCCTGAGTCTCTCCATCAGTGTGACTCCGGTTTGAACAATGTAAGGCTGAACACCGTTACTGACAATCCTCATTTTGGCTGCGTGAGATTCTCCAGCTTTGTTGTTGTTGTTGAGCTGTTAAAGCTCCGCCCTCTTCTGGAAAAGGGTCCTAAAAACAAAAAAAAACTAAAAACAATATCTCATTAAGTAAATTTTATTTCTTATTTCTCTCTCAGTTCCCTTACGCGCTCCTGAGTTGAGCCTCACCAGCCGCAGTCCCACTGATATTCAGGTGTCGTGGCAGCCTCTGTCTCATAAGCTGAGTCGCGGTCGTGTTTCTGCGTACCGCCTCTCGTACAGGACCAGCACGGATGAGACGCTGACACAGCTGGAGCTCTCGGGACACAAAACTCATCACCTTCTGGAGGGTCTTCAGCCCGACACCACATATCTGCTGCGTGTCGCTGCTGCAACCAGTGTGGGCTGGGGAGAACCATCAGCCTGGACGTCCACAGGACACCGAAGACTTCCAGCACCAAAGGTGGAACATCTATCTATCTATCTATCTATCTGTCTGTCTGTCTGTCCGTCAGTCGGTCCATCCATCCATCCATCCATCCATCCATCCATCCATCCATCCATCCATCCACCTATCCATCTATCTATCTATCTATCTATCTATCTATCTATCTATCTGTCTGTCTGTCTGTCTGTCTGTCTGTCGTCAGTCGGTCCATCCATCCATCCATCCATCTCTATCTATCTATCTATCTATCTATCTATCTATCTATCTATCTATCTGTCTGTCAGTCGGTCCATCCATCCATCCAT
>JAOTNS010000378.1:137500-300000 GCA_028476615.1 Culter alburnus
TTTTGTTGTCTGTCACTTTAAATGTTGGAGCTCTTTAAAGCAGGATGGATTCTGATTGGCTCTCAATGTTTTTATCCTTCATCAGCTGGAAAAAAATGTTCTGAAAGTGATTCCAATTATATCATTTTACTGTGTCGTTATCATTGTGGTGTGAACTCTGCTATTCTCTTATATTTAGAACGATTTTTAGAACTATATCTTTATAGCTATCACTATAGTTATCGCCTTTGGTGTGAACAAGCCTTAAACCTGCTAACGTTCACATGATGCACGCTTCACATTCCTCATGAACACTGTAAGACTGGAATTAGTTTCTGTGGTAATGAACATCATGTTACAGATGTCGTACATGATGTTTCTGGCTTGTTTTTCCCTCCGGCATGTGTCGTTCATGATGTTTAGTGTGACGTGAGTCAGGTTTATGGCCTCTAGTGCTCAACCTTTAATTAAAACAGGGTCATTCATTTAGCTCGGCTAAATAATATCCATGAGAGCTGACCTCTGCGGATGGGCATTTTTCTGCATTGATTTTCCTCAGTCGATGCGTTATTTGACTGTGCGGAGCTCTCTGATTGGTTAAGATTTGTTATTAGTGGTGTTTACTGAGACAACACCGTATCAACTCAATAAAAACAGTGCCTTGGAATCCATCCACAATAAACGGTTTATTTATATAGCATATTATCTCATACACAATGGTAATTTAAAGTGCTTTACATAAATAGGATTTTTTTAAAAACCAAATTATCATAAACAGATGCATAAAAAGTAAAATTAATTAAAAAAGGCATTAAAAACAAATAAGAAAAAGAGAAGAATACATAAATAAGATGATCATTACTCTAGCATCATGTTGGGAAGTTTTGCATGGGAAAATGTCAGTCATTACTTCAGAATCTAGTTTATGTTTTTAGATATTTGATTATACTTTTAAATATAGCAAGGTAAGACCCCATGCATATTCCTAAGCTTTTTCTGATTTTTTTGGGGAGCCCTCATGCTTTCTATTTGCCAGAAATGGTAAAAATCTAGTTTATTTTTGTATATATTCCATGACAGTGCTTCCCAAACTGTGGACAGGGCCCCCTGGTGGGACGTAGAGGTATTGCAGGGGGCGTGGTCTAGTCTAAATCAATCAAATTAAAAAATTTTTCTCATAATGTAAGTTTGAAATATACCAAAACTATTGTCTTTTTTGTTTTATTGAGGTAAGATGCCTATTTCTAAGATTTTGCTGATTTTGGGGGCCTTACAGCTCCAGGAAGCTCTTCATGACATAAATGACATGTCAAGGGAGGGTTTGCTGTAATATTCACTCCTTATTTTGTCCTGCATGTGTGCTGCTCCTCATCCCTCCCGACAGGATTTGACTTGCCCAGATTCCATGTCAAAGGTCACGACACAGAGCGCCCCCTCTCTCATTGTGTGGTTAATATCTCCAGGCTATTGTGCCGTAGAGATGTTGTTGTCCATGGTGGTTTTGGGGTTTAGTGTTCGAGGAGTCTCATGTTTCTGTTGAGTACGTGCTTTTTTGCATTTGCTGTTTGTCAAAGCGAATGTCAGTGACTGAGTTTTGTACCTCCCATCTTTCAAGACATCATAATGTCCCGTTGAAAACCATGCAAATATTTAATGACTGCTTATTTCTTAGTGGAAATTGTATCAAAAATTGAGATTCCTAATTGAGATTAAACTTTTTACAGCATATCAGCAAATCTGATATGCTTGTCTTAGTTTCTCTATTATACTATATACACACAGCAAACCAAAATGTATTCAGACATCTTGAACATTTCATTCATTAATATAGTTTATTCACTATAGTTTAAAAAAATGGTAATAAAATATGACAGGATCTCAGAGTTAAACTGTGTCAGAAGTTCAGAAGGGTCAAAGTGTCTGAATAACTTTTGGTTCCAAATTTGTATCAATTTTACTGGTAGTCCACTGTATGCATAATTTTTGGGTATAATATGTCACAGTTTAAAATCATTTTATTTGTTTTATTTGAATCTTGCTCTTGTTTGTGGACTCATGCACATCTTGCTTTCCATAAGATTTAAAGTGTTTTTTCTGTGTCATTCCTCCCATCCAAATGCTTTCTTTATCTCTCTCTGAATGTTGATGGCCTGGAGAAAGAGGCCTGGCTTGTGTGCCTGACCTCTGACTCCAGATTCCTGAGGAGTTTTATCTGTGTGTGAACCTTGACCCCTGACTGGCTCCACGGAGCCTCTTCAGAGTTGTGGGTCTCAATGACACACACTCTTTACCTAACCATCCAATCACGACAGGACTGCTGTATTTGGCCCCGCCCCCTAAAGCCCTGCTCTAAAGATGTAGATCTCAGTCCCGGTGATGTCATCTGTGTGCATTGATCAGTCTGGACTGATAGTGATCCGGTTCTCCAGAACACTTCAGTCCCACCAGCTTTCAGGACACGTTCTGCCAATATCAGTGATAATCTGATGCTTCATCTGTCTGAGATCCATATCTAGGGCTTTAACCCATAATCTGATCATAGTTTATCAGTGTGCTCACTGTTTTCTCTCTAACAGTAATTAGGCAGTTGACATGACGCATCTAATCTGCATTTTTCCTTGTCTGATTATTATGCATTCAGTTTTCCTGACCTCACATTAATTGAGGAATTCAGTTAAAAATAGTTCACATTGACTGAAATAAAGCTACAATAAATTAGAAATATTAAAATCTTAAACTTAGAACTAATATATATATATATATATATATATATATATATACACACATAAATTAAAAAAATAATGTAAATAATGAAAAATAATTAAAACTAATAAATAAATATATGGTATAAATAATAATAAAAAATAATAATTAAAATAATAAAGATAATTAAAACAACTAAATAAATGTTTATATATATGTGTGTGTGTGTGTGTAAATATATATATATATATATATATAAATTAAAATAGTTAAATAATAAAAATAATAATTAAAATAATAAATATTAAAACTATATTAATAAAATAATTAAAACTAATAAATTAAATATGTGTATAAATTTAAAAAAATAAAAAATAATAATTAAAATAATTAAAACTCACTCACACTCTCTCTCTCTCTCTCTATATATATATATATAATATATATATATATTATACACACACACACACACACACAAAGGCACATAACACACCTACTAAAACTTAAACTAAAATTAAACTGAAAATACAAAAATGAAAGCAATTTCAAAATATTAATAAATACTACAATCATTTTTATATAATACTAAAATAACTTTTAATAATTGATTTTGGACATCTCAGGACTGTTCATATGAATTGCACAAAAGCTAAACAATTAAATAAAAGTGTAAAACTTCACAGAATCACTAATATTCACTATATATGTACGATATTACTGTAAATGTACTTTATATCTTATATCTTAACAACTGTATCTTGATGTTGAAAAAAGTTGATGTACATATTTTATAAAATATGTGTTGTGTGGCGCCACCATGTGACCAAAGTGAATATTACAGGACAGTGTGGAAACTGCAGAAAGTGTTAATAACTGATGTCACACTCAAACCATTAATTATATATAAACATAAATATAATCAAAATATAAAATAATATATACTAGTTTTGTGTATTTTAAATTTTCATATTAACATGCTCTACTGTGAGCCTGATAAAGCTACATCAGGATGTTTATGATTGTTAGATTTTAAACAAATAAAATAAAGACCTGAAAACCTGTATAGTTTTTTCTCAAGTTATACAGTCTAATATTTCCTTGGCTAGAAATGGCTCATTGTGAGTTCAATATCTATCAAATTATTTTATATCCTGTTTAATAAATGAAAAAAAAGTGTAATTTAGTGGGGGGTTTTTTAATTGCAATTTTTAATAATGCTCTACTGTTATTCTTGCATGTTATTTGAATATTGTACCCGTTTCTGATCAGTTGTCAATTTTTCTGTCAGTCCGAGGTTTCTTTATGGTCCTTGAGGTCGTGGTTTTGGTCATGTGACTGACCTCTCTGTGTCTGTGTGTGTTTCCCATGGCCTTTGGGTCTTTGATTTAACCTCTGGCCTGGCTGTGAATGGGATGCGACCGCTGGTCAGTGGTCAGTCAGTGAGGGGGTGCAGGCAGATGGATGAACCGAGTGGGGGATGATGGACACTCGTCTTTTGTATTGAGGATCGACCGCAAACTCACTGACCAGCACCTCCAGCTCAGGGCATCTGCTGCTGATTATACACACATGCACACGCGTTAAACACACGGCACCGCTATCTAACACACACACACACTTCAGCTGACATGTTGCTGATGTCATACATCTGCTGTTACACACGTGCCGCCATGAGCTCCATCTTCTGTGTCCTATTCACACATAAACTGACTAAAGCTTTTGGAAATCTCATCACAGATAGGCCATGAATATGTTTCTGCTGTATTGATGTATGTGTGAACGCCCATTTAGCCCATTTTAAATGCAGTGGAAACAGAAATTAATTTGTGTCTCTCTTTATTACAGACCCCAGGAAGAAGTACCATGTCAAACTCTTGGCCTACAGTTTAAAGGGTGACGGGTACCAGGCGGACCAGACCATCAGCACGCCAGGATGTGTTTGTGAGTTCAGACACATGCATATTAATGCCATTTGTTACAAACATTACTAATTACTAGGTTTAAGATTTATATAGCTTTATTATATAGTAAGGGATTACATACATACAATGCATAGTTGCATTAAATATACATACATACACATTTCTGTATTACATATACTGTATTTAGTGTGTAAATGTGCGTGTATATGTATATATGAATCTAAAGTATCAGTAAAGATATTAATAATGTTACAAATAAATGCTGTTCTTTTCAACTTTATTTTCATCAAAGTATCCTGAAAAAAAAGTATCATGTAAAGCAGCAAAACTGATAATCATAAATGTTTCTTGAGCAGCAAATCATCATATTAGAATGATTTCTGAAGGATCATGTGACACTGAAGACTGGAGTAATGATGCTGAAAATTCAGGAATATATTACATTTGACTGTATATTTACATAGAAAACAGCTATTTTAAATTCTAATAATATTTCATGATTTTTACTGTATTTTTAATCAAATAAATTCAGCTTTGGTCTCAGGAATATATTACATTTGACTATATATTTACATAGAAAACAGCTATTTAAATTGTAATAATATTTCATGATTTTTACTGTATGTTTAATCAAATAAATTTAGCTTTGGTCACAGGAATATATTACATTTGACTATATATTTACATAGAAAACTGCTATTTAAATTGTAATAATATTTCATGAATTTTACTGTATTTTTTAATTAAATAAATTCAGCTTTGGTCACAGGAATATATTACATTTGACTATATATTTACATAGAAAACTGCTATTTAAATTGTAATAATATTTCATGATTTTTACTGTATTTTTAATCAAATAAATTCAGCTTTGGTCTCAGGAATATATTACATTTGACTATATATTTACATAGAAAACAGCTATTTAAATTGTAATAATATTTCATGATTTTTACTGTATTTTTAATTAAATAAATTCAGCTTTGGTCACAGGAATATATTACATTTTTACTATATATTTACATAGAAAACAGCTATTTTAGGTTACAATAATATTTCACTATTTTTACTGTATTTTTAATTGTGCATATTAGAATGATTTCTGAAGGATCATGTGACACTGAAGACTGGAGGAATGATGCTGAAAATTCAGCTTTGATTACAGGAATAAATTATATTTTACTATATATTCAAATAGCAAACAGCTGATTTGCGTTGTAATAATATTTCGTGATTTTTACTGTATTTTTAATCAAATAAATTCAGTTTTGATCACAGGAATATATTACATTTTACTATATATTTACGTAGAAAACAGCAATTTTAAATTGTAATAATATTTCGTGATTTTTTACTGTATTTTTAATCAAATAAATTCAGATAAATCCATTCAAATAAATTTTAAAACATTTAAAAATATTAGCTACCCCAAAAGTTTGAACAGAGGCTATAAAATATATATATAATGAGTGAAAAAAGACTAGAGTAATTAAAACATTATGTTTGTTTGTTTGCAGCGGTCCGTGATCGTCTGGTCCCGCCTCCTCCGCCACCTCATCACGTTTACGCCCACAGTAACTCCTCCTCCTCTGTGTTCCTGCACTGGGCCCGACCTGCCTTCACCAGCGGACAGACGGTCAACTACACGGTTCGCTGTAACCCTGTCGGACTGCAGAACGCCTCGCTGGTGCTGTACCTGCAGACGTGAGTATGACCGACCCCACACAGACAAACTGTTTGCGTACTTAAGGTCAGTTCACACAGCGCTGACAAACACGGACAATCACCAGATTACAGTCCGTCACTTCTCAGACAGTCCATGATCTGACAAGCACTGATTCAACATGTTCATTCAGTGAAAACAAGCAACAGATGCAAACAGACAGTTAGCATCTGTCAGTGCATTGGCATTTACACACTATTCTGTGCCATTTTGTAGTATAAATAGTGTGATTAGTGTGTTTACAATAAGAAAAAGTGCACTTTAAGTACCTGGATGATCTATGGACTCAATTGTCACAGCTTTAAGGCTTGAAGACTGCGATGTTGAATGACAAAATAACCTTATAAAATTCATGGTTGAGTGCATAGTCTAAAAGCATAGTGTATAATGTGTCATTTGCGACACAACTTGTGATTGTCATCTTCTCATATGTCATGTGTGTTCCTGCAGTGCGACCCAGAGTTTGATGGTCAGTGATTTGGACCCGAACACCAATTATGAGTTTGCCGTTCGTCTTCATGTGGATGAGCTTTCCAGCCCATGGAGTCCTGTGGTTTACCAGACCACACTACCTGAAGGTAAACATTGTAATATATACAAAAATAGATTATATTTGTAATATTGAGGGGAAAATAGAGTATTAAAGGGGCTTTTTAAATGAGAAAAAGTAAAAAGAAGAGAGGTTTTGATTGACAGGCGTCTGTTTGTCTGTCCGTTCAGCTCCCACTCGAGCTCCGGTTGGGCTGAAAGTCACTCTGATTGAGGGAGAGACACGGCACTGGTGTCATGGAAACCTCCGGACGAGCCCAACATCGCCGTGACGCACTACACCATCCTGTACGCATCACGCAGAGCATGGGCGGCTGGAGAGTGGCAGATCCTGCAAAGAGAAGGTGTGTGTGCATGTTTTTCTATCCCGGTGGGGACTTCAACCTGAATGCACACAGACTCATGGGGACTTGTGTCATCTTGGGGACCTAAATTGAGGAAACATGCTTATAAATCATACAGAATGAGTTTTTTTGAAAATGTAAATATGCAGTTTTCTGTGATGGGCAGGGTTAGTGTAAAGAGAGAGAATATGCAGTTTGTACAGTATAAAAACCATTATGTCTATGGAGAGTCCTTACAAAGATGGTAAACCAGACATGAGTGAGTGTGTGTGTGTGTGTGTGTGTGTGTGTGTGTGTGTGTGTGTGTGTGTGTCTCTTCTCTTGGTTCTCAGTATCATTTCAGTTTTACAAATTATAATATCCTGAGCTGAGTAGTTCAGATATGACATGATTTCCTGAATTAGAGCTAAAATAAATAAACAACACTGATTCCATCAGCACTTTTTCAAGTTTTTATTTTTTATAATAATGATAGTAGTAATTATTGTTAATTATTTTCTACAACTTATTTTAAGAAAACTTTCCATAAATAATTTTTTTTTCCCAAAAAAGTAACAGTAATTCCTATAAAATTGACCATTTTATTTATTAGCATTAAAAAAAGAATTTAAAAAAAAAAATCAAATATAATATAAAAATATAAACATAAATATAAAAAGTACAATATACTGTATATATAATTGTCAAGAACTTCCATCTTCCAAGTCTGTCATATTTCAGCCCAAAATCAAAAATATATATATTTTGCATAATGCAAATGCAATGCAAAAAAATATATATAATTATCATCAATGTGTTACACTACGGAAGAGGATTAGGGCCAAGCAATAATAAAAAAATAAAACCATCTCTAGATTAAAGTTGTTAAATTTCGAGAAAAAACTTGTTAAATTTCAAGAAAAAAGTGGTTAATTACGAGAACAAATTCGTTAAATTATGAGAAAAATGTCGTTAAATTTCGAGAAAAAAGTCGAGATAAAATGTTGAGAATAAACTCATTAAATTATGAGAAAAAAGTCGTTAAATTATGAGAAAAAATTCATTAAATTACAAATTTGTTCTCATAATTTAACGACTTTTTCTCGTAATTTAATGACTTTATTCTCAACATTTATCTCGACTTTTTCTTGAAATTGAACAAGTTTTTTCTCGTAATTTAACGAGTTTATTCTCAACATTTTATTTCGACTTTTTTCTCTAAATTTAACGAGTTTTTTTCTCTAAATTTAACAACTTTAATCTCGAGATGGTTTTATTTTTTATTATTGCTTGGCCCTAATCCTCTTCCGTATTACACAGTTAAAAAGTTGTAAATAAAACAAAAAGATTAATGGAGTATGTTTTACAAGCAAATACTGTTTCAGTTTTTCTATTTCAAAATGTCATGTTTAATTCATTGCGTTACTTGCCGTTTCTTGTAATTGTTTGTGAAATTTATTTGAAATTTAAAAGTGAAAAAGAATTGTTTCTACTTTTGTTTTCAATGTAAAAAAAAATATTAGTATTGGTATATAATTATATTTGAGGAGAAATTTTGTCTTGTATTAATATTAAATGCTATATAGTTTTTTGTTAAAGGTATAGTTCACCCAAAAATGAAAGTTGTTCCAAGTTTGTTTCCTCTGCTGAACACAAAAGAAGATTGTTGATGGACCCCATTGACTTCCATGTTATGGAAAAAAATAGTATGGAAGTCAATGGCGTCCATCAACTGTTTGGTTACTAACATTCTTCAAAATATCTTCTTTTGTGTTCAGCAGAATAAAGAAACTCATACAGGTTTGGAACAACTTGAGGGAGAGTAAATGATGACAGAATTTTCATTTTTGGGTGAACTGTCCCTTTAATTGTACGACTTCTGTCACTTTGTTCTCGCCTGCTGCTGACACGACGTTAACAATAACTATTATTAAATATAAATAAATATTAAAGGACATCTCACTAGGTGCTAAAACGGATCTCTTGTGACCAGCTCAGAGTTTATTACTGTAGGTCTAAATCCATGACAGAGACTGTAAAAGCTGGAATGACTCTTTACGAGCAGGACCGCCGAGCCACACGGATCTCATCTGTTTTCAGTTACTCATACAGCCCTGCGAATCCAAACAGGAGCTCGGGGTGAGGGTCCGATCCAGAGGTCATTCCCAGCCTGCTCTAATACGCTGCAGGATAAATCACACTGCGGCTGTAGAGACGTGCTGCTGGTTCAGGTTGTTTTGGGTGGTACTGGAGCAGGAACGAGACTAGTCACTAAACCTTTGACATTTAACCCTCAACGCCCTGAATCTGTCGGTCACAAATAACCGCCGCAGTGCTAAAACTCTGATCCTGTGGAGTCACATGAAGACTCAAGGGTCAGGCAGTAAAAATCCCACAAAGCTTGTCAAGAACGTGCCTGTGTCATATTTCAGAAATTATATTTAGCATAAATGTAAACACAACGTTTGTAAATGTAATGCAGATATATATAATTCCCATCTAGGTGTTTGTACTCAGTGCAGTATGTAATAGAACCGTTTGTGCAAAGTTTCAAAGATCAAAGTGCACCACAAATAAAGTTATTGTCCCCTAAAAGAAAGAATGGATGAGCACTTTAATGGAGTCTTTTACAAGAAAACACAATTTCAGTGTTTCTACTTCAAAATGTCATGTTTAAATTAAATGTGTTAAGTGCCGTTTCTGTGTGAAATTTACTTGCAATTTCTGAGTGAAAATTGCATATTTTTTCAATGTTGAATTATTTATTTATTTATTTATATTTTATAATTATTTAAATATCATAGTAGTGTTTGTTATATTGAATTTAATATTTTCTGATTTTAATGTAAAGATGGATGGATGGATGGATGGATGAATAGATAGATATTCGGATGGATGGATGGATGGATGTTTGGATGGATGGATGGATGGATGAATAGATATTCAGATGGATGGATGGATGGATGGATGAATAGATATTTGGATGGATGGATGGATGGATAGATATTTTGATGGATGGATGGATGAATAGATATTCAGATGGATGGATGGATGGATGGATGAGGATGGATAGGGATGGATGATGGATGGATAGATATTCAGGGATGGATATATGATGGATGGATGATGATGGATCATGGATGATGGATGGATGGGAGGATGGATGGATATTAGATGGATGGATGGATGGATGGATGGATGATGATGGATAGATATTCAGATGGATGGATGGATATTCAGATGGATGGATGGATGGATGGATGAATGGATAGATATTCAGATGGATGGATAGATATTCGGATGGATGGATGGATGGATGGATATTCAGATGGATGGATAGATATTCGGATGGATGGATGGTGGATGATGGATGGATGGATGGATGGATGGATAGATATTCGGATGGATGGATGGATGGATGGATATTCGGATGGATGGATGGATGGATGGATAGATATTCGGATGGATGGGATGGATGGATATTCTGGAGATCATGGATGGATAGGGATGGATGGATGGATGGATATTCAGATGGATGGATGGATGATATGGATGGATGGATAGATATTCAGATGGATGGATGGATGGATTCAGATGATGAATGGATTTCAGATGGATGGATGATATTCAGATGGATGGATGGATAGATATTCGGATGGATGGATAAATAGATATTCAGATGGATGGATGGATATTCAGATGGATGAATGGATAGATATTCAGATGGATGGATAGATATTCGGATGGGGAAAATAGATATTCAGATGATGGATGGATAGAGATGGAGGATGGATGGATGGATATTCGGATGGATGGATGGATGGATGGATGGATGGATAGATATTCGGATGGGATCGGATGGATATCAGATGGATGGATGGATGGATGGATGGATATTCAAATGGATGGATGGATAGATATTCGGATGGATAGATGAATGGATGGATATTCGGATGGATGGATATTCAGATGGATGGATGGATAGATATTGGATGGATGGATAAATAGATATTCAGATGGATAGATATTCGGATGGATGAATAGATAGATATTCAGATGGAGGATGAATGAATAGATATTCGATGATAGATATTCGGATGGATGAATAGATAGATATTCAGATGGATGGATGGATAGATATTCAGATGGATAGATGTTCTTAAATGTGAAATTTACTTCCAATTGAAAATTGTTTCTACACCTTTTTTCAATGTAAATAAATATATAATTATGTATTTATGCTTATTTATATTATAAATAATATTTAGTAATATTTAAATATCATGGTAGTGTTTGTTATATTGAATTATACAGATTTTAATGGAAAAAATCTTGGGTAATATGGGGTAAAATGTGCTCATTTTACTTTGACATTAATGAAAACATGTCAAATGTAGAAATATATATATTTTTATTGTTGTTGTGAGATTGACTCATTTTACTGAATACAGATAAAAGTCTTTACAAAAAGCAGTTTTTTCCCAAAAGCTTCACAGTATTTTTGAGTTTATGATGTAAATTATTCATTATTCTGGATACTAATGTTCACCTCACTGTGTCGTCGTCAGGGAGCGTCACGATGGCCCTGCTGGAGAATCTTCAGTCTGGTCAGGTGTACCTGGTGAAGGTCTCGGCGTCCAATCAGATGGGAGATGGGCCGTTCTCACCTTCTGCAGAACTGAGCGTGCGTGAAGGACACGCCTCCCGAACACACGGCTCCACCCACGCCACAGGTGAAGAACCGAAACTTTGTAGTTATGCAGCGCCCTCTATTGGCCATTTTAGGCAGGAAAAAGACACTTAAAAATATTGCATTTAAATCCATGATAATTTTTAAAACCGTTTCTGTTTTCTACCCATAGCGTTTTCTGATGGTTTCTATCACCTGGATCAGAGGTCAATGACAGGTATAGTGGTGGGCGTGTCTATCGCTTTAACCTGCATTATCATCTGCGTCCTCATACTGGCCTGCAGGAGTAAAACCAGGTAAGAGATCACCTCTAGAGAATTTACAAACGCATTCACAAATGGTGATTCCATGACTGACACGCATTATTCATGACAGGAAATCCAGCACTGCCAAATCCATCAGGCAAGCGGGAGGACAGACTCCGCCCACTGCTGTCCGCATGGCCAATGAGAGTCAAGCTGAGAGTGTGGAGGTGATGATGCCCATGATGAGAGATCATTTCATCGATGCAAAGGTATGTTTGAAACATTCCTGCTGCTTAGCTGGTTTGCTGCTGGACTAGCAGGTGGTGAAGGAGATCAGATATATGTGTGTGTTTACAGCATATGTGTTTTATAGCAGACAATATCCTTTGTGAAAACATTGTTTGTGTTTAGGGCGGAACAAATCTGATCATTAACAGTTACGGGCCAGTGAAGCACACCACTGAGAAGAAGAGAATGAAGAGATGGAACTTCTTTAAGAGGGATGATAAGGTCTGATACAGTTCACAAATAATGATTTAATAATGATTTAACAAATAATGATTTAATTGTAAATTATACTATATATATGTGTGTCAATCGATTTAAAAATGTTTTAAAAAAAAATTCTGTAATTAATAACAATTAAAAATATTGGAGTTTTTTATTTTATATTATAATAATTTCACAGTTACTGTCCAATTTAATGCACAAACATCTTAAGGACAGTATATTTTAAATTTTTGTTTAATTGAGCATTTGCATAAATCATATAATGTAACGCTAACCAAATTTAATGGAAAAAAGGGATTCTGGATTAATTGTGCTAAATATTTTTAACGTGTTAAACTGAAAAAATTAATTGCATGCCTTAACGTGTTAATTTGACAGGCTTAATATATATATATATATATATATATATATATTATATATATATTAATAATAAAATGAATTGCATGCCTTAACGCGTTAATTTTGACAGGCTTATATATATATATATATATATATATATATATATATATATATATATATAAAGCATGTTAAAATTAACGCATTAAGACATGCAATTAATTTGATTATATATATTATATATATATAGATAATATATATATAATATATATAATACTATATAAATATATATTATATATTCATAAATTATTATAACAACGATATTTATTATTATTATTATTATTATTATTATTATTAAAATGAGTACAAATTACAGGCAGTAAATACTACCATGATATATAAACCTTAAACTAAAACTATTAAAAAAAAATTAATTGAAATAAAATTTGGTTAAAATATAAATATTACATAAAAACTAAATAAAATAAGTTGAAGTATTACATTATAAAACCTAAAATAAATTAAAACTAAATAGAAATATATATAAAAGAAAAAAAATGACAAAGGCAAAAAACAACTTATTACTAAATCTAATAAATTTAGTAAAATTTGTTACTAAATCTGAAAATATAAGAATATTTTATTCAATGCTAAATCTTATTTTAATAAATTTAAATAATATATCAGTTTTTTAACATTACAATAAGGAGAATTTGAGGGGAAAAATACTGTGAATGCCTTGAAAATAATGTCACACTGCAAAAATAACAAGCAATATTTATTTTTATATCTGTTTCATTATACATTTGGTATGAAATATGACAGGGTTTGTGAGATTGACACATATTACGGCTCTTTTGGACATTTTGAAAAGTTTAAAAACTGCTTATATCTTCACCCCTCTCTTTCTCTGATGTTCACTGGTGTTTTCTGCTCCTGTCAGGATGTGAAGAAAGTCTCCAGTCCTTCCTATTCCTATCATCAAGGCGCCGTCCTGCTGTGTTATACAGAAACATCGCCTCCACACCCGCCGTCCTCTCTGCAGGGCCTGTTTGGGCCGACGGGGGGCGACAGCGAGGGCTCTCATTCCAGTGAGGGCAGCCACGAGACGGGCGACTCGGGACGATACTCTCATGACGATACGGAGGCGACCAACCTGTCTCTGGGTGTCGGCAGTCGCCCGGCTTCCCTGCAGGGCGAGGAGAGCGAGGCGTCGGATGAGGTTACAGAGAAAGAGCCGATGACGGAGGTGACAGAAACCACGCTTCAGATGGAGCCTCATCCTGTTTAGCAAAAACCCTTGTGCTCTCTGGCGCCCCCTGCTGCTTAAACAGACTACTGAGCAGGAGGCGCTTTGTGCTGGACGACCCGAGACGTCCACGCATGTCCCGCTTTCTCGGTGAATGTATTATTTGTTTCTCTCTTCTTCTTTTCACTTTTATAAATGATTGTGTGTCTGAAAGAAACTAGAATCTCACCCACCATGAATGTGTTCAAAAAAACGTCCAAAAATGTCTGACGTAACCTCATCGAGATGCCTCTCTCGACTTCCTAATCTACCTCAGTTTACCTACTAAATATTTAATATCCACTTATACACTCGACAACATTTTTTCCTTTTCATTGAATTGTAGAGTTTGTGCGTTTGTCTGTGTTTATCGTTTGTTTAGTCCTGAAGTATGGGATTGCAAAAGTGTTTTACCCATCCTGACCCGGCGTGATGCAACAAATCTGCTGTGTGACAGAACATACTTAGTGTTTAATAAGCAGGACCAATAGGATTTCACGGTGGGCGGAGCTACCCAGCTCATTAAATCTCCTGCTGAACCTGCTGAGACACAATCACAGCCAATCAGAACATAGTTGGTGTTTAATATGCAGGACTTAGGACCAATAGGATTTCACGGTGGGCGGAGCTATCCAACCACTCATCAAACTTTCTCGCAGTTTTATTGCATCACGCATGGTTAGGATGGTGTTTCATACCTACCTCAGGTTCAGAAACGTCAAACTTTCAGTTGAGCGTTTATGTCGGATTGAGTATTTTGTCTTTATTTGTGATTTGTGTGTATTTTTGCTCTTATAGTCCCTGTTTTATACTACCTCATTTTACCTTTTGATTTTTGCAGTAGCTGTGTTTTTATTTTCTTATCTCAGGGATCATTTGAAAAGCCATGTGTTTTGTAGTCACATGGTTTGATCGACAGGGTATCTTCCTCGAGTCCAAGGGCGGTTGACCCGTACTGAATGTGTGTGATTGTCGTGGAGATGGATTTCTTTTTTTTTTCCGTAGTTCATTTCTTCCTGTCGTCTTCTTCTTTTGAGTACGAAATAACCAAAAATGCTGGAACTGACGTTTCTCAGTTCAGCAAAACCGATAGCTTTAAATAATGGCCTTAACGTGTGCAGAGCTGCGCAGAAACACCATCAAGAGATTCAGTTGATTGCAGTCTGAGTGAATGTTCTAGAAAACCAAAAATAATAATCAAATCTGAAAGAACAGAATGATCATGAAAAACCTTTTTGCCTCAAAAGATATCTATTTTTCTTGATATACAGTATATGTACTACTGAGTACACGTTTTAGTTGCTTTAGGATTTAGATTTAGGAACATGAGTGTAGCACTTGTCTTTCAGATTAGTTTGGAGTTGTTTGTAGGTCACGCAAGCAAATGTGCAACGGTGACACGCCATCATCTGCAGAGCTGTTTGCGCTTTCATTTGTTCTTGTTTGCGGGTCTTTGGGATGATAAGATGACAATGAGATTAAACCAAAGATGTTTCACCCAGAGACCAACGAACGCCCGTTTGGTTGGGGAAAAAAAAGCTGCTTTAGAGAATAATCCTGTGATCAAATGAGGTGAAAGTTCAGCATCACAAATCTCATGTTTGTCATATTTCACTCCAAAATCAATAGAAAAATAAGAAATTTAATTTTGCATAAGAAACTAATTTTGGGACCATTCAGATTAATTGCATTGTGATATTAATGTCGGGACAATTAAGCACATTTCACCTCCAAATTCTCATTATAATATAATATAATATAATATAATATAATATATTTATTATATTATATTATATTATATTATATTATATTATATTATATTATATTATATTATATTTAGTGCTGCAAACAATTAATCTCAATAAATCACATCCAAAAAAGTTTGTTTACATAATATGTGTACAATGTGTATATTTGTATTATATGAAACATGTGCGTCTATATTTATATTTTATATAGTTTATATTATATATAAATATAAATTTTTATACAAGTAATATTTTTGTTAAATATATACATGTATGTAGTTATTTATATAATATATATATATATACATACACACACACACATATATATAAAAATACACAGTACACACATATGTAAACAAACTTTTTTTTGCATGTGATTAATTGCGATTAATCGTTTGACAATTATTTAATTGTCACGAAAAGCATTTTGGCAATGCAAAATATAATTTCTTATTTTTTCTTTGTATTTTAGAGTGAAATATTAGCTGGAAATGTTCTTGATTCACCTCCTTAAATCAAATGTCGCAGTAATCAGATTCCCTCATTAGAATTTCAAGTTCAACATGGATGTTATTGTACATGAAAATTATATACAGAGAGAGATATTATAATTCTATTATATTAATTAACATTCCATGCGTCTGAAGTTCTTCTCAATCAGGGGAAATTGATTGGCCAGTGTATGTAATTCAATCAGAGAGACACAATCAAAAGTTTAGTTTTTCTTTTCAAAGCAAACAGCCTGAAACCAAAGAATGTGATCACCGTTGCACAGATGATTATTGTAGATTCTTTTGCATGGTGTTTTGTCATTTTTCAGAACTTGTTACAAAGCTTTATTCCTTAGTAGATTTGATTTCTACTTACTGAAAGGACATGAGGAAACCAAAAACAGTGTTACATGGTCGTGCTTTCAATCGTTTATGACTTTCAAGTAAACCAAAGATGATGGATTTCATGCCTTTTGTTTCCTTTTATAACTTTTCTCACTGGAGGAGAAATATTGTATTGTTTTTTGTATGTTTTTTTCTTTTTTGAGGGGGTGATGTACCCCGGATTTTGTGAAAATACTGACCTAATATCAGCAAGATGTGATGCCTGAACGTTTGTTTTTGATATAAAGTTCAATATGCTTTAGTGCTTTAGAACAATATTGATTGTTGTGTTAATTGTTGACTTCGCTTTGGGCATTTTCTTTGAGTGTGTGTGCAAGTGTAATTCCATGCATCAGTTCTTTAGTAAAAGCTGATTCATAACAAAAGTTTAGAAATGCAGCATCATAAAACGTGTCAAATGTTCATCAGCTGCGTGTGCTGAAGGGTTTCTTCCAAAAAGATGAAAAAATTATGCATCCAAAAAGATGATCTCTGTTCACGCAAAATAAAAACTTTCTCAGGTTGCTTGTCCGGGTTTACCCATCCACCTAGTTGAGGTGATTTTACTCAGGAAATAATATCAGTTTCATGTCACTTTATTTAGTACTGATGTGAACTGCATTTGCTTAAACTCTTTTGATTTTTAAATGGATTCTGTTCTGAGTTCTTCTATTGAAGTGTTTTGTTTCTTAATTTGTCTAAACTGAAGGGAAAAAAGGAAGAGCTTTGTGAACTCTTCTGAAAGAAGCAGCAGCGAATGTTTGGTCTCGCTCCTGTGTTTCCACTGCAGCAGTAAATCTCTCTATAAGCCTTAAAACTGAATGTATTTCTTAATAAATAAAATTCCACTTGTCAATTTTCTGCTGTGCTTTTCAAATACATGTTTATTGGAAGATTTGTTTTCCTGTACGGCAATACGGTCTAATGTTTATGCCAAAAAGGTATACATTTACTGTAGATACCCCCCACCACAAATAAGATTGTTTATAAAGAATTATTTCCAGTTTAAATAAAAATGTTGAAAATTGTAAAATGTTGTCTCTTTTCTGTTTTTAAAAAAATTATATATACAACGATCAGGCATAACATTATGAGTGAATGAATGAATAACACTAATTATCTCTTCATCATGGCACCTGTTAGTGGGTGGATATATTTGGCAGCAAGTGAACATTTTGTCCTCAAAGTTGATGTTAGAAACAAGAAAAATGGGTAAGCGTAAGGATTTGAGTGAGTTTGACAAGGACCAAATTGTGATGGCTAGACGACTGGGTCAGAGCATCTCCAAAACTGCAGCTCTTGTGGGGTGTTCCCGGTCTGCAGTGGTCAGTATCTATTAAAAGTGCTCCAAGGAAGGAACAGTGGTGAACCGGCGACAGGGTCATGGGCAGCCGAGGCTCATTGATGCATGTGAGGAGCGAAGGCTGGCCTGTGTGGTCCGATCCAACAGACGAGCTCCTGTAGCTAAAATTGCTCAAGAAGTTAATGCTGGTTCAGATAGAAAGGTGTCAGAATACACAGTGCATCACAGTTTGTTGCGTATGGAGCTGCATAGCTGCAGACCAGTCAGGGTGCCCATGCTGACCTCTGTCCACCACAAGATAGATAAAAGATAAAAGAAAGCATTAAATCTCTCCAGATCTCAGCAGAGGAGGATTAAACAACTCCAGCATTACAGCTTCACATATTACTAACCAGATTGACTTTATTTCTGTCATTCATCTACAGAAGTTTAACGCTTGTTTTTTTTTTGAAGTCACCATAGTGGTGATTGGTGTTTCCATTAGTTGGGCTCTTAAAGGATCAATCCACTTTCAAATAAAATTTCCCTAATAATTTATTCACTCTCATGTCATCCAAGATGTTCATGTCTTTCTTTCTTTCTTCAGTTGTAAAGAAATGAAGGTTTTTGATGAAAATATTCCAGGATTATTCTTCTTATAGTGGACTTCAGTGGCCACCAGATGGTTGAAGGTCAAAATTACAGTTTCAGTGCAGCTTCAAAGGGCTTTAAACGATACCAGATGAAGAATCTAGTCTTATCTAGTACGGAAGAGGATTAGGGCCAAGCAATAAAAAAAATAAACCATCTCAGGATTAAAGCTGTTAAATTTCGAGAATAAACTCGTTAAATTGCGAGAAAAAATAGAGAGATAAAATGTTGAGAATAAAGTCATTAAATTACAAGAAAAAACTCATTAAATTATGAGAAAAAGTGTTTAAATTACGAGAAAAATTCGCTAAATTATGAGAACAAATTCGTAATTTAACGAATTTGTTCTCATATTTAACGACTTTTTCTCATAATTTAATGAGTTTATTCTCAACATTTTATCTCGACTTTTTTCAAATTAACAGCATTTTCTCGTAATTTAATGATATCTCAACATTTTATTTCGACTTTTTTCTCAAAATTTAACATTAATGAGTTTATTCTCAACATTTTACTTGACTTTTTCTCGAAATTTAACAAGTTTTTCGTAGTTTATTCTCAACATTTTAATCTTTTTCTCGAATTTAACATTTTTTTCTCGTATTTAATGAGTTTATTCTCAACATTTTATTCGACTTTTTCTCAAATTAACGTTTTTCTCGTAATTTAATGAGTTTATTCTCACATTTATTGATCTTTTTCCTTTAACTTTTTTCTCGAATTAATGAGTTTATTCTCAACATTTTATCTTGATCTTTTTCTCGAAATTTAACAAGTTTTTCTCGTAATTTAATGAGTTTATTCTCAACATTTATTTCGATTTTTTCAAATTTAACGAGTTTTTTCTTTTTTACTTTTTCTCGAAATTTAACGTGTTTTCCGTAATTTAACAAGTTTATTCTCAACATTTATTTTGACTTTTTTCTTGAAATTTAACAAGTTTTTTCTCTCAAGATGGTTTTATTTTTTTATTATTGCTTGGCCCTAATCCTCTTCTGTAATCTAGAGAAACGATCGGTCATTTTCGAAAAAAAACAACTGTATTACTTATAAACACAAATATCACCTTGAACGTACCTCCGCTTTCCGTATTCTTCAAAAAGCTTACGCCGTATGTCCTACGCCTTTCCTATTCTACTTACAGAACGAACGCAGTGCCAGTTTCTGCCCGTTTTTTTCCCGTAAGTAGAATAGGGAAGACGTAGGACATACAGCGTAAGCTTTTTGAAGAATACGGAAAGCGGAAGCATGTGCATGGCGATCATTTGTGTTTATATCAGGAAAATTTTATTTGAAAGTGGACTAATCCTTTAACTCTTACAATATGTTTGTCCCAAACAGAGACAAGATTTTTTTTTCTTATATGCGCAGGCGCGTTGTCTTTCTTTACAAGGTGACATCGCCAACTACTTGTCTTGAATGTGTAATACAGTGTTTTTAGTCCCATGTGAAGGGGGATTTTTTGATATTGCCATCTGTACAAAGAAAAAACTTTTCCGTTTTTAGTATATCATTGTCACCATTGTTGAGATTTACATTCCTACAAAGGCATATGGTTGGAAAGATGTTTCAGCAGCCCCGCAGTGATCAACCTGAAGCTTTCACCTGCACACCCACTGAAGCTCAGTAAGGTTGAGCCCAGTCTCTATCTGGATGAAACATCTCCTGGGAGACTGGGTAGCTGTAGGAAGAGGTGTTAGAGAGGCTAGTGGGTCTGATCAACCTGTGGCCTGAGTGGGTCCTAATGCCCCAGTACAGTCGCAATAAGCTGTACTGTATAAAGGGTGTCACCCTGGTGTAAAATAGCTAGTGATGGGCAGATCGAGGCTTCGTGAAACACTGAAACAGTTGAAGCAAATGTGCCGTAATGATTCGAGGCTTCGAAACAATCTGACACCCGTCTCCACGGTGACCCCTAGTGGTCAGAACAGTGCAAATGCAACAAAACTTAGGCCAAACATACATTAAAAATACCCTTTAACAAATGTATTGCAAAAGTTTTATTGAAAGTAAAATCAATCAAATGGAATTAACTAATCATCTAATAAGATTAAATATAGTGTCTGTATAATATGTGTTCTTTTATCAATTTTAAAGGCTTGTTTCTTTGTTCCATGGCTCAAGCTAAACAGGCCAATAAGAGATTAATAACTACCATTATTAATTTTAATTATTCTAATGTATAATTAAAAATCTACAAATGTATAAAACTGATCAGAGATCAGGTAAAACCATAGGGTAAAGCCCTAGACACTTGTTCAATAGTTCTCAGTGAATCTGCATGATTCATGGCTTCACTTTATCATCGCCCTCTATCGGTGAACCATTGAAATTTCGAACTGTTTCGAAACAGTGATGACGTAACGAAGCCTCGTTTACTAAAATCACGTGACTTTAGTAGTTTGATACACGCTCCGAATCACTGATTCGAATCAAAAGATTCATGAAGCTTCGGAGCTTCATGAAGCAGTGTTTTGAAATCGGCCATCACTAAAATAGCCCATACAGCACACTGCCCAACGCCCCAGTATAGTAGCCATAAACTGTACTGAATAAAGGGTTAAAATAAACCCCAGAAAATAAGGGGTGTAACCCTGGGGCAAAAATAATCCCTACATTACATCACATATCATGCAGGTAGTTAGTTAGTTTCACATCACAAAAGATATAGTAACTTACATGGAATTACATTACTATTTTTGATGTTTTTGAAAGAAGTCTCATATGCTCAATTTTCATTAGCCATTACTCCAGTCTTCACTGTCACATGATCCTTCAGAAATCATTCTAATATGCTGATTTATTACCAGTGTTGGAAACAGTTAGGGTTAGAATAAGTCCCGCCTTCTACATACGAGCCAATTGCCGATTGGTAAAGTCATCGCGTCACTGCAGCTTCCGTTAGAAGCTCCAGTTCCTATAGAAACAGTCAGACGCTCGCCTCCGAAATGAGAAGCAAGATGGGCATTTAGGACTGCGCATTAGCTTGATCTATCCTGAAAAATGCATTTTTTTTGGTCATGATTCCAGCATTTAGAAACAAAATTTATGAGACAGTTGTTGTCAGATTTCATTGGTGATTTCAAATATGAAATTTAATCGAAAGCTTGGCAAACAGCTTTGGAGAATTTGATGTTTTCCCATTCAAAGAGATAGGAGCTGCACAAGATGGCCACCGAGTTAAATGACTTTGACAAAACTGACCGTCATTGAGATCTCATAAAGGAACAAAACCGACCGTCACTGAAATCTGGTACACATGAATCTCAACAATGGTGACAATCAAAAGTGTCATGCCGCAATGCATGCTGGGAAAATCTTGAAAAAGAACAAAACGACCATCATTGAGATCTCGCAAAGGAACAAAACCGATTGTCGCTGAGATCTCGTAAAGGAACAAAACCGACAGTCATCGAAATCTCGTAAAGGAACAAAACCGACCGTCATCGAGAACTCGCAAAGGAACAAACTGACCGTCAACGAGATCTCGCAAACGAACAAAACCACCCGTCATCAAGTGCTCGTAAAAGTGACACACAAAGACATCAAGAATCAGCACATGAATCTCAACAATGGTGACAATCAAAAATGTCATGCCGCAATGCATGCTAGGAAAATCTTGAAAAGGAACAAAACCGACCATCATCAAGTAGTGATGTTACGTTCTGTGCCAAGGCTTCGGAGCATGTGTCGAGAAATCCCGGAAGCTTTCAGTGAAGCGCGTATCGAGGCTTGTATCACTTTAGATCAATGACGTCATTGATGACGCTCAAATCCTCGCTTCTGCCTGACTGGTTCAGGATGCGGTTCGAATCTTGGGGCGACATTTTGACATATATAAACGACCCATGGGATCCCCTCAAAATGTGTGGTTTTAGAATAATAATATGGCTGTTATGACCAAAGAATTTATTTAAACATTTAATAGTCGCATTCATTTTAAAGCAATACGTTTAACTTATGTTATACAATCATTATACATCACCATAAAATACACATTATATTCATATACATAGATTAGTCTATGTGGAAATTGATTTTTTTCTTCACCATTATTTCTAAGCCTTAACTGCCGCAAAATAAAGTGTATCACAGATCACATCAGGTCATCTGTAATGTATCTGCTTGTTTTACACTCTTTGACCACCAGGTGGTATTGTGAGCAAATGAAGCCTTGAGAAATTAACCCTTTTGTGAACTACTTGGCTGAAAAGCTTCAATGCTTCATGAGGCTTCATTTCGCCATCACTATCATCGAGATCTCACAAAGAAACAAAACCGACCGTCATTGAAATCTTGTAATGAAACAAAGCTGACAGTTATTGAACTCTCATAACAAACTAAAACCAGTTGAGATCAAACAAAACTGATCATCACTGAAATGTTATAAAGGAACAAAACCAATCAGAAGATTTAAAGAAAAATAAACAAATGTTATTCAGAGATGACACAAAGACATCAAGAATCAGCACATAAATCTCAACAATGGTGACAATCAAAGGTGTCATGCTGCAATGCATGCTGGAAAATCTCTCAAGGAGCAAAACCGACCGTCATTGAAATCTCATGATGAACAAAACCGATTGTCGTTGAAATCTCGAAATGAAACAAAGCTGACAGTCATTGAAATCTCACAATCGAACAAAAATGACCATCACTGAAATGTTATAACAGAACAAACGTGTCAGAAGATTTAAAGAAAAAACACAAAAGATATTCAGTGATGACACACAAAGACATCAAGAATCAGCACATGAATCTCAACAATGGTGACAATCAAAACTGTCATGCTGCAATGCATGCTGGGAAGAATCGTACAAAACTCCCTGCATGCATCACAGCATGAATAATTATGCAGCTGAATGTCCTATTATTTTCTTTAATTCTGTTTTATTATACTTTTTGTTGTGTCTTTTAGGAGCTTTTTGTGATGTCCAGAGTTGATCTGATCATCTGAATGTTTTGTTGTCACCATTGTTGAGATTCATATGCTGATTGCTCATATCTGTGTTTGACATTTTTTGACGTTTGACGTTTTTTTTTTAATAGTTTTTTAATTTTCAATATTCAAACCAGGTTTGTAATGTATGTATATTAATGGCACAGCACAATTATCATATTCAGTAATTCATGCTGTTTTACAATGATTATAAAATCATCATCTGATCTCATTTTGTTTGATAAACACAGTCATAACAGCCAGAGAAACAACATACAGTACTATAAGAGCCCAACTTATGGAAACACTGATCACCATTATGGTGACTATAAATTAAACAAACTTCTGTAGATGAAGGACAGAAATAGTCAATCTGGTTAGTAATATGTGAAAAAAAAGAGATTTCGGCTTGATTTTCATTGTTTGATTCACGGGTAAAAAAATGATGATAAATGACTTCAAAATTTGTTTTCCACATGTGGGCGGACATGAGACTTTCTCCCTTTCTGCCAATTGGTCAAGCAAATCTGAGACGTCATAACTTCCGCAACAGTCATAACTTTCTATTAGACAATATATTCAGTTTTAGAAGGGGTGCGGTCATTGCAAATACTGTAATGGAAATCGGCTGAGGGTGGGTATCGATGAAGAACTCTTGTTCTTATTTATTTTTTCCCCTTAAATCTCTTTTAATCCTTTAATTATTTAATTCCTTAAAGGGTTAGTTCACCCAAAAATGAAAATAATGTAATTTATTACTCACCCTCATGCCGTTCCACACCCGTAAGACCTTCGTTCATCTTCGGAACGCAAATTAAGATATTTTAGTTGAAATTTGATGGCTTGGTGAGGTCTCCATAGGGAGCAATGACATTTCCTCTCTCAAGATCCATTAATGTACTAAAAACATATTTAAATCAGTTGATGTGAATACAGTGGTTCAATATTAATATTATAAAATATTTTTGGTGCACCAAAAAACAAATAACGACTTATTTAGTGATGGCTGATTTCAAAACACTGCTTCAGTAAGATTCGGAGCGTTATGAATCTTTTGTGTTGAATCATGATTCGGATCGTGTGTCAAACTGCCAACTGCTGAAATCACGTGACTTTGGTGCTCAGAAACGCTGATTCATAACGCTCCGAAGCTTCCTGAAGCAATGTTTTGAAATCGGCCATCACTATATAAGTTGTTATTTTGTTTTTTTTTTGGCGCTCCAAAAATATTCTCATCGCTTTATAATATTAATATTCCACTGTACTCACATGCACTGATTTAAATATGTTTTTAGTACATTAATGTATCTTGAGAGAGGAAATGTCATTGCTGGCTATGCAGGCCTCACTGAGCCATCAGATTTCAACAAAAATATCTTAATTTGTGTTCTGAAGATTAACGAAGGTCTTACGGGTGTGGAACGGCATGGTGAGTAATAAATGACAGAATTTTCATTTTTGGCTTAAAAAAAACAAAAAACAATAAACCGCCTGGCAGTTTTTTTTTAAATTTGAAATAAAATAGCCTATGTCTTAACATTATGTGCAGCTGTGCCCTGTGTTGCAGGAACACTTTAACCACACAAGTTAAATGAAAACTTTTAAAATGCAGTCTAGTCAGACAGCACTTTATAATATTATAACATTGCATCACCATCGAATTATCATCATTATCATCTCACGGGTCCCGGGCGCGTGTAACATCAAACGCAATACTTCAGACACACACACGTGCTTTAACGGAGAGGGGTATCTGCGCGCTCACACACGCGCACTCCACCGACAATCCCGCCTCACGCGCCACTTTTCTCTCAGCCTTCGTATATAACGCGCTAAAGTAAACAAACACAAGCGGAGCAGTCGGTTATTTTCGTGAACTGCCTCGTAAAATAACAAGTCAAAGGTGTCCGCTCCTCCCAAACTTTGTACACGGGTGCAGCTTTCCTGCTCGCGCAATTACCTAAACTACTATGGCGAAAGCTTAGCTTTTGAATATAAATTAGGCCGTGCTGACGTTCTATTTAATATTAATGAGCTCTTAGAACGCTGTGGGCGAGGCGAAGCCTTTGTCTCATCAATATTAAATAGAATTCGATGACGTGGTAGGTATACTTCAAACGGCGACGGTTTAACTCATGAATATTAATAGCGAAATCTCCGCCATAGTAGGAATAACAATTTCGCTTCCCGGTCGCGCACGGAGCGCCGCCGCCGCCGTGATTGCAGCGAAACGGGGGAAGAACGAGACGAGTTGACCACACTCACTCTTTCTGACATCAAAGTTACACCATTTTTTCGTTTGAGTCATGTGAGGGAGCTTGTAATGTCAACAGAGCAGGATAAAGATTCATTCTCTCTAAAACGAAACCGAGGTAACGTGGATTTTCCGTGTTTTTAGAGGCTTGATTCGGTGTCTGTCGTAATTACCGGAGCGACAGCAGCGGTCTGGCGGCCTTCAGGCCTTTGGTGAAGAACTGAAAAGTAGACAGCGACATATTCAGATATGCATTTGAAAAGGAAAGCACGTCAGGCCTCAAAGTGAATGCTGTCAGATGAACACTACTTTATAGGGAGTTTTTGGGAAGTTTGGAGTCGATCAGCATTAAAGAGAAAATCATATCAACGTTTATTTATTAAATGCACATCAATAGAGCATGCAACAGTAAAACTGGCAATTAAATGTTTATTATGTAGCATTAAAAAGCAAAAATCACCATTTAAAAGTTATATGAAGGTAGTGAAAAGGGTTGATGTCATCACAGTTTATTATTGCTTATTTTTTGAAAATGTCTCCCAATTAGTTTTAATAATCTAATGAAACTTGCTCAACAACACTACAGTACTTGTATATTATTGTTGTAATCTTCTAATGCAAAGTTGTAAGACAGATTATAACATTTTCCAGCATGCATCACTTCAAGACCCCATGAAGTTTTGTGATGTATACGTTTATATTTGAGCATTTTCATCTATGTACTAGTGTAAGTTGACAAAATAAACAATATGCACATTTAAAATGTACAGTCTTCTGAGGAAGAACATCCCAATTATTGATGATATCATATCTATAATGAGAATGTTCCTCCCACAAGTAGCAAAGCGTGGTTCATGGCAGTGATGTTATCTAAAAACAGAAACTCATGTTTCAATAATAATTGCTTCAAACTGTCCGTCAAGCCATTATATTGGGTCGTTAAATTGAAGATCTTATGTTATATATACACATTTCAGTGCTATGGACATATGTTTTGGATTGACCATAAATATTTTATTTGATTTTATTTTAATTCGCTTTTTGATTTCACAGGAGGTGAAGGTAGTCTGGATATTTTAGGAGGTCCTGGGCTGCTACTGGGAAGCCCTGATAAAAAGAGACGCAGGTCGAGCACACAGGTACTCCCTCATGAACTGCCAGACGGCATCTTTGGTTCCTGAAATGTTTCCCTTTTATTTTCTCCTTTGACATTTCTAAAAATTCCAACGTCGACGTGAATCACAACATTACCACATTTAAGTGCAAATTGCATCATTTGAATAAGAAACAACTGTACAATATTTACCATTTATTTAATATTATATTTATTAATTTAGATACTTATCCAAAGTGACTTACAATTGAGGAATATATACACCAATCAGGCATAACATTACCTTCCAAATATTGTGTTGGTCCCCCTTTTGGTCCCAGTAAGTCTTGGCCGTCCATGACCCTGTCGCCGGTTCACCACTGTTCTTTCCTTGGACCGCTTTTAATAGATACTGACCACTGCAGACTGGGAACACCCCACAAGAGCTGCAGTTTTGGAGATGCTCTGACCCAGTCGTCTAGCCATCACAATTTGGCCCTTGTCAAACTCACTCAAATCCTTACGCTTGCCCATTTTTCCTGCTTCAAACACATCAACTTTGAGGACAAAATGTTCACTTGCTGCCTAATATATCCACCCACTAACAGGTGTCATGATGAACAGATGATCAGTGATATTCACTTCACCTGTCAGTGCTCATAATGTTATGCCTGATCTGTGTATTCATCTTAAAGAGGCAATGAGTATGAGAAGTGCTAGTAATACAATGTTGCAGACATCATTCAGAAGAGTGCAACAGTGAGTTATTATGGAATACTGTTCAAAAGTTGGGGCCAGGAATTATTTAAAAAGAAATTCATACTTTTATTCATCACGGATGCATTAAATTGATCAAAGTGACAGTTAAGACGTTATGTTCTATTTTAAAAATTAAGCAGTTTTTAACATTTTACAATAATCATAAATGTTTATTGAGCAGCAAATCATCATATTAGAATGATTTCTGAAGGATCACATGCACTGAAGACGGATGATGCTGAAAATTTTTACTCTATTTTGATCAAATAAATGCACCTTGGTGAGCAGAAGAGACTTCTTTCAAAAACATAAAAAAATCATACTGACCCCAAACTTATCAACGGAAGAGTTGCCTTTCATTGGCGTTCATTCTCACACCACTGTCTCAATGTGTTTAGGAAGTGAGGCAAGGTCTAGAAGTCACTAAATATGGAGAAAATTCTGCTCATATTCATTTTCTATAGATGCAACTCCTCACCTTCAGTGACAACTCACCTTTTTGAGATCAAAATAGGTCACTTATGGGATTTGCATAGATACAAAGAGAAAGTGTTTTTATGGGGGTGGGGGGTCTTACAAGGGTACTTGGTTGTTTCAATGAGTACTGTACATTGTTTCCTATATTCTTACTTTAAAAACGAATGTCTTTAACGGGGAATATTTTATGTATTTGAGGTCTGAGATGTGGGAATGGTAAAGAGAGAGAGGGCAAACAGTTTGCAGTTTAGCTCAGTATTGCCGTCCAATCAGCCAATATTGTCTTAAATATCCTGCATTACAGTTTTGATATATACGGTACTAAAAATAAATTAAAAATCCCTTAAAGTAACTTCAAATGAGCATGTAAAGCAAATTAAAAAAAAAAAAAAATCATATCGTGCGAAGCATGCCCTCACCGCAAGCAATGTTCTCACCTTTTTTCCTCTTACCTGTTTGCATCCCTGAATATTCAGGATTGTAAATAAATGTTTCTTTCTCGACAGGCACCGTCCTTCTCTCCTCTGTCTGAATATGCTCCTCCATCAAACCCCAGCTCAGATCACCTAATAGCTTCCAACCCTTTTGATGACAATTTCAGCTCCCCATCCCTGAAGCCACTGCCTCCTGCTAACCCTTATTTCGGCCACTCACTTTACCCAGGGTTTAGTGGCTATGGGCCGCCCAGGATGGCCCCACAAATGCCCAACAGGATGCATTCTCCATACGGGGCTCTCCTTACCAGATGCGAAACCAGCCCATGGTTTTCAACCGGGCACCGGGATTTAATTACAGTCATGCCGAGAACCCGCATTACGGGCAGCCGTTTGGTGGCGGAAACAACAACAGCATGCACTTCAGATCAGAGCATGTCAATCACATGCCACTTCAAAACCTCAACCAAAGCGGTAGTCCTGAATGTGGTTTCGGTCCAGAGGGGAATCCAGCCCGGGATATGAGCCCTCAGCAACAAAACAAGTCCAGCACGCCAGCGCCAAAACAGGACCCGAGTGAAGCCGTGAACAAAAACGCCACGCAGAACCCCTCGCCACGGAAGCAAAATCAAAACTGTGAAGAGAACACGCCTCAGGACAACACGGCAGAGCTGAAGATGAAGGGACCGGACGGCGGAGCGGAAAAACTCAACGGCGTCCTTCACTCTAATAACGAACCCTCGAAGAAGTCGTCAGATGGCGCGGCGGATAGAGCTCGGAGAGGCGGAGCTTTGACCAATAATAAAGTCCTGAACAGGAGGAGCACGTCCTCTTCGTCCGAGCCCGTCTACCCGTGCGGGATATGCCTGAGCGAGGTGAACGATGACCAAGAGGCCATTCTGTGCGAGGCCTCGTGTCAGAAATGGTTCCACAGAGTTTGCACAGGGATGACCGAGACGGCGTACAATCTACTTACGGCGGAGACGTCTGCGGTTTGGGGCTGCGACGCCTGCATGGAGGACAAAGGAGCACAGCTGCTCAAAACCCGAGAGGTATCGGGGACGCCTTCTGTTACCGGTGAAGGACAGTCGTGAGTGAGACTGACGGCGAGGAGTCACTGATGTCGAAGTCCAAATGAATTGTTTCTCTTCTGTTTGAACTGAGTTCCAAAGTTCTTTTGGCTTCTTTTGATTCTACTCAAAAATATTTCACCCAAAATGAAAGTTCTGTTAGAGTTTACTCACCTTCCTATTGTATAAATAATTTTTTAATATATACTACTGTACAAATTTTTGATCAAAAATACAGTAAAAACAGTGAAATATTATTACATATTAAAATAACTGTTTTCTATTGTAATATATTTTAAAATGTAATTTTTTCCTGTGAATTTTCAGCATCATAACTCCAGTCTTCAGTGTCACATGATCCTTCAGAAATCATTCTAATATAATATGATTTGCTGCTCAAGAAACATTTCTGATTATTATCAGCTCAAAAGAACAACATTTATTTGAAACAGAATTTTTTTAAAGGGGACATATCATGAAAATCAGAATTTTTTCGTGTTATAATCGGGTCCCCGGTGCACCTACCAACATAGAAAACGTGAAAAAGGACAACCCAGTAACTTTGTTTTGGCAAGCCTTTCTCTGTAAGCATGTGAAAAAATGAGCTGCTCAGATTTAATCTGCATGTTTTCACCCACGGTGCCGCCATTTTGTTTTCGCAAGCAAAAACTGTGTACCAGTTCTAACGCCATGGCAAAAGTTTGAGCAAAGCATGCTAACTGTTCTGTCATTGGCTGCACAGATGAGCACTGAACACTATTTAGAGTCTCGTTAGCTTAGATAGCCTGCAGGTTGACCCTGGCAAGTTTGATTGCTAAAAAAGGAGCGTTTCTGTCCGAGTGATGTTTTGGAAAAAAATATAAGACCATTCACCGCATTTGATAGCAATCATAAACTTTAGTCTGATTTGTATGGCTCTGTTTGGGAAACAGCTACACATTGTATAGTGGGCATCCATACGGGTTTTGCACAAAAGTTTAACATGACGGCACATGCTAGTGGATGAGTTGAATCAACTCCACAGCAACTGCATAAATTTATCCACTAACCATTCAGAAACGTCTAAAAGTTGTAACTTCTTCCTGAGTCTCTCCATCAGTGTCGACTCCGGTTTGAACAATGTAAGGCTGAACACCGTTACTGACAATCCTCATTTTGGCTGCGTGAGATTCTCCAGCTTTGTTGTTGTTGAGCAACTGAAGCAAGAGTTGTTAAAGCTCCGCCCTCTTCTGGAAAGGGGCCCGGGAGCGGCAGATCATTTGCATTTAAAGGGACACACACAAAAAGGCGTGTTTTTGCTCACACCCAAATAGGGTCAAATATAATAAATGACAATAATAAATGACAAGCTATAATAAATGATCTGTGGGGTATTTTGAGCTGAAACTTCACAGACACATTCTGGGGACACCAGAGACTTATATTACATCTTGTGAAAAGGCCCCCTTTAAACATTATAAGTGAACTTCAGAACAGTAGTGTAATAGTTTTTGGGTGAATTATTCCTTGTGTAGATGTCTAATATTTCTAATGCCTTTAAATCCAGAGTTCTGGCTGTGCTTACAAAAGAACCCTTCATTTCTTTATTTTCTGACAGTGATCGTTTGCGGTCAGATGTCTTCCTTTGGCTCACCTTGATTAATGTGTGAACCAACTGTGTCATTGAATATCTGATTTTATTAATGGTGAGTCTTAACAGTTAGTATTCAGGTTTCAGAGTAACTCAAAATCACAAGCAGCATTATATTTATCCAGAAAGATGTTCTACTGTCAAATCGAAACTCTAGCAATACATGATTCTCTGAACTGAGAGCGTTTTGTAGATGCTCAACATGATTGGGCCTTTCCCATTGAATGTAGCTGTAGAATATTTACTGTAGCATATTTTCTGATGAGTGTACATGTTTCACTGTAGCGGCATGTAGTTTAGTGTTAGTGAGCAATATTCCTGGTTGTGATGGATTGCATTTTGCTTTCTTATTACTCTTTTTCAAACAGCTTGGCTCTTTGATTGTTTTATGATCAAATGAAGTTAAAATCTTGAATTAACAGAGCCAGAGAACAAGTTGACATTGAAACTTTGGATGTACTTGATACTTTTGTAAGTTTTGTTATTTGATGCTTTCTTTACTGGGTTGATTGACATTTTTATTTTGGCCAAGACCGAGGAGGTTTGTTACTTGAAGGCCTTATTTCCGGGCATGATGCATGAAATAGCACAAATATATATATATATATTTATAAAGACAAAAATACTTTTAGCTTGTTATTTCCAAAAAATATCTTAATTTAATGACACAACGTTCATGATAGCATCTCACGAAACCTGAAAAGAACACGTGCAGGTCATAATTCATAATTCCCAAAGGAAATAGATAAATAAATTATATTTTGCTTAAAGAAAATCAAGATTGTAATGCTTAAAAAAGATCCTGTATGCTGTATGATGAGAATTTCCATTGAGAATAATGAGAATTACAAGAAACTCTAGAAAGTAAAATTTCTTTCTGGACAGTTGTAACGTTACATGTTCCGTTGTTTTTTGCGCTGGGAAACATTGTGAATGTAAACTTCATATCTTGCTCACGTTTTGCATCTGACTTCAATTGTTAAGCAAGATAATGTAAACAAAGCATAGTGTATTTCCTTACCTTCTTTATTAAAAAAGCACTTGAACGTGTTATGGGGGTGAATTCATGACAATGTTCATGTGTAGTGAATTGTGCAGTAATAATGTCTAAAAAGACAAAATAACGTAGAAATAATTTTTGTATAATTGGCCAGATTTGACTGTTGACCCCTGGTGCCTTAAATGTGTTTCCGTTTTTTAAATAAGATATTTAGATCTTGAGCTGATGGCATTGTGCAGTGAATCATTCACCCACTTATCAATATGGGGTGAGAATATTTGTTCAACTAATTTTATAAGGGGACATTGAATGTACGGAGCCAATAATGAACAATATGAAGTGAATACATTTGTGGCATCCTCAAAACCAAGATGGTACAGCACATACATTATTGAATGTAAATCAAAGTTTTAATGTGTGTTATGATAACTCATGTTTCTCTGTGAAAACAGCCTTGTTTAATAGAGAAACCTTGGAAAAGCCATTATTCAAATGTATTATTCGAACTGCGTTTAAAACTGATTTTAAAGTCATTTTCCCCAATGCAATGTCAATTAATTTTAATGAAGTTGCCTAGATCTTATTCATGTGTTTTATTTGTAACATGATAATGTTAATGTCTCACAATAATAAATTATTATGCACAGAGTTGGACCCAACATACATTAATTCTGACAAAAATGGATAATTGTAATACAAGATATAAGTGGCAATATTAAGCAGAACACATTATATAACCGTACTGAACTTCTAATAAATAATCTATTTCATTTTATGTAAGATTAATTATGATAAAGTTTGATTTTGAGGGGAAAAACTAAAGGAGAGGGGAGCCATGCCACATTAGACCACTCCAGAAACACATAGGTGTCCGCCATCTTGGAACGGGCAGCGTGTCTTCGCTCTCACAGTAAGAATCAATGATGATGCCAGCTTCTGGTTGTGAAACCACTGAGATTCCGTAGAAATGGGATAACCTTTCACATGTGAGAATGTGTTGGTTTGTGCTTTTATATGTATGAATATTACAGGTTTTACTATGGTACTTTTTTAATGTTTTTACTTTTACTATGGTAACTTTTTAATGTGTTAGCTGACACTTTCGCCTAGTTGTATTGTGTTACAGTAGCGAAATCATCTGCTGAAGTCTATTGCAGATATAGATATTTGAGCGTCTAACTACGGTTGCAGACGCTCAGTCAACTTCAGCCAGCTTTGACCGTTCCAATATGGCGGACGGCTTACAACCGCGAATGAGGACCGCCATCGATCGCTCCTCCCCTAGCAACCACCGCCTAGTCGTAGCAACCAGTGTTTACCTCTCGCTCAGGAGAGTCAGAGATGCCGCTGATAGTGAAAGATCACACATGGACACAAAACCAGAACACAGTTTACATTTGCGTCCCTTTAAAAGGAGTGAAGACCGCTAACGTTCATGTCATCTGCACGGATGAGTATCTGAAGGTCAGCATTAAACAGAACGTGTAACTTTAACGTGCCATAGTCATATGTGTAACACACGACGGCATCATGTCACGTTACTCGGTTCATGTGTTTTGATCTGTTGTGCAGGTGAGTTTCCCACCGTTTCTGTTCGAGGTTTTCTTATTTGGGCCAATAAATGAGGAGAAAAGTGAAGCCAGGATTGGAAACGGTGTTGCAGTTTTCACACTGCAGAAGAGGAGAGATGAATTGTGGGAGCAGCTCTTTACAAACATTGGTAGGAGATCTTTCATCCTTTTATTACATAGAAATATAAAAAAGTTTATTCAAATGTGCTATTAGTATACTTCTTTTAAAACAACAAAAAAAAAAAAGTATACTTTCAGTCTACTTTTTATGTACTTATCAGAAATATACTTAAGTATACATATACTGACTGAAAAGTATATACTTATATACAGTTATATAAGTGTAAACAGTTAAAGGTATATTTCAAGTATAAAAATGAATAACTAAATAGGAAAATAGTACTTAAAGTGCAAAAATATATAAATATTATAAATAGGTAAGATGTTATATTCACTTAAAGAACAAGTGTACTTGCAGTATAAAACTAATAAACTAATATTTTATTGAGAGTATACTTCAAAGTGTACTTTCATAAACTAAAGAAATGTTCTACAAGTATTTAACTTGTAAACTATCAGTATAGTATAGTTGCAGTACAAATGAAAAAGGCATTTGTACACGCCCAGGTGAAAAAAAGCACACTTCTATAATATACTTAAAGTGCTCTATTTTCGTGCACAAATTCTGTACTTAATATACTAAAAATTATTCTTTAGTACTTCTTAAGATCATCTTAAAAACATCTAAGTGTACACTTGTTGTATACTGAAAGTAGTACTGTTACACTTAATGTATGCTTAAAAGTATAATTTTATGCACTAAAAAGTGGGACAATTTAGTCCCAAGTAGTATTGAAATAGTACACGTATAAGAATACAACTAGTTTATTGATATTAGATATTGAGACATACAGTTATTATAAAAACATTGTATATTTTTATTCCACAGATAAAGAGAAACAGAAGCAGGTTCGAGAACAAGCAATTCTCAAAGTTCAGGAGAAAGAAGCAGAAAAGTCTAAAGCCAAAGCCGCCAGGATTCAGCAGGAGAAGAAATATGCGCTGGAAACCATGATGAAGGTCTAAATGCATTTCTGGTTTCAGATTTCTTAATATTCTGAATGTAAGGTTCTGGAATTTTACTGTGATTTTAATCATATATTATTTATTTTTTTGCTTAAATAATGATTAAATCAATGATAAATGAAGCTTATTTTCATGCACATTTCCCCTTAATTATGAATTTTTACTTTAGTGCAGTAATAAGAATCAACATATCTAGAAAGTGTTTGCTTTTTGATTATTCATAATAATTAAAGCAAGTACAACAAATACTACCAGTTTGTATAAATGACTGATTTGGTGTCCTTTATTTTTAAGCTACCTGTTTTTGAATGAATGCACATATTTATTTGCTGTATATAATTAGACACAGAGATTTTTTTCATATATTTGAATGTTGTCTCGAACATTAGCTTACTGTTGAATTCTCTGCCTGTGTTTTAGCTTGAGAATGAGGAGCGGGACAGGATTCAGAAGATGAAGGATGAAGAGTGTGCGAGAGCAACGGTGGAACTGGATTTCTGGAGAGAAAAGCAGAGAAAAACAGCAGAGGAAAACGACAACCAGAGAAAGCTGGAAGGAGCCGGCAAGCATGAAAACAATCCGGTTTATCAGAAAACAGAGCGTGCAAACGTTACACCTGCAATCACACCACTGCTCAATACTGCCAACGCTACATCTGGTAAACCAGCTTTAATTCTGTGGTCCAGAGCAGATCTAATGTCATGATGCTCGCCTCTTCATACCATAAAACGGCAGTCAAAAAATATAATATTTTCTTTCTAGGGCAGAGAAGCAGCAAACAGAAGCCAAAAGATCTACCTGCTCCCAGATCAGCTGGCTGTATTAAGATCAGCTTCACTCCACGAGTGTTTCCCACCGCACTGAGAGAGTCTCGCGTCCCGGAGGAGGAAGAGGTCAGATCTGCTTTAACCATAGAGATTAGCACTAAAACATTTTGTAATGTTGAGTATCATACACATATCGTGTGTGTTTGTGTGTGTGAGAGCAGTGGTTGAAGAAGCAAGCGGAGGCCAGGAGAGCAGTGGACACGGATCTGGCCGAACTAGACGATCTGAGAGAGGAAGAGAGAAACCCAGACTGGCTGAAAGAGAAGGGCAAGTGAGTTTCATGGGTCACACTGATAAATATAAATGTCAAAAGAGTTATTTCTTTTAAAGAAAGACAGTTTTAAATACCATAATCACCTACTTTGTTTTTTCCTTTTTCTGCAGTAAATTGTTCATGGCTGGAAACTTCCAGGCCGCTGTCAACGCCTATAATCTCGCCATAAAACTCAACAGGAAGATCCCGGCTTTATTTTCTAATCGAGCGGCCTGTCATCTCAAACTGAGAAATCTTCACAAAGCCATTGAGGACAGCTCTCAGGTCAGTTTTTTTTCCTTTTTTAAATGATATGTGGAGAGTTTTTTTTTTTTTTTAACAGCGGACCAACTCCCTTCACTTTTTCACAGGCCCTTGAGTTGCTGACACCGGCGGTCGCTGCAAACGCTGCGGCTCGACTGAAGGCTCACGTGAGGCGAGGAACAGCGTTCTGTGAGCTCCAGCTCTATGTGGAAGGTACTAGATCACATTCTGCTTTCATGCAAAACACATCAACCTCTGCAGTCATACAAATCCTTTTTTGTGTGTTCAGTGCTGTTCAAAGTTCAATACTGTAAAAAGCAATTAACACATTCATCATTTATTATTTTTTTAATGATTTTATGAAAAATTTAATTCAAATTTTAAGTACAACTCTACATCCTTTTTGCTACTTCCATGCAAATATAATTCAAACTCAGGATTAGAATTGAAATTTAAAATGCATTCTTAATTTCTGCATGAGAAACTCCTGAAATGGAGTGTAACATCTATGAAGTATTTCACAATTAAATCAATCTGATGTTTTTTAGGTCTTCTGGACTACCAAGCGGCTCTAGAAATCGACCCACAAAACGAAGCCCTGCGAAATGATACAGACAAGATTCGTGAGATCATACAGGGCACCACGTCACCATCCAGCTCCTAAAAATTTACAGGATGCCAACTAGGATGATGGGTGCAGCTGTAATTAATGCAGAAATGTACTTGAACACACATGAGCTGGTTATGTTTTAATATGAAACCACACATAAAGACTGGTTAGGCTGAAGAAATAGTTTTATTCATACTCTTACAAACTTTACTCTGACAGTATTTGTCTTCCCAATAAAATACAGTACTGCAACCATATTCATCTAATATGCACAATACTCTTTTGTATATAATCCCTGTATATAATCCCAGATAACAACAACGCACAACCTTGATCTTGAGTTAATAGTCTATGGATGCAAATGAGAATGAAATACTATTAAATTAGTAATAACTATTAAATTATTAACTGACTGTATGTGCATGTCTTGAGATAACGTTTGCATGCAAGTGTACCAGTGTGTCCAAGGTCTAGTTCTTGTTTTGTCTAGGTGTGTCCACAATGTGTACATAACATACGGAAAGAAGTTTCACAAGGACAGTCTTGCACAAGAACAGTCAAAAGTGATGCTTAAGAAATAAGATTTTATTAACATAAACATTTAACAACATTAAAGCCATAATACTGTCTCATACATTCAGTAAATGTATGCAATTAATTTTAATTAGAACATGCAACAGAATAACCATACATATTATTATAGTAAAGCAAATTATATTTAGTTCAGAGCCAGACACTATTGATCAATAGTGTTCAGCAGTATCTATTAAATGGTCTAGGGTGCCATCCTCTGTATAGATCAGGTTAATAACACAGTTTATAAGTTTCTTGTCCTTTTCGTCCAGATCCTGTACTTCAGATTTAGAAATTGGCCGATCTAGATCCTTCCAATCATGCCAATTCATTCTCCTTGCTCTTGAGATCACCACCAAAATAGCCTTTTTAGAAACATCACGGAATGTCCCAGTAGGAGGAACAAGTGTGTCGTAGCGGAATCCATAATCGTTCCATTTATCGCCCTTCAAATATAATTCAGAATGATTCAGAATCATCCCTTTTGGATCGCTTTCAAGAAACAACTTGTATGCCGACTCCCACCACTCTTCACCCACACACTCATTTAAGCTTTGCCAATCTGACATCTGTTGAAATATAGGAAATAAAAATGAGTGTGCTAGTGAACAGTTTGCATCCCCATACAAAAATATGTTCTAAGAACAGTTAACTCTTCCATGACTGCCGAACTTTACTATTGTGATTTGTAAAAGGTTTCACAGTACAGTTATAGGCAGTTAACCCTTCACTAGGGCTTTTCACACTTGAAATTGTTAACCCAGGGTCATTCTAAACCCTGGTTAATCTAAATCCTGGGTTGTTTTGTTTCACGTTTCACACTGCTCATAATTTACCTGGGGTTAACAATTAATCCTGGCTACTTTTCCCATTGTACATTCCTAAACCCAGGGTTAACGTTCTTATTTGCATATTTGCAGTGTCAGTATCATTTTTTGATAAACACAGCACACAACCCGTTTGCATAGCAGTGTTAAAGGGTTAGTTCACCCAAAATCATGTCATTAATTACTCTCCCTCATGTCGTTCCACACTCATAAGACCTTCGTTCTTCTTCAGAACACAGTGTTAATTATCTTGCTGGCAAGAGAGACCTCACTGAGCCATTGGATTTTATCAAAAATATCTTAATTTGTGCTCTGGAGAAGAATGAAGTTCTTACAGGTGTAGAACGACATGAGGTGAGTAATAAATAACATAATTTTCATTTTTGGGTGAACTAACCCTTTAAGAACAAAGAAAACCCTGGGTTAAGCGCAGTGTGAAAAGCCCTATTGTGTGCCACAATCTTCACTATTCTGATTTGTGAAAGGTCAGTGGCTCACGCATGTGGTTTCTCTGCTGCACATTGGTCTTTGGACGCTCAGTGGATTTGTGTGTCATTTTGGTGAGCTCTGATCTGATGATCCCTGAGGTGTTCTGCCCGTGAGTAGCGCTTCTCGCACCGTGTGCATCTATAAGGCTTCTCTCCGGTGTGTATCCGCATGTGTCTGACCAGCTGACCCTTTCTTCTGAAGCCTTTCTCGCACTGAGAGCAGTGGTGATTCCTTTCTGCCGCGTGTATGAGTGCGTGGCTCTGCAGCTCCTCCGTGCTCTTGAAGCTCTTCTCACACTGAGCGCAGTGATGTGGCTTTTCTCCAGTGTGGATTCTCCTGTGGATTTCAAGTCTTCCTGGTCGTACAAAGCCCTTGCCGCATTGAGGGCAGTGATAAGGTCTGTCGTCGGTGTGTTTGCGTGCATGTTCAGAGAGATTCTCTTGTGATCTGAAGCACATGTCACAGTGCGGGCAGCGGTAGGGCTGGTCTCCGGTGTGAATGCGCATGTGTCTCGTGAACCGTGTTTTCACACTGAAGCTCATCCCACACTTTGAGCAATAATGAGGCTTGTGCGTTGAATTCTTTTTTAGTGTCGTCCTCCTTTTCATCTCTTCCTGTTCTTCTTCTTTATGATCCATGGTGGGCACTATACGTGGTGGGTACAATATATATGTTCAATGCCTTGAAATTTGTTTAATTGCACATTCATTTTTAAGAAAATGCACATATTATTATTATTATGAGTTCCAGAATCCAGTAAAACAGACAAATAGGCTGACAAAAAATTGTACTGTGAAAGATTTCACAAATCAGAATAATGAAGGACTCAGGAAAAGGTTAACTGACAAAAACTGTATTGTGAAACCTTTCACAAACCAGAATAGTGACATTAAGGACTCATAGAAGGGTTAACTGACCAAAATTGTACTGAGAAAGATTTCACAAATCAGAATAGTGAAGTTAAGGACTCAAGGAAGGGTTAAACGACCAAAACTGTACTGTAAAATATTTCAAAAACCAGAATAGTGAAGTTAAGGACTCAAGGAAGGGTTAAACCACCAAAACTGTACTGTGAAATATTTCAAAACCAGAATAGTGAAGTTAAGGACTCAAAGGAAGGGTTAACTGACAAAAACTGTACTGTGAAAGCTTGCACAAATCAGATTAGTGAGATTAAGGACACAGGAAAGGGTTAACTGACAAAAACTGTACTGTGAAAGATTTCACAAATCAAAATAGTGAAGTTAATGACTCAGGAAAGGGTTAACTGACCAAAACTGTACTGTGAAAGCTTGCACAAATCAGATTAGTGAAGTTAATGACTCAGGAAAGGGTTAACGGACCAAAACCGTACTGTGAAATTTCACAAATAAGAATAATGAAGTTAAGGACTCAGGAAAGGGTTAACTGACCAAATTGTACTGAGAAAGATTTCACAAATTAGAATAATGAAGTTAAGGACTCAGGAAAGGGTTAACTGACCAAAATTGTACTGAGAAAGATTTCACAATTAGAATATGAAGTTAAGACTTAACTGACTAAACTGAGATTTCACAGATTAGAATAATGACTCAGGAAAGGGTTAACTGACCAAAATTGTACTGAGAAAGATTTCACAGATTAGAATAATGAAGTTAAGGACTCAGGAAAGGGTTAACTGACCAAAATTGTACTGAGAAAGATTTAACAAATTAGAATAATGAAGTTATAGACTCAGGAAAGGGTTAACTGACAAAAACTACTATGAAAACTTTCACAAATCAGGTTAGTGAAGTTAAGGACAAGGAAGGGTTAACTGACCAAAACTGTACTGTGAAAGTTTTTACAAATCAGAAGAGTGGAATTTAAGACTCAAGGAAGGGTTAACTGACAAAAACTACTCTGAAACCTTTCACAAATTAGAATAATGAAGTTAAGGACTCAGGAAAGGGTTAACTGACCAAAACTATTATGAAAACTTTCACAAATCAGATTAGTGAAGTTACGGACCAAAACTGAACTGTGAAATCTTTCACATATTAGAGTAGTGAAGTTAAGGACTCATGAAAGGGTTAACTGACAAAAACTATGAGAACTTTCACAAATCAGATTAGTGAAATTAATGACTCAGGAAAAAGTTAACTGACAAAAACTGTAGTATGAAACCTTAAACAAATCAGATTAGATAAGTTAAGGACAAGGATAAAGAAGGGTTAAGTGATCAAAACTGTATTGTAAAATATTTAACAAATCACAAAATGTATATTTGAGCCTAATATGACCCGACTAGACCACTTAAAACATTATTACACAAGAAAAAGAGGACAGAGCAGCAAGAAACAATAAAATGCGATTGTGAAAGTTTGTCAAGTGAAAGTTTTGTATAAACTTGGTCAGCGTGTTTATTTAAAAACACCGATTTCTGACCAGAGGACCACATTACCTGAATTCACAAATCGTGAAGAATGACATGCGAAATTATTTGCAATGCCTACGACAGCGCACGGTGGATTTACAGCCAAAAGAAATCTAAATTTCGAACCGCAAACTATCTTTACTGCGGTCTTGAACCGGGTGATAGTTCAGTCATCTCAACGCGGATGGTCTAGTTATGCTTCAATCATAAATTATCACGCAAATTATTAAAAACTTACTGTTTATATAGGCTTTGCGATGTCCTGTGTATATACAGAGCAGCTGCACTGTACACTTTCAGACAGTTTGTTTTCTGCTGTGAAAAGAAGAGAAATTCGACGACACCCTTAAGACTTTTTCTGTAGATGTTCCTGCTAAAAAATGGGAACTAAGCAGCTCGGCCAACCCGGAAGTGTGTCACAATACAAGTATGAGAAATACTGCACGAACTATTACGCAGTGATATTTTAACCAGTACTACTGGCTATTAATCGAAATGTATGGAAGCTTGTTGAATACATATTAAAATGGGTAAATGAGACTTTTTATCTCACAATTCTGAATGTTTTTTCCTCATATATAAACTCGGAATTGCAAGGGGAAAAAAGAAATGCGAGGGAAAAAAGTCAGAATTTTATGAAAAGGCGCGATTAGCTTTTTTTTTTTTTTTTTTAATTCCGTGGCGGGAACAAGCAGAGTAGGCTAATGGATTCCAGAATGTGGCCAACTTAAAAATTGGTTGACTTTTTATATATTATTATATAATTAACCAAAATGAACCTAATAAAGAACCAACTACTGGTCTGGTTCACACAGTTCAAGCTAATGTGTGTGTGCTGTTATTTAAGGAACAAAATACTCCTTGAATCAGTTTTAAATGTTCGCCACTAGATGCTACTATCCACCTTTTTCCTAAACAGCCTACTGCATTTTAGATTATGGGAGCCACTTCCGGTTTGGGGAACTTCCACCAAAGACTATAGACTATTCTTTAGGTTTCAAGCAGATCTAAAACCCAATCAAAAACAATTGCTGCTCTCTCATCCTGATCCTCAAGATGTCCATAGGACAGATCAGCTTTACGTGCGCTATCATTAGTATTTTAAATAAAGTCTTTTGTTTTGGAAAAATAAATAGAACATGTGATTTATTGTTTTAAATCGAGAAAATGTGCTTATTTTTGAGTCAAAAGTATTATGATGCATAAATATTAGTGCTGTCAAATCGATTAATTACGATTAATCGCATCTAACATAAGTTTGTGTATATATATATATATATATATGTGTGTGTGTGTGTGTGTGTTTTTGTGTGTATGTGTATGTATATATACATATTTACTAACTTTTATGTTAGATGCGATTAATCGCGATGAATCGTTTTTGACAGGACTAATATAAGCAGACATGCTACATAAAAATGTATGTTTTTAATGCTGGTTCACAATTGTCATGTGACACCATAAATACAGAAATGTTTCTTCGTACACTTGTAACTTTTTTTTTTCAGCTTTTTAAGTGGATGTTTATTACAGCCATATCCATCAAGCATGACGTACATCATGGTCAGAAAGGTCAATTACAAAAACAACAAAACAAGGCCTATCTTGAATTAAGCAACACAAAAAAGAGATGCAAATGAGTTTGGTCACTGTCCCTGTAATTGAGTTTTGTAATTTGGGATATACACATGGCTGTGGTCCAAGCTGGTATTAAAGGAATTGTCCTGGTACATCCCGCACAATCCAAGGTGCTGTGAGAATGTCTGGGATATGGGGTGATAGGAACAGGGCGAAGATTCAAACGTCGCTGATCGAGCTCCGTAGTCGCTGGATGTAGTTTTAAACATCAGGTTCTGAGATCTGGCCATTGCTGGATCTTCGGCTGATGAGTGAGATCCTGGTTTGTGCATGCAGGAGAAGACTGGATTTCCAGGATTAGCACATGGAACTGGATGATGCTCAGGATTTGACATTATGACTGAAAGCAGATTCATTAAAGAGGAAACCACATTAAAGTGACTCATCAGTTAATCCTTTTAACATACTTTTTATTGACCACTGCTTGATTTAATTATTATTTTTTTTTAAGTATGATTTTAAGAAGATATTAAATGCAATTACCAGTGGTAATATTAACCAGAATGTTAATATTCTAGTAAAAGTTCTCTCTCTCTCTCTATATATATATATATATAGCTTTTTATTTTTATGTCATTTTAATATTTATAATATTTTATGCATTAGGCTATTCATAATTTATTCAAAATATTTCTAGCGCAGTATATTACATAACAATGAAAAAGATCAATTTAATCAAAAAGTAATTTATACAAGCTTACCAGTTTTACAGCAAGAGTGGACGTTCAAACGCCTGTGTTTGTTGTAGTTTCGTCTCTATGGCAATGACCGGTTACGTCAACGGCGCGGACGCATAAATAAAAAGGCGTAAAAACTAATATTTCATTCTACGATCACGTTGATTTATTGGGAAAGTACATTTAAACGCCAGAATCGACAAATTAAACTAATCAGCAACAACGCAACAGAAATACTTCAAAAAATTCACTCACAGGGGACGTTAGTCCTGTGAGGTGTTCATGGGAAATGTAGTTTTTAGGGTTCAAGAATGATAAGACGCTACTGAGGGGATGGTTCCATGTAAAACTACAACTCCCATTCATCTTCCTTTCGGCAGCCACCACCGTGTTGTTGTTTTGGCTCGAGAGGCGCGAAGTTTAATGGTAGATTTGCACGGAGGACATTTTCTTTCTTTCATTTTCCCGCTGCAATTTACCTGTGAACGCTATGCTAAGCAAACACACTAGCCAAAGCTGTTGTTTTAAAGAAGAACAAAAGGCAAAACTCCAACCTATAGTTTGAACTTTTTGCCAGCTCGCCCCATTGATCCTTTCATGGCTTTTTTGTACTTTGTACTTGTGGTGAAAAATAATTGTAGTCAAGTAGAATGCTTTATTTTTATTCAACCAGAGTAAAAGTTTAAGTACCACAATTTAATTAAAATCTCCAGACTTGACAAAACAAAGCCCTATCTGCAAGAAAACTGACTTTTAATTACAAACTTTCACCAGAGTTTTCCTGACAAAACTTTTTACTTTTACTCAGAGACTGACACTATCATACTGTAAGCAGCAATACAGCAAGCTGCAATGACAACTTTTTGTAGACTTAAAGAAATGGGCATTTGCCTTTAGGAGGTAAATATGTGTCATGGCCAGTCAAACTCACTTTTTTTGAAAATTGGAGATACAAAGATTAGAGATGCAGATAAGAGAAACCACACAATAAAAAATATTTTGCCTCATAGCAAACATTTCATAATTTTATTGCATTGGTAGGAAAATGCTTACACTCATCTTGGATGAGCAACAATAAAAAGAACAACGGACTGGATGCCTTTAAGCACAGAATAATTGAAAAAAGAAAGTTTTGTCTCTTTAAAAAGAAAACTAAATATTAAGATATCTAACAAATGTTATTTTGCTCTCTGTATCAAAGCAATTATAAAAATAAAACTTTAACCATACAACTTCAGAATATGAAGAAGAGTTTCAAACTTCTTTAAATTCATGACTAATAGTAAGCAAGCAAGTCAGAGCAAGCAGGTAAATGTGCTGTATTGCATTCAATACAACAGAATCATTCTGTGCAAAATCAGAGCACAGCATCTACAGGTCTGTGCATAGTCATGCTGAAAATGTTCACGGTTCACATGCTAAAGAAAAACGTCACAGTAATTAATATTTAAGTGAAAACCCATAGTGCTTTGACTGAGGATACATTTACCAACATAGTATGTACAGACTACACAGACATACAAATAACATAATATGCAGGAAGACTGAATAAAAAGAGAAGCCCCTTCATGTTGTACTACGTAGTTGAAAAAGAACAAACAGCCGACAACAACAAAAATGTCTCCAAGAATTTCCAATTCAATTATTTCACCTTGAGACGACACACATTTTAAACAATATATTTTTTCAAGCATGACAGGGATCACATGTAAAGTACCAGCCAAAGTTTGGAAACATTATTACTTTTAATGTTTTTAAAAGAAGTCTCTTATGCTCATCAAGCCTGCATTTATTTGATCAAAAATACAGAAAATCTTTTATTTTAAATTAATGCTCTTTTTTAAACTTTTAATTCATCAAAGAATCCTGAAAAAAGTATCACAATATTAAGTATATTAAGTATTACCAATATTAAGAAGCACAACGGTTTCCAACATTGATAATAAATCAGCATATTAGAATGATTTCTGAAGGATCATGTGACACTGAAGACTAGAGTAATGATGCTGAAAATTCAGCTTTGATCACAGGAATAAATTATATTTTAATTTATATTAGAGTAGAAAAAAAGCTGCATTATTTTAAATTGTAATAATATTTCACAATTTTCTGTATTTTTTAATCAAATAAATGCAGCTTTGATGAGCATAAGACATTTATTTCAAAAATATTAAAAAATAGTAATGTTTCCAAACTTTTGATCGGTACTGTATATAAAATAACTAGTTTGATACAGCACATGTAGGAGACCGTGTTATATGGTATATGTACACAGTTCTGGAAGTGTCCTGCTACATGTAGTTGCAGCTGTAACTAGGAAATACATGCACAGTCAAAAACAGTAGATGAGATGCAAGGTCAAAGCCTAAGCAGGAAGAAGACCTCAGGTTCTGATGGATTGGAGAAGTCAGGAGGGAGTACAGAGTCGTCATTATAGTAGCGATCTCCGTATCCGTAGTGTAGTGAGGTGCAGGCTCCTTCAGGCAAGCCTCGGGCCTCGGGACCCAGCTGGTCCAGGTAACCAGCGATATAAGAGCCTGTAGAGTGCCTATTTGGTGGAGGGTTTTGGGAAGAGACTGGCTTATTACGGAGTACTACTTCCCGGTGTTTGGAGGCCTCCTGCTGTCTCTCACGTGCACGACTGGCTATATGACGTACACGACTTTGACTGCGGGATGACAGTCGCCTGGACAGAAATGGTGGAGGGTCTTCATGATCATCGGCAGAAACCAGAGGGAGCACTGAAAGAGGTTTTGGAGCGGGTTGAGAACAAGAAGGAAGGGGACGCGTATAATCTTCATGTTCTAATGTCACAAGCTTGCGAAGCTGCTCGGTTAAGGGATCAGCGGACTTCGGACGACTGGACAACCCACACATCCGTCTTCTTTGGTCTTGCATTGCAGGAGTGACAAAACTTCGGCTGATTGACTTGTACTTGCTCTGAAAGTTGCATGAAATGTCCTCGGAGGTCAGGTCTCCCAGGCTCTTTGACTTGGAAGAAGAAGCTGGGGAGAGTCCGTTGTGGATCTGAGAAGGAGGTACAGGAAATGCCTGACTGTGTGGAGTTGGCTCTTGCAATTCAACTGAAGTCATGTGGTAGTCTGAAACAGGTGTGTACAAGTCCCTCTCTAACAAAGCATGGCAGACTTGAGTCTTTGCAAGACATTCTGAGGAGCTTTTGTGTCGGTTGACCAAGCTGTTTTGGTCTCTTGTCTCCTGGGGCCTCGCCTCTGTGGTATCCGTTCTGGTGTCATTATAACAGTTAAACTTCCTTGGTTGGGATTTGCCATTAAGGTAGGTGCTAGAGAACTGATTTTGTTGTGGAGGCTGGTAGTGTCTGTGAAAGGGTGATGTGTTTGTGGAGTAGGAGTGAACAGGAGAGGGATGGTATGAGGGTCCAAGTCTTGGTATGTGATAGGGGGATAAGCCTTGGACACTTCTGAAATCTCGAAGCGGACTTGAAGGGGTCAGTGTGTTGTCTAAAGGGTCCCCGTCCACATTGATCTCCACCTCCATCAGACTGCTGCTTACTGAGTCCTGGCACAGCAAGAAGCGGTCCGAGGCTGTGCTGTTAATTGAGGTTTCTCTGTAACCTTCGAATTCAAAGTTCCTGAAGGAACCATTAGAATAGCTTTGCTTTAGAATTCCAGGCATCTTGATGGGTAAGGATTCCTGGCTCACCACAGGAGAGTCAACTAAGCCGTTGTTTTGAGAAAAGCTGTTTGTAGATACAGGAGAAAGCACTTCCTCATCCAAGATGGTAAAGACTTCAGGTTCAGTCGTTTCAGGACTAGAAGGTCTCATGGTTGTGCGCAACAGATTTTAGTGGAGTGCTGGAAAGCTCATTGTTGAGATGAGGGAGGTCAGATGGGATATATTTCAAGGGTTGCGAGTTGGACAGAAGTAGGGTGCTCTGCTCAGCAGTGAGCTCCAATTGGCCAATCAGAGCAGATATGGACTCACAAGTGTCATACTCGTTATCTAACGAGACGGCGTCAATAAGGCGAGAGAGAGCACTGTCTTGGAGGGACACTTGACTTTTCTGGTCTTGCAGATCCATTCTAGGAAGGTGTGATTTTGTACCTGAAGAAGAGGAAGAGGAGGAGGTCGTGGAATACGTGGCTGCCTTGGGAATGTTCTTTTTAGGAGCTTCCAACTGTCTAAATTCTCTTTGACTTCCTTCGTTCTGTAAGCTACCACCGTCATTACGTTGATCTGACAGACCTGACCGGTGGTCTGTTGGCCCTTTGGAAGAACATAATTTATCTGCTTCAGTCTGGGTGAGACCACCTCTTGAGTGTTCTTGGTGAGAATTACTCAGACTTTCCCTACTGCCCACAATGACCAGGTAAGGAATTTCTTTTGTATCTTTGGGCTCAGTGTTACAGTCTGAAATGTGTTGTACATCAGGTTCTTTGAAGGCAGACATTTCAAAGAGAAGATCCACTGAGATGGATCTGGGTTTCTCATGGAGGAAGGAATCTGTGGAAGACATTTTACAGGAGATGATTGTCAGTAACTTTGAAAAACAACAACCAAAATATCCTCACAGACCGTAACACGCCACTCTGTACACAGGACAAATGGAATGTACCACCAAGTACGACGGTGAGAAGGAAGTTTGATAATGGCACTGTGTATGTGCATGGGGAACATCCAGTTATTTGATTTTTTTTTCTCTCAAAAGCTTTGATGAATTGTTTTTCTTATGAAACAAAACCAAAGTTGTTCAGAAACATTGGTGCAATGGCTTAAAACTGGAATGTTTTGGGTGAGTCAACCTGAGTATGGCTTGTGGATTACCTGCAGAGGTTTTCCTATTCAGTTTTCTACTATAGAGAAGCACAACAGTAAAGAAAGAACAAGACAAAGGCAAGTTAAGGTATTAAAAGAAAGAATAGCCTGCAAGTCTGTATACTTCAAAGGGACCAGGGGCCGTTGCACCAGCTGTACGCAAGTTACAACGTAGCCTAGTTTTGACGTAAAAGCTACAACTTATGCACAACTAAATATTTTTGCATTGCACCATTAAACTCAGTAGAAGTGTAACTCTATAGCCGCGTTTCCATGGCAGGAACCTCCTCAGGAACTAGGGACTTTGGGGTGGTACTCGATGTGTTTTGACGGCAAAGACCAGGGTCTAAATGAAGTCCTGGGTAAAAATATCCCCCTCAGATAGTCCCTGCTCGTGAGGTAATACTTTTTCAAAAGCCCCGTTTCCACCGCAGGAACTTTCCCCAGGAACTAGGGACTTTGGGGTGGTACTCAATGTGTTTTGACGGCAAAGACCAGGGTCTAAATGAAATTCTGGGTAAAAATATGCCCGCTGAACATGCATGGGTGCTGAACATGCTTATTGGTAGAGTTCATGCAGCAGTTTGAATCTGTTGTGATGTGAGCAGTTTGAGTTATTTGCTATTCAAATCAATAATGGAGTTGTTGTAAAAAATACTACAGATGGACCGACAACGAGGTTCAGGCGCAGACAGCAACAGGTCTGGGGGAAAAAAGTTCCTGGGACAAATTGTTCTGGGTAATTTTGGTGAAAAAGCGGTTGGAATAAAATAGCAGACTGACTGAACTGCATCAATATGCTCTTGTTTGACTTCAATTCTTTAGACATATATGATAATGCTGAAATTCGTTTATATATTTTAAGAGAGAGAACCTTATGTGAAGAGATTACTTTGTTAGTGTAACAGACGACTCCCATACCAGCGGACCCAGGTTCAAGTCCCGCTTAGAGCAGGCGGTTCGAACAGGAGGGTTTACATTGGTGCCGTGACCCGGATGGGAGTGAGTGTAACAGACGTAGACTAGTAAGAGATGTGCATGTTAACCTCACTCCCCTGATCTCAAGAGGCGCTCTAACGACTGATGCTAGAGACTGCAGTTTTTAGCCTTCTTGTTAGAGCACCTGACTCCCATGCCGGCGGACCCGGGTTCGAGTCCCACTAAGAGCGGGCAGTTCGAACAGGAGGGGTTACATTAGCGGCTCTTCAACACAAACTCATCCTAAACAGCCTGCCACTGTGTGCTTCGTGTTGTGCATGTCATATTATGTGACAACGCATTACTTTAGCACTTACCACATACTAGCTACATTCTGTCTTAGGAACAAATTGTGCAACTGAATAAAGTACAGGGTTAGTGTCAAACTAGCTAGTAGTTACTAAGCTTCTAGTGTGGACTTTACGTTCCATTTTAAGAAAGAACTTACGAACGGCTGGTGCAACCCTACCCAGTAGAAGAACTAAATGCAATACTTAAAGGGATAGTTCACCCAAAAATTAAAAATTCTTTTTAATTTTTTAAAATGTCTTTTTATCTTAAATGGCACAAGAAAGAGAGTCGCACAGGGTTGGAATAAGGATGAGTAAACAATGACAGAAGTTTTACATTTTTGGTGAACTATCCCTTCAAAAGGTGAAACAATAAAGTGCATGTGAAAAGGTTACATAAACAATGAAATTATTAGTAGAAGTTAAAGAATAGATAAATACTGAAAATGTGCATTTTTTTCTCTGAGAGGATTGTGGAAGCAAAGGAAAAACTGTTTCTTATCACAAAGGTGCTGTAGTGTTAATGATTTGACTGAAGAACATCCACTCTAATTACGCCTTATGGCTATAATGGTAGGAGTAATAATATAAATTCATGCATTGTGTAACAGCTTTCATTCTGATTCATTATGACACAGACCCTAAGGGGATGTCAAGGGAATTATATAAACAACTGACCAATGATTGTGTCAATTCCAGGATCAGGCCCCTCCCTTTCTGGGGTGGACAGGTTGAGGTGACTTTGTAGGATCTTATCCAGGGGCATGGATGCCGGGCGGTGTTGGAGGGCTTTTCTGTTCCCCGCTCTCCTCTCTACATGAGTGGGTTGAGAGTCTCCAGTGCTGTGCTTTCTGTCATATGCAGCTTCAGCCAATGCCATCTTGGTCTTTTTCCGGCCCTTGGCAGGGGCGCTGGCAGTCCTCCGAAGGAGATGGTCGGTTATGGATCGTTTACGAGGTGGAACTCCGATATTTGTGTCCACTGAGGACTTGGAACTTTTATTAAATAAGCCTCTGAAACCCCGCAGCTGACGACCCTGAGAAACCGACAGGGATAAAGAGAGAATTCAGCAGATGATATTTATCTGAGCACTTTAGGACACAGCAAAAATGTTATGTATATACACTTTCAAAAATGCTGGATTGTTTCAACCCATGTTTGGGTCAAATATTGACAAAACCAACCATTGGTTTAAATTTTTGAATTTAATTTTTAAACCCAACGGGTGGTACTGGTGGTAACATATGATTCCTAATGTCCCTTGTAGTAAAAATAACCATAATTATTATGTAGTAATTACTAATAATATATTCTGCAAAATTAAGGAGAGGAAGTTGTTGTTGCAAAACCTTCAAACATTTGATATTTCTGAAAATCCCAGGATGTCTTTTTTATGATAAACCAGATTTACACACACAGTCTCAGAAAGTCACACACGCACACACGCAAAAATACACACACATGCACAAACACACGCACACATACACACACGTCCAAACACACATACACACGCAAACACACATACGCACAAACACACACACACGCATACATACACATGCACAAACACACACACACATACGCACACACACAAACACACACACACACATACACACGCACAAATACACACACATGCACAAACACATACACACATGCATCCAAACACACGCACACATACACACACACACGCAAACACACACACACACAACACACATGCACAAACGCACACATGCACAGACGCACAAACATGCACACACAAACACTCACGCACAAACACACACACATACACGCATACATACACATGCACAAACACACGCGCACACATATGCACACACACGCACAAATACACACACATGCACAAACACATACACACACACAAACGCACACACGCAAAGTCTTGCTGAGTTACATCAAATAGTAATCAGAGACAATAACAATACACACATGCAATGTCACATGTTCATTTCAAATAGTCAACTTCAACATAATCACACAATGACAATCTTTGCACAGACCACAGTGACAAACAGAACTTCTGCTCCTGTGCAAACTACTGCATTACTGACTAAATCCAACAGATGGCAGCATATTCATTTGTAACATTCAACCATCTCTCATTTTTCAAGCCTTCAAAATCTAACAATTATTTTACAGGAAGCAACAAATCCAGCTTTACAACCAAGGACAAAACTGACCAAAACAAAATTACAAAAATGAGGACAAAATGAACTTTAAAAGACGCGTTCATACAACTGCACGATTACAACAGCTTAGTGTTTACATCGACACATTAGTAGACGCTCATGCAGTTATCATGCAGTACACTACATAGCCAGGGTACCTTATTAGCTCCTAGCAAGTGCATTATGGTATAGCTTGGGTTGAGGACTAAAGGACTCCACTGGAAAGTAGAAAGATTCAATAAAATGTCAATGAGGGAAAGATCAATAAAGATATTTTACTATTTTGAGATCCTTTTTTCTGTTTTGAGATGGAAATGAGGACCAAATGTCACATGTTTGGTTACACCGCAGCAGAAATGGACAGAAACAACAGCTTGCATAACAGATTGTTATGATAACCAGCTGAGCTTTTTCACACCTTTTAATTTAATCGAAGCGCCACAGTTCCTGGCACTTTATTAATCAAAATGAACTGATCTAATTATTAAACGTATGACGAAATAGAGTGTTGAATTTAAATTGGTAACATGCCCACTGGAAATGGCTGTGGATCTTTATCAAACTCATTAGGTACAGCTGTCTATGCAGTCATGAGCTCACCTTCCCATAGATGTCATGCACTGTGATATGGACAAAAATGGATGCCTCTGTCATTCCCTCCAAATAAACGTGTCTATATCCTGTGGGAGTGGGAAAGAGGAGCAATGATTGAAAATGGGATGGAAGAAAGGCATTTGTGAGAATGTTTAGAGATTAAATAAAATTGAAAAAGCAGGAAGAAAGACATGATTTTATCAGTATTTTGGCGCTTTAGCACAGAAGCATCTTTCCTTGGCGAGACTGTTACGTGAGGGCAGAGATAGTTCAGCTTCAGCAGTAGTCGTGTCCATCGGCATCACCTCAGGCTCCTCTAACGACATGATCACATGACACAGAGAGCTGCTGCTATCACTCACACTTTGTATGCTATTTACTAATGACCCTGAGTTCTTCATCAGTTTATCTCCTCATGATTTTATTTTTGCTTATATCACTTATTTAATACGCTGATAATGTGACTGCTGTTCACACATACTTTACGTACATGCTTGTTTATTAAACTACTGGCACTTTTATGTTTCATACACTTTTACTTTTAAGTTCATAATTAAGAGCTCCAATCCATGTTTAGTGTGCAAATTGAACAAAGAAAAAAGTTTGTGAATTGACTTGCACCTAAACTTTAAAGTGGACTCAAGCCTCTTTTTAGTGGTGATAGAGTGTCTAAATTTAAATTTACACTGGTGTTTAGGAAGCCAAACAATTAGAATGAAATAATAATAATAATAAAAAGAAGAAGAAAAAGAAGATTATTATTATTATTCCTATGGCAGTAATAGCCATATATATGGAAGTCTGTTTCCCCATGAATAAAAAAAAATAAAATTGCAACTTTTTAACTCACAATTCTGACTTTTTTCCTTACAATTGCGAATTGCGAATCAGAATTGTGAGATATAACTCAATTGAGTTATCATATTGATGTGAGAATTGCGTGATATAAAGAGTCAGAATTGATGATATAAAGTCAGAATTGAGTGATATCAATTGAGTGATAGAGTTGTCAGAAGAAAGTCAGATGTTTATGAATTGATATAAGTCAAATTGAGTGATATAAAGTCAGAATTGCGAGTTATATCAGAATTGAGTGACAAAGTCAGAATTGTGAGTCATAAAGTCAGAATTGTGTGATATAAAGTCAGAATTGTGTGAGTCAGAATTAGATATAAAGTCAGAATTGCGAGTTATAAAGTCAGAATTAAAGTGATATAACGAGAGTATAAAAGTCAGATCAATTGTCAAAGATATTCAGATTGAGTATTAAAGTCAGAATTAAGTGATATAAAGTCAGAATTGAGTTATAAAGTCAGAATTGAGTTATAAAGTCAGAATTGAGTGATATAAAGTCAGAATTGCGAGTTATAAAGTCAGAATTGAGTGATATAAAGTCAGAATTGAGTGATATAAAGTCAGAACTGAGAGTTTTAAAGTCACAATTGAGTGACAAAGTCAGAATTGCGTGGTATAAAATTGTGAGGGAAAAAAGACTGCCGTTTTTTCTCAGAATTGCGAGTTTATATCTTACAATTCTGACTTTATATCACGCAATTTCATGTTATAATTATTTAAGTCAGAAGTGTGAGATGTATACTCACAATTCTGAGAAAAAAAAGGCAGAATTGTGAGATTAAAAGTCACACTTACCTTTTTTATTTAGTGGTGGAAACAAGCTTCCATAATATTGCGCTTTCAATTATAGTTATTAAGATACTTTGCCAAAGCAATGGCGCAAAACAACGTTAGAGACATTTTATGTTATTATGTGAAGTTTTAAAATACTTTCGGCTTATTATGAAGCTGTGGCAGGACAGATTAGACTATGGCGGGCTGCCAGAGTCTAGGTAATTAATGGGAAACACTGCATTATGCATAATTAATTCACTAAATAGTTCATTAAAATGCATATAATTGATTTACATAACTTACAATAATTCAACGAACAATTCAGCCACTAGTTATTTTAAAAGTTAGTGCACTTGTTTACTAAGGAGACAACAGTGTCAGTGAAGAGTATGTTTTGATGAAATGACACGTGATGTTTAAAGGTAAAATATTATTTGTTGATTCAGAAAAAAATGACAGTTCAGAAAAAAAACACATAATTCCCCTTGTTTGCATGTACTGTATATTTAAATGCATTATTGTGTTTCAAAATTGTTAAATTGTCAAAATTGTTGTAACAGGTCCACAGGTGTCCAAGAAACACCCACATATAGAATATCTTTTACCTGGCATGAGACTGCTGAAAGCCACGGTTCTCTGGCCCACAAAGTCTCGTCCAATAGGGTCGTGATCCCAGACCAGGAAGCGCACAAGAGCCACCTCAGGCATGTGAAGTGTAAAGGACAGAGTCTCTTCCCACACAGGGTTGAATCCTGCATTACCAATCACACCAAAAGTTAACAAAGGTTAACACCTCCTAACCTTCCTTCTGTTCAAATAAGTTCACATGAAGCCATACCATTATCATCCACAACCCTGGTCTGTTCTTTACAGCAATCAGACGGAAGACCAATAATCTCCACCTCAACGAAAGGATCAATGATCTGTGAATGAAGTCCACAAGCGTCAGATATATTAATTGCATTAATAGTACATAGGAAATGTCCAATTAGGAGGCACCTGCTTACCTCGCCACGGTCTCCCAGCATTGAATCCGGAGGTTTGGGCAGCTGCTGTCCACTAATGATTTTTATCACCAGCTGTTTCTTAGGATTTGCAGGGAGCGGATCATCATTCAGTGGGTTAAAGGCGCCTGGTACACATTTTCAAGACTCTTAACTATAGTGATAAAGCATAGTCATCCTATATTGTGATTTAACAGTACTTTGAATGCATTTGTGTACCTTTACACATGGGGCCGGGTTTGAGCACATAGCCACTGCCTCCATTCACCATAAACTTGGCTCTGTTCAACTGCATCATACGACCCTCCGTCTGGTAGTTTAAAGCCACTGTGGGTTAAGCAAAAGACAAACCGTATTATTCCTCACTTCTGTTTTTCCTTACTTCTCCATCCTTCCTTCATCTAGTCATGATTTTATTCTAGGAAGTAATTTCATGTTTTTATTCAGCTGTGTAAAGCTAAATAAACTGGATGGCTAACAAATTATGAAGTTTCATCATGGCCTGGTAAACATTTTATTCAATAAACAATCAGGGTGCAGAACTCAGCTGCGGCTCCACAAGTTCCAATTTGCTCTTGTTTATTGGACCCTTATGATGGCACACACACACACACAGGTTAATTTATGATTCTCTTCCTTTTATTCAGCAAGGATGATTCATGAAAAGTGACACTAAAGGCATTAAAATTACAAAAGATTTCTGTTCAAATAAATACTGTTCTATTTTTTTTAAACTTCAGTGTATTAAAGAATGCTGAAAAATATCACTTTTCACAAAGATATTTTGTTTCTTGAGCAGCAAATCATTATATTAGAATGATTTCTGAAGGATCATGTGACATTGAAGACTGAGTAATGATGCTGAAAATTCAGCTTTGATCACAGAAATAAATTATATTTTAACATATATTCACATAGAAAACAGTATTTTAAATTGTAAAAATATTTCACAATATTACTGTTTTTACTTATTTTTTTAATCGAATATATGCAGTCTTGTTGAGCATAAAAGCCTTCTTTATATTATATATATTTTTCAAATTTGAACAAAAATGCAAAACAAATGCACTTTCTCTAGTAAGTCTCAGACTTTTGGACCCCATTGCATGTGTGTTTTCTGTGTAAAAGCTTTGTCACTTTTGTGAATAGTGCTTGTGTGTGCATGTGAAAATGCATATGTGCATTTTCCTAAATGACTTTGCACATGCAGAATTGCACAAGTGGGCTAGCTTGTCAATTTGTCCACACAACCAAGACCCAGATGACATGCAGCAGGGAACATACATGCTAAAACACACTGCATGTGCAAATACACTCAGACAAGGGGGTCAGCTGGGTCAGAGGTGCATTTGGATATTATGGATCTAAATTTTTACAAGCAATATCAGTAAGTGAGCTTACAAAAATCACTGGAAATCAGTGAAAAGTTTCTTTATGGATAAATCCTAAATATGTATAGGATATATAATAAATTAAAATGTTTAACCTAATTTGCATATGCAGATATATGAGTGACTCAGTTATTGATTATTAATTTCAGTATTCTTACATAATTGAATGGGCCAGTTCACACCCGTTGAAACCATGCATGACAACAACAGAGAGTTTTTGCATGTATGCATGTTTGTATGTATGGGGGTCCATTTATTTATGTGTGGACATTTATCTGCATGTGTTTCCTCACCTAGTTGGCAACCAACATTCCAGTACGTCTGTGGGTTAAAGTTGCTGGAGTCGATCCGGTAGGCAGAGGGATAGATCCGAGAGAGCTGTTGTTGGTTAAAAGTCAGGAAGCGCTCAGATCGATGGTGCACCAGGTGCTGAGCTCGTGTCTCGCTAAACGACAGAACATTAAAGGGCGATCCTGAAGAGAAGGCGTGAAAGTCTGGGTTAGATGCATATATATATATATATATATATATATATTAGGGATGCACCGATATGAACATTTTGGCCGATAACGATAACCAATAATTCTTTATATTTGAAAGCCGATAACTGATATATTGGACGATAAATCTAAATCCAACATTTTATATAATTTTTGAGAGCCTGATTACAAAAACAATAGTCTCACCATATCCCAAGCACAGAATTATAATGTTCTCATTATAATATTATGTAACCTATATGTCAGACTTGCGCTGTACATTGCACTTTTTTTCCTTTTTGAAGTGACTCTAATCATATTTCAAGCAATTCAAAACCATAATGGCGGACAGTGCACATCTGAAGTGTCTCAGCTAAACGAAATAATCCATTATTTTTCGGCTTTATATATCGGCAAATTTTCTTATCAGCTCAATAACGATAACATTAAAATGAACATATATCGACTGATACTGATATGGTGGCCGATATATATAGTGCATCCCTAATATATATATTTGGATCAACAATAGGTAATAATAATTAGGTAAAACAGAAAAATTTCTCACCCTCATCTAAACACTCCTGAGAGGCCACAGAGTTGGTGAAGAGCACCAGATCTGATAGATCTCTGCTCAGCTTTATCGTTTTCCTTCTCCTTCCACCTCTGAAGACAGAAACAGCAAATATAGAAAGTTGTCAGATATAATGACTTTGCTTCAAAAATGTTTTATTATGGTTTCCATAAAAATATGAAGCAGCACAACTGTTTTCAACATTAATATTAATAAGAAATGTTTTTTGAGCAGCAAATCATCATATGATTTCTGAAATATCATGTGACACTGAAGACTGGAGTAATGATGCTGAAAATTCAGCTTTGCATCACAGAAATAAATTATATTTTAAAATATATTCACATAGAAATAATTATTTTAAATTGTAATAATATTTCACAATTTTTTGTATTTTTTTATCAAATAAATGCAGCTTCAGTGAGCATAAGAGACTTCTTTCAAAAACATTAAAAAACTCTTACAGATCCCAAACGTTTGCTTTCAGATAAGATAAACGAATGAAAATGTCCTCATAACTCATTATGCAATGCATCTTCAAACACTTCATTTGCAGTGAGAGGTTTGAGATCCAGATTTAAGCTCAAACGCTGACAGCACCCTGTTAAATCAATCACTGCATCCTAGACTAGGAAAATTAAAGATAAGAAAAGCCCCTTGCAGAGTGACGGTTTCATTACAAATGACTTTCCTCATGGTGTTAATGTAGCCCATTAAGCATACAAATGATGGCAAATTCTCATTAACATGAGACACTAACAATCCCTTCATGACTGCCACATTATGGTGTGAATCTACGAAACACTTGTGCCATGTGCTTGCGGATATTTCAGTGCATTTCAATATAAATCTCTTCAGCACAAACATGTCTCCTATATGTAAATTAGGCTCATTACAGCGATTTATTCACAAAACTCAGCTCTATTTTCCAGGTAATTTGTCAATCTATTTTGTGATTTTATGAAATGTCTGTACATGTTGTACAATGTCTATACAATCATGGCAGCAGTAATTCATTAAATGATGATGAAATGATGAAGAGGAGCTGATTCAGGTGTCTGGATCACAGTGGTGGAGTGACGCTTTTGCTTTTGACCTAGTACTCAGTGCTTGTGATCATGTGATCTTGCAGGTTGTCGGCCTTTCATCACAGACCAGTTATGCTCAATGTGATATTCATTCTCTGACCTAGGCCACTACACATTAGCATTTCAGTTGTTTTGTCTCCCTCTCTTATTTTCATGCTTGCACACATGTACTTTAGGTTTATCTTTTAGTGCTCGAGCGGCATCATGAAAAGACCTAGGGCCATGGCCCACTTCTAGCTCGAATAAAGGAGGATAAAAAGACTGGCAAACAGCAAAGACTGCAGTGGAATTCAGATGGAGTCAGATAATACTGGTGCTGGTAGCTGATATACAATACTCTAAAAAATGCTGGGTTAAAAACAACCCAAGTTGGGTTGAAAATTGACAAACCCAGCGATTGGGTTGTTTTAACCCAGGGTTAAATGGGTTAAATGTTTGCCCAATGTGCTGGGTAGTTTTATTTAACTCGACAATTGTTTAGAAATTACTATATTGATTGCTTAAAATGAATGAACCCAAAATATGTTGGACATTAACATTTATTAATAAGTTCAATGAATAATAATAATTAGACAATAAACATTTATTAAATTGTTTATTAATAAATGTTCATCTTTTGATTATCACTGTTGCCTCTAGTAATTATGTTTCTGATTTTTAATTTTATTTTGGGTTCATTTTAAGCCAGACATATAGTAATTTTTAAACAATAGTTGGATTAAATAAAACTGTCCAGCACATTTAACCCAACCACTGGGGTTGTTTTAACCCAGCATTTTCGGTAGGTGCAAAAGCTCGAGAACACAATGATTTATTATATATATTATTATAAAGTTTCTTAATTAATATATATATTATGAAATAGTATTATCATTTAATATAGTAATATCATAAATGATAATACTATTTCATAATATTACAGTTTTAACTATATTTTTAATCAAGAAAATAACTTTAAGACCTTTAAAAATTGTATAAACTCCAAACTTTTGAACGGTACAGTGTATACATACACAGATATGGTTTATTAGTTAATTTAATTTTTTAAAATCGAAATGTTTAACTCTTTCCCCACCATTTCCCATCATTTATGATACAACGCTTCCCTGCCATTGAAAGAATTTTCTGGCAATCCATGTTTTCACTGTTATACTATTATGCATCTTCTAACAGGTGAAGAAGAAGCAGAAACAAGTGATGGAAGCATTGCTGATGCATATGTAAACTAACACGATCATCAAACATTAAACCGCATATAAATCAAAACTTTCTAACGTTACTAAATGAAATGTTGAAGAGGAAACTGTGAAGCTTGATCTACTTCATCTGTGTTTTGATCATCCTTCTGAATCCAATCCGGGCGTAGTTTTTGACAAAAACGTGATTTTCTCAATTTTTAGTTTAAAATGTTGCTTTTTTAAATGAAACTTACCCACATTCAAGTGTTGATAAAAAGAAATGCATGAAGCTAGAATAAACTGTTTGTTTATTTGTTTGTTTAAAAGCAGAGACACTGTTCTTTCTTATGACATATCTGTATATTTGTAGCAATAGCCAACAATTCATTGTATGGCTCAAAATTATCGATTTTTCTTTTATGCCAAAAAGTAAAGATCAAGTTTCATGAATATATTTTGTAAATTTCCTACTGTAAATATATCAAAAATGTATTTTTGTGAGTGGATATGCATTGCTAAGGACTTCATTTGGACAACTTTATAAGCAATTTTCAAATAGTTGTATTTCGGACAAATATTGTCCTATCCTAACAAACCATACATCAATGGAAAGCTTTCAGAGGTGCTGACTGGCAACTATTTTTTTTTTAACGCTGGTGGGGAAAGAGTTAATAAACAGAAAATGTGCATTATCCACCAAAAAGACAGATATACAGACAGACAAACCTGTTGAATTGTCCACCTGATGGTTCCTGCTGCCCGTCATCATCTGTTTCAACGCTCTGACATTTCAGCCTTGACTTGGAGTGCCTCTGTGGAAACACAGACACACACGCACAGCACGCTAAATAAGTACATGGAGTGAATGTTTACTTCTTTCCTTTGGATGGGAGGTAATGAAATTCCTCCTACACACAACAGAGAGGAACAGAATAGCACTGGCCCTTTTAAAGGGCATGCTTAACATAACCACATGAGTTTGTGGATTAATACTTGCCAGGCGTGACTAGCGTCCAAATCATGGAACTTTTTTAGGGCCATGAGGAGCCATGTATAACAGCTACAGTAATTATAGGCTTTAAGCTCATTACTAACAAAAGAAGAACCTTTGAGACCTCATAAACACACACACAGACAAACGTCGAGAGTGGGAGGAAATATCACGCGCACATGAGAGACGTGCCTGCCCACTTCCTGTAGGAATGACGGACGTGATCTACAGGAGACGAGAAACCGCAACACAACCCTGATTGCATTTTAATAAAAAATCAATAAAGTGTAGACAGCCCAGTACAATAGCCAATGATCAAACTTACGGAGCAATGTTTACTCTCTTCATTGATTTGCTATTGAGGTGTTGAATTACACACCGACCACATTCAATATAAGAGATTTTTATGTAGAGAATGAAATATGAGAATGCCTCCAGAGCTCAGAGCTGTCATTATGCATATACACAATCATATATGATCTAGTGACTATCAAATAACAAGTCAACAGTTGTGCTAAATCAATGTATGTATTTTGTTATATAACCTCAGTAAATGTATGCTTAAAATAAATAGACCCTCTGATAACTGATCAGGATGACTGATGCATTTTTATGATCTGTTCCACACTTCAGTAAATCAATAGCGATTATTCTTCAAATCCTTCTGCCTCTGGGCAGCAAAAAGGACAGATTTATGTAACATCTGACAGTGCAGACACACAGGAAGTTGGATAGTCAGACCTGATTCCGCAGCAGAGACTGAGAAAAGAGAGAAAGAAAAAGAAGAGAGAGTGGGAGAAAGACGGAAAAGGTCTTTATTCTGACCTTGTGCTTGAGGTTGCTAATGAAGGAGCGGCTCTGGGATTTCTTCATGCCATCTTTGGAATTCTGGAAGACACACACACACACACACACACACACACACACACTGAGTTTCCATGTTTTATGGGGACTTTCCATAGAAGTGATGGGCCTCATTTAACAATCTAACGTAGAAACGAGCACAGAAATCATCTTACAACAGGGTTCACGTGTGATTTATCAAACATTCGTATGCTGCCGATCCCATTGTACGAATGATTGTACGTTGATAAATGTGGCGGCTTAAAACAATCGTCATTTGAATATCACGCCCCTAAAAGTTCAAGGTTTAGGAACTTTTACGGAGAAACATAACCCGGCCAAGAAGAGGAAGTAATCTCATGAAAGAGAAATTGATCTCACTTTAAAAACACCTTTTAATCTCATAATTGCAAATAGTAACATTAATTTATATGTATATTAAATGCCATTAAATAAAACGAAACATTTACAAACATTATAAACACTATACTCTAGACTTTTCCCCTCACTCCACAACAAATCCTTTAAATTTAATGATATTCAGAACAGAACGAGAATGAAAAATAAGTAGCTAAATTATATATTTAACTATAAAATAAAACACAAATGAGGCTATAGTGGCATTCATTATAAACAACACGTCAAGCCAAAATGAATTTATTTAAAGTGAAAATGAAACGGCAGTGGGCTCACCTCTCATTCAGCAAGAATCCAAATATGTTTCCATATTTGCCATGTAACATTTGGTTGCTAAACTATTATTTATTATGTAGACAATTTAAATTAAGCAGCAACATGTTTGGTTGACTGGATTTTAGTTTGATGATGAATAGCTGCACTCTAACAAATCTTGGGATATTTTTTATATCCAAGTCCTGGGTTGAGCCTTTTGGGTCATTTTTGGGTTATTTTTTCCAGTGTTTGGGTAGTTTTTGTGTTCCGGGTCAGACGTAACAACCCAGTGTTGGGTAGTTACCCAGGGGTCTCAGTGTTTGGGTCCCAGATCCTGGGTCAGAGTAACAACCCAGTTTGGGTAGTTTTTGTGTTACCCAGATCCTGGGTCAGACGTACCCAGTGTGGGTAGTTTTGTGTTACCAGATCCTGGGTCAGAGTAACAACCCAGTGTTTGGTAGTTTTTGTGTTACCCAGATCCTGGGTCAGACGTAACAACCAGTGTTTGGGTAGTTTTTGTGTTACCCAGATCCTGGGTCAGACGTAACAACCCAGTGTTTGGGTAGTTTTTGTGTTACCCAGATCCTGGGTCAGACGTAACAACCCTGTTTGGTAGTTTTGTGTTTCCTGGGTCAGATGTAACAACCCAGGTTTGGGTAGTTTTTGTGTTACCCAGCTCCTGGGTCAGACGTAACAACCAGTGTTTGGGTAGTTTTTGTGTACCCAGATCCTGGGTCAGACGTAACAACCCAGGTAGTTTTTGTGTTACCCAGATCCTGGGTCAGATGTAACAACCCAGTGTTTGGGTAGTTTTTGTGTTACCCAGCTCCTGGGTCAGACGTAACAATCCAGTGTTTGGGTAGTTTTTGTGCTACCCAGATCCTGGGTCAAACGTAACAACCCAGTGTTTGGGTAGTTTTTGTGATACCCAGCTCCTGGGTCAGACGTAACAATCCAGTGTTTGGGTAGTTTTTGTGTTACCCAGATCCTGGGTCAGACGTAACAATCCAGTGTTTGGGTAGTTTTTGTGTTACCCAGATCCTGGGTCAGACGTAACAACCCAGTGTTTGGTAGTTTTTGTGTACTCCTGGGTCAGACGTAACAACCCAGTGTTTGGGTAGTTTTTGTGTTACCCAGATCCCGGGTCAGACTCTCAGTGTTTGGGTAGTTTTTGTGTTACCCAGATCCTGGGTCAGATGTAACAACCCAGTGTTTGGGTAGTTTTTGTGCTACCCAGCTCCTGGGTCAGACGTAACAACCCAGGGGTTGAGTTATTTATTGCATGCTTTTTGCGCTCTCTTCAGGAGGGAGCAGTGCAGCTCCATCAAATTGGTGCATGTCTTCGGTGTAATACAGGTTTGTGTATGTTTTATTTTATCTAAAAATTCATTATTGTTCTGTATATCGTTAAATTTTATGCAAAGCAACATATGATGTGAGTCACCTAAACGAGTGTCGCGTCGTTCTTTTCGCGTGATGGAAAAGCCTGATGCCTTGCATAACATTTTATGATTTTATTCAAAAAGATACAGGATATAAATACTTAGGATGTTAAAATGATTATTTATGGACAGGTTATGGAGTCAGTCACAGCATTTTTCGGCTACGAGTGAAATGCAGGCGGCGGTCTGAAGTTAGCAGTTCCCCGCTGAACGCGAGCCATCTCTGACACGAGATTCAGCGCCGTTACGGTGGAAACAGGACAACAGAGACCGGTTGATTACATTTGAATTACTTCTAAATGTTTCATTTTTACTTCTAATATTTGTTAAACAAGCTTAAATGTAGGCAATATGTATTAAAAAACAATATAAATTATGCTATACTATAAAATAAGATTGAAAATAAAGGAATTATTATGCAAACAACTGGCTGTGTGGAGTATTTAAAAAAGTTTAGAGGAACTAAGTTAATCTGTAAACATTAATTCATGTATGAGGCAAAAAAAGATAAACTAGTATTATAGTAAAAATGAATCAACCCATTATGCTGGGTTAAATAAACAACCCAATTTTCTGGATTAAATGAACTCAACATCAATCTAAACACGCTAAGTTCACTTGTGTACACAAGCTGAGACCTGACGTGAGATTTGATTGTAGCCACCGCTCACGTACATACTGATAAATGCAGTTTTGTGTGGAAACGAATGTACACCCAATTTTCTTCCGCACGTTTGTTTTATAAATGAGTTTGAAATGACATGAGGGTTAGTAAATGATGTTTTATTTCCCATTTTGTGATTCAACTGGTCCTTTTAAATGCATCTAATTCTAACTCAAACATTTGAGTGTCAGAATGTATTCAAATGAGTATTTACGGTCACGCATGGACAGAGAGACATTTTTACGTGAAGTCATGCATAAAATTAGTGCAACATTAACTTAAAATCATCTCCAGACAGACTCTTAATTTGAGCGCCCGCTCAACGGTTCTCTGTTTTTTTCCATAAATATTAAGCAGGAACACTGGAGGGGAGAGAAAATCCCTCTGTGCATTACAAACGGCACATCAAAATGAATGTTTAGAGAGCGCAAAGTCTAATAATAGGGCAAGAAGAGAGGCAGAACGAATGCTAATTAAGGGATGCTCCATGTCTTTTTCTGGATTGCAAGACTAATGTGTGAGAGCTGATTAGCTATTTAATTCTTTTCTCTGTTTTTGTCTGTGATGGGTTTGTATTTTACTGTTTTAAGAACAGCTTCTTGCATCATAATATCTCTACACAGAATTCCAGAGTTAGAAAGAGCATGTTACCTTGCGCAGGTTTCTTTGGAGGCCCTCATGGGTGGCACGGAGCAGCGCTCGGATGGAGAAACTGTCTGTGTCCTCTTTGTCCCCGATCTGAGACTCTTTCATCAGAGAGTCAAGCTTCTTCCTGATGTGGGACTCCACCTGGTGCTGACTGGGCCCGTTAGACTGAAATGCAGAAAGGTGTGGTGTCAAAATGTGCAGTCTACATAAATATTCTTTAAAGAAGATTAAAGAAGAAAATAGTGTCCAATATTTCTAAGACCACTTACACTGAACACTGAAGATATAAAACTGCCTTAATAAAGTCAGCTTCACAGAATAGAAAGTCTATCCTGCATCAAGCCTGATTTTCAACATGCTTTAGCAAAAATAGAAACTTTGCTTCCAGGTACAATTCTGCTACACAGACTGGCTTTTCACACTTGAACTAGTTAACCCTGGGTCATTCTAAACCCCAGGTAAACAGAATCCTGGTTACTTTAGATCAAAATTTTGTTGCCCATTCTCAGTGGGAAAGTGTCCAAACAACATCACTCAGCAACATTACTCAAAATGTTGCCCTGTTTATCATCAACTTAAAGCCCCAAAATATACAACACTTTTTACGCGTACACGAGGGTCAGCGTACACATACACTGTGCATGTACAGTGCGTGTGTACTCTTCTGATGAAGAAATTCGCGTCACGCGCACTGTACATGCACAGTCGGATTTTTGTAACCGTGTGTACTTTGTACTAGTGTTGTCACGATACCAAAATTTTGACTTTGATACAATACCCAACTTAAATATCACGATACCGATACTTAAACGATACTACGGCAAAAACCTAAAACAGCAGGAAAAGTAAATAAATAACATATGACTTCTTTCTTCGCCAGTGTGCAGGCTGATACTTCTGGATTTGAGCTTCATTGCCATGAAGTTAGAGTTAGATTTAATATAATTTTTAATGTTTATTATTTTATGCTCAATAAGCATAAATGCTTTTTTTTGCTGTTATGCTTTTTTTTATACATTTAGGTGTTTTTGACAGTAAGATTATCGTAAAAATGATATTACTGTAAATAATTAAAGCAATGTTATTAAAGCATAAATTGGTTTAAAATAACTGTATATACCCTTCACATATTTATGTATTTTTTAAATTAATTTTATTTTTGCAACTAGATATCACTTATTAAACTTAGTCTCAATAATACACCTCTTTGCGGAGTTCTGCTTGCACGAGTAAAATAAATAAATAACACTCATTTAATGTTTGAGAGCATAAACATAAGGCTGGCATCACATTCACTAGAAATCGGGATGTTTGACGGCAAGATGTCTTTGACTCCCTTCGCTTGCGTTATTTTGTAACATCTTTTGCAGACGGGCTTTGTGGTGTCCGTGGGCTTGCCCTGGCTGTTGGCAATGTAAGCAAAATAATGCCATATTTCGCTTCATGCATCTGCTTTCTCAACAATTTGTGGACGGTCTGCAAGAGCACCTGTATTTGCAACCACACCTGTATTTTTCGTCACCATAAAAGCCGTTGCGTTGTTTTTAAAAGCAGGGTATCGCGATACCTTTCTAGTACCGGTATATCGTGCAACACTACTTTGTATGCGCAGGTTGCATATGCACGTTTAATTTTTTTCCAGTAATTAGTTTATCCACAAGGTGGCAGCCATGCCCTGGGGGCGTTGATTCACAAGGTAGTCAAAGAAAAACTGCATAAACAGAACAGAACGGAACACATGCAAGCTACAGCGAAGATGGAGGCCTACATAGACGAGAGATTGTGTGAAGAGGTTAGAAAGCACCCTCATTTGTACAACTCTAGCATGAAAGGATACAAATATATTTACAACTCGTGGCAAGAGATTGCTCAAAACCGTGCATGCGTCGAACACCTGTGTATGTGTACGATTTGAATGAAGTATGCTTTGCAAGGCTGTGCGTTCGACTGTGCATGTAAAAAAGTATACACAGGGCTTTACACTTTGCAAACAGTACTACCAATTTTATACTGAACGAACTTTTCGGACTATAAAGAATGAAACTGAAAGAATCACATTTTCTGTCACCATTTGTCATTTTTCCCCTCAAATGTTGAAGCATAGCCTACTGTTCATACAGTGTACTGTGTTTTCATGACTGTCTGAAGCATGTGAATATGGTCATGTTCACACAACAGCAGAATATAGTTGTCAGTCCAGTATTTGAGTTCTTATACCAACCTGGTCTCATATGAAAGACGTACCTGTTGGAACGTTTTCGCAAGTCGCCGAAATACGTTCAAATGCGTACATATCACTGCAGTTTCCAACAGAAATGAACGCTAGAGGCAGTAAAACGGCAAGCGCTTTTAATCGTTTTCATACACAGTTACGATTACGGGTTCAGATTATGGATTAATAAAGACTCGTTTTCACGTCTCCTTGCACAATATTATATTATTATGTGCACGATTTGTAAACGAATATATTTTGGACTTTGCATTGCTTAACCAGCTCCATATGTTTTGAATTTCTGAAATAACAAGCTTGCTCGGTAGCTCAGCTAATACGGAATTGTACTTAAGATGAGGAAGCCCTGCACTGTAAAAAAAATCCCAGTAAAATTTACGGTAAAAAAACGGCAGCTGTGGTTGCCAGAACTTTACCGTAAAAAATACAGTAGCAACGTAAAAAAAAATATGTTAAATTTACGGTAAAATAACGTATTTCATTAACTGATATAATGTTAATTTACCAACCTAATGAAGTACTAATATCTGTTTTGTACCTTTATAATACACTGACAGTCACCAACACAGTGGTGATAAGAGTCACATGATGAATCAAAGTTCATCACAAGCTGAGAAGGACAACACTAACATATAGAAGGTGCACACAGTGTCATTCAACACACCACACTAAACACCATCATGGTAACATGCATGAAATTTTAAAAATGCAATAAACATTAATTTAACAACATTAGATGTAAATAAAACCTAATGTACATAACTGATTAGAAAAAAATGAGAAAAACTAAGAAGAAACAGAGTTATTTCAACGAAAATATATCAAATGTGAAGTGTCACGCAGGGAATTGGGGAATGTCAATTTACGGTTTTTCACTGTAAATTTACAATGATTGTTATTTTTCACTTCCAAAAGCTGTGAATTTAACAGTATTTTACCGTAAAATTACATTAAATGTACTGTTAGATCTATTACAGTTATTCACCGTATATAGTATGGAAACTTTCTGTAAACCAATTGACAGTTTTTCACCGCAGCATTTTTACAGTCTTTACTGTTAAAATCATGGTCATTTTTTACAGTGTGGGTACGAATCCCGTGAAGGTGTCAGGGTATTCTAAACAAGCTAAAACAGCACGATTACAGATGCTTTAATGTCACATTTGCTTTTACTTAATATAGGTTTAAGGATGAGGGGGTTTAGGTTTGCATGTAATTGTCTATTAATCTTAAAAGTATAGTATATAACTATAAATGCTCTGTACTAATGGTGGGCACAAAAGCATTATAAATTTAATCAATGCTTTTTGTGGCAGGGAAAACATTTAAGACTAATTTTAAAAAATTTCTAATAAGGTATGTGTGTGTCTTCTCTGTGTAATGGCACTTCAAATGGTCTGTTGTATTCAATCAAAGCCGGGCATACTGATCTGAGAGAGCAATAAAGGGCTCAAAGTGTTCCAATTATGCAAAAAATAGGATCCATTTTGTTTTTGTTTGATTTCTTTCTCTTTTTTGATCAGGAAAGGCCTCAACGTTTAAGTAGGCATGTAATGAGATGAAGGATAGAAACCTTTAACTGGCTCCCAGCAATGACTTGTCTGAGTGGATCATTAAACATTAATTGCTGCTAAACAAAACAACATGAATATTTTGCAAGGGTACATTAAAATGCAATTAAAGCATTCTTCAATCGAGATCAACAAAATAAGTGCTAGTAAACCAATTTATTGTTGATAAGTCCAGGAAAATAAATCGATTTCAGCATCAAAATCTGGACGAAACAGGCGGATTGTAAAGCAGGCTCTGTTAACGGCAGCGCTGCTGGATGGATCTCTTGGCAAATGGCCATGTTGTTGCATATAAGAGGTGTTTCCACAAAAACAGAAGCTCACCAGGGGTGCAGTCTGTGATTGATCTGCTTTTAGAGATGGACACCAACAGCTCACTGTGAGCCAGAACGGTGTGAGGAGGCAGCCAGACAAAATACTGGCTCCATCAAAAGTGAGAGATTTTCATTAGAGGCGGAGAGGGCGATAACACGTGAAAAGAAAGAGACAGCTTGAGTAGCAGAAAAAGTGAAAAATTTTAAAATTTAAAAGTGCAACATGATCTTATTGGTAATTATAATTAGGCATTTGTACATAAGGTGTAGTAGTACAATATCAGACGACATAGACGCATTTAGCTATTCACTCTCGATTTTGCATGTCATAGTCAGTTGCTCCACATAAGAGGATTTTTTAATGTATTGTACCACTAACCTCCATCATTACAGTTCTTAAGTGTCACAGTGCTTAAGTGTTTCATAGCTTATGCTCTCATAAACTGCCGGTACTTTGTTGTGCCGCAGCTCGAGGGAGACCCGCAGATTTACTCTCTCGCAGGCGCTGACATGCTAGTAGTATCTGTTGCACAGCTTCTCTCTGTTTTTATCTTAAAGTCCCCCTGCAGTGAAAAGTTTTTAATGTTGTTTATATGTCTGTGTGGTGTTTTTAATATGCAAACCATGTGCAAATTCATCAGTCATCATTACTTCTCAGTATTTTCTCCCTAAAGTGGCAGTGTATCGAAGATAATTTCAAAAACCGTCCATTTTCTACGTCACAAACATACGGAAGAGGATTAGGGCCAAGCAATAATAAAAAAATAAAACCATCTCGAGATTAAAATTGTTACATTTCGAGAAAAAGTTGAAATAAAATGTTGAGAATAAACTCGTTAAATTACAAGAAAAAAGTCGTTAAATTATGAGAACAAATTCGTTAAATTATGAGAAAAATGTCGTTAAATTTCGAGAAAAAAGTCGAGATAAAATGTTGAGAATAAAGTCATTAAATTATGAGAATAAAGTCATTAAATTACGAGAAAAAAGTCGTTAAATTACGAGAAAAAAGTCGTTAAATTACGAGAAAAAAGTCGTTAAATTAATTCGAATTTAATTTAACGACTTTTTTCTCATATTAATGAGTTTATTCAACATTTTATCTTTTTTCGAATTTAACAACATTTTTCTCATAATTTAACGAATTTTTCTCGTAATTTAATGACTTTTTTCTGTAATTTAATGAATTTAACGAGTTTATTTCAACATTTTATCTGACTTTTTTATCGAAATGTAACGACATTTTTCTCATAATTTAAGAATAATTTAACGACTTTCTCAACATTTTATCTCGAAATTTAACACATTTTTTCATAATTTAACGAATTTGTTCTCGTAATTTAACGACTTTTTCTCGTAATTTTTATTCTCAACATTTTATCTCGACTTTTTTCTCGTAATTTAACGAGTTTCTCAACATTTTATCTTGACTTTTTTCTCGTAATTTAACAACATTTTTCTCATAATTTAACGAATTTGTTCTCGTAATTTAACGACTTTTTTCTCGTAATTTAACAAGTTTATTCTCAACATTTTATCTTGACTTTTTTCTCGAAATTTAATGAGTTTTTTCTCGTAATTTAACGAGTTTATTCTCAACATTTTATCTCGACTTTTTTCTCAAAATTTAAAAAAAATTTTCTCGAAATTAACAACTTTAATCTCGAGATGGTTTTATTTTTTTATTATTGCTTGGCCCTAATCCTCTTCCATACAAACATGGTACCAATCCCGTCACACTTTCTTCTATGACTTTCTAAACGTTTCTGAGGATGCTGACTATGAGATGGTGATGGTTGTTGAACATTAACAACACATTATTAGCTGTTTGATAACGTAGTCAAGCTAAAGCCTAATATCAATTACCGTCAAGTGTCTGACGTCATACAGAGCAATTCATAAAATGCATTACCATTATGCCTGTATAATTCACTCTTTCACTTCTTCTTCTGAATCAGTTTCTGCTTCAAACTTATATGGCTGAATTAAACCAATATTTACAATTGCCAGCGTAGCGTTTACTACAGTTGAGAAAGTGGATCAGGTAATCCGAGCTGGTGCGATTGAGCGGAGGCGGAGACTAATTTGCATATTCATGAGGCTGCGTATACTAAATGAAGCAAGGGTGTAGAGTTACATTCAAGCTATTTTAAGGCATGAAGAAGGAAAAAAATGTATAAATATGTCATTTTGATTATCAAAGATGAGTTTTAAGGGATACAATTATTGACTGCAGGGAGACTTTAAAACATAAGCTTGATTGAGTTTGACGTGTGTCATATGCAAACAAGGGGATAATATTTTCCACTTTAAGCTCTTGAGTAGTGATGAATGGTTACAATAATGATTTTTATTTAAATTTAGTTCTTTACAATAAACTTAAGCTTCTTTAACCTTGTCTTGGTTTCACTTATATTGCTGCCTGCCACATTTACAGATAGTTTATTGTGCTTTTTGTCTGTCTGTATTTTGCTTAATTCTTGTGTACATTTTTTTTAAAAATCAGAAGGGAATCTGGAATAGTTTTTTTTTTCAAATTTGTTTCTGTCACAAATGATTTAATTGATATTTATGAAGTTGTTTTTTAATATTAATAAAATCTTTGTTTTTCTGCAGTAAATTCAAGTATAATTTACTATAACATAATTTGTTTCAGTGTGCGACAAAACAAATGTGTGTGACATTTGATTTGTAATGTGTTGGATCACAATTCATAATACATCATACTGTAAATGCATTCTCAATGTTGTTGCATGGGGCACAACAGTGTTTTATTAATGTTATTTAATGTTTTTAGTGTTTTAAACATTAACGTTTATTAATGTTTTCTTCTACACATCTGTGTCATTGTATTTGCATAAAGTATGTTTGTCTTAAAATGTAAAGCCTTTTAAGGACAAACAACTTTAGAGATGTTTTTGTTTTGTAATCAATACGTTTCAGTGCCTGCCCATCCATATAAAAAAATACATGTTTTGTAGTGCAAAAATGATTGAAATCTCTCTGCTGAGTGTGTGTGTGTGTGTGTGGTGTTAGTGATCAATCTCTCTGCTCAACCTTAACCGGTGTGTGTTACACTCTTACCATGCTATTCTTCAGCTTGAAGTCATCTTCAATCTCATCAGCACTGTCATCGTCAGACACCTCACCCTCTTCAGCATCAGCAGACAGGTACGGAGGAAGACGTTTCCCCTACAGACAAAAAAAGGAGCAATGAATGCTTCCATAATCATTTTTACAGTACTTGTCAGCAAACAACCCCATTATTGAGTGTTAGATAGTGTTTCACCTCTGTTTAAACCATTGACAGCTGGTGTGTGTTGACACAGCACCTCAGATATTGACACTAGAACTGAATCCATACTAATGGCTCTTGGACACAGGCGGAAGATAAGTGTAGTATGCAGCCCCGGGGCCAATGAAGTAACATTTTCTTTTCAGGAAGACTGAAATGCAATGTTTTCTCAGGGGACATGAAAATTAGACTTTTTCCGTGTTTAAGTGCTTTAATTGGGTCCTTGGTGCATCTACCAACACAGAAAATGTGAAAAAGGAGGTAATTGTTACATATGTTACATGTAGTTACTATAGTAATAACTATAAATTATGCATAATTACATGCAACTAACCCTAAATCAAACCTAATCCTAACCCTATAGTAAGTACATGCAGTTTCTTAACATTACTCAGTACTTAAATGTATAGTTACAGTGTAACAAAGACACCTTAAAATAAAGTGTAACCAAAAAGGACAACCCAGTAACTTTGTTTTGGCAAGCATTTCTTTGCAAGCATGTGAAAAAACGAGACGCTCGGATTTCGCTCCCCTTGTGATGTAGGAAGAGAATGTTATTATAATATTACTGCCCCTTAATATGCACGTTTTCACCCACGGCGCCGCCAAAAAGTTCTTCCTGAGTCTCTCCATCAGTGTCGACTCCGGTTTGAACAATGTAAGGCTGAACACCGTTACTGACAATCCTCATTTTGGCTGCGTGAGATTCTCCAGCTTTGCTGATGTTGAGCTGTTAAAGCTCCGCCCTCTTTTGGAAAGGGGGCGTGAGCAGCAGCTCATTTGCATTTAAAGGGAAATGCACCCAACACCCAAATAGGGGCAAATTTGACAAGCTATAATAAATGATCTGTGGGGTATTTTGAGCTGAAACTTCACAGACACATTCTGGGGACACATATTACATCTTGTGAAAATAGGTAATAGATCCCCTTTAATAACCTGTTATTCAGACAACAGAGGACCCTCATTTGGTACGCTGAGGATAAAGAGTGTCTTAGACTCTTCAGAGCACTGAAACACGTTTAAGTGTCAATAAACCTAAAACTCCAAGCACAAACCCTTGTCTCCTCCTCGTCTGTCGGTCTCTCTCACAAACACACTTGTGTGAGGGCTGATGGGAAATAAGAGTCACCGGTGGAAGGACAAGACGGAGGGAAAATCAATTCCGTGCTTTTGACCTACAGAGTTTGCACAAACAGTCTGGTGGAGGGAGCTGACATTGTGACATGTTTAAGTGTGTGTGTAATCAAAGGAGACCCGTGTTCGAGTGCAGGGGATTTACTCAAGTGTGCTCCAATCACAAAGGCTCCCTGCTGGGTTTGAGAGTCTGCCGTCACTGTTTGCTCAACTAGGAGAGGCCTGTAGAGTCGCAGGCTGGCAGTGCCATCTGTCTTGACCTGTTTTACTAATGCCAAGCTCCTCGCTGGCACAATGACGTCCATATTTACACATAGCAACACTTTCTTCTCATCCGACTGACCACCTGTCATCCCATTACATCTTTAAAGAAATAATTTAACCACAATGAAAATTCTGTCATCATTTACTACTATAAAAATATCTCAACTCAAGGTTTAAAAACAACAAAAAGCATCCACACATTCTTTGTGTTCTGAAGCAGCATAATAGCTTTGTGTGAGGAAAAGACTGAAGTGTAAAGGCCAGTTCACATGAAGAACGATAACTAGTTAAAAAAATCATTCCAACGGGTCCAACGAGTTTGAAGCTCAAAAAAAGTGCATCCATCCATCATAATCGTACTCCACACGGCTCCGGGGGGCTAATAAAGGCCTTCTGAAGCGAAGTGATGCATTTGTGTAAGAAAAATATCCATATTTAACAAGTTATAAAGTAAAATAACTAGCTTCTGCCCGACCGCCTTCTGTATTCAACTTATGAAAAAAGTGTAACTCATGCGTAAGCGTTTTGAACGTTAAATACGGAAATGGCGGAAGCTAGTTATTTTACTTTATAACGTGTTAAATATGGATATTTTTCTTACACAAATGCATCGCTTCGCTTCAGAAGGCCTTTATTAACCCCCTGGAGTTGTGTGGAATATGTTTATGATGGATGGATCAGTGTTAATTTCGTTGACGAATAATTTTCGTCATAATTTTTCGTCAACGACATTTTTTCACGGACGAAAACGAGACGATGACTAAATAAAAATGCGTTTTGAATGACTAAAACTATGACTAAAATCTACTCTAATTTTCGTCAACGAATAAAAACGAGATGAAAAGGAAAGAGAGGGACGATTTGGGAAGATATCCAGTCAGGACTGCTGTGTGGAAGATGCGCACATTTGAAGTGTAATGTGCTGATCTAACCGCTGGAAAAGCGGCGCTGTTGCGCGCTCTATAGGCTCGCGCAGCAGCATATCTGACTGCTGCGCAATTAATGAATAGCGCACATTTATGCCATGCGATTGCTTATAAGCTTATGTTGATGAATTATGGCAATGTTTACTACACGATGTTTAAATGGTAGTATGTTTTAGACGGTTGTAAGAATGCATATTTTATCACCCTCATGAGCAGCCTGCTACAGTGCAGACTGCAGACATTTCAGAATAAGAGTCACGGTGTATTTCGGTATGGTTTATAATTATTATTTGTTCCTGGTCATTATTGTTATTTTGTTTACATAATAAACTACTGTATCTTTTGTCACATCAAGGAAAGACTAAAAACATTATTTGACACATTATTCAATATATTTTACAAGTATAAGGGTTATTATAGTTAACTAAACCTAAAACCATAAAAATATTCATTACTTGAAATAAACATTAACTGAAATAAAAAAATAAATATATAAAAATGTAAACTTATTTTTTTTTCATCTAGTTTCTAAACTTTAGCTTAACCTGAGGTATTAAAATGAACAGAAATAACAACTTATAGACATTTAAAAGCAAAAACTAAAGACATAAACACAAAAAATTATTAAAACTTTTAACTAAAATTACAATGAAAGTGGAAAAAAAAAAAAAAAAAAAAAAATTAATAAAAATTTTTAAATGAAAACTATAATAGTACCTCAATGATAAGTGTGTCAATCCCTGAAAAGTACTGAATTTTGCTCTTTCGTGTGTTTTTGCACTTGAACGGTCAAAAACCGCCCGCTTTGGTGAGCAAAGTACAGTTGGGTGAACATAAATAGTTTGGGGAATATCAGATGTGCCTCTATCAGTGTATAGGATCTGTGTATGATATTATGATATTATGATATTATGATATTTAGTCGACTAAAACTAGACTAAAACTAAAACAATTTCCGATGACTAAAATATGACTAAAACTAAATGGCATTTTAGTCAAAAGACTATGACTAAAACTAAATCAAAATTTGCTGTCAAAATTAACACTGGGATGGATGCACTTTCTTGAGCTTCAAACTCGTTGGACCCGTTCACTACCATTATAAAGCTTGGATTAGTGTTGTTTTTAGCGGCCTGTTTTAATTTTAGTTTTAGTCTAGTCTTTGTGTCAAGCTGTCATTTTAGTTTTTATTAGTTTTAGTCACGTTCATACTCTTTTTAGTCTAGTCAAGTTTCAGTCAACTAAAAGTCTGAGCATTTTAGTCTTATTTTAGTCAGAATTATCCATGACTATTTTCGTCTAGTTTTAGTCGATGAAAACTGATGACATTTTAGTCTAGTTTTAGTCAATGAAAATTGTATTTTAGTTTCTTTTTAGTAATGTAATTCTATTTAACCCAGTCAATATAGTATAAGTACCTAGTAGTATAGACGAAACCAAAATTCTCTTTTAGCCAAATCCATTTCAAACAAGGTTATCTTATTATATTATTGTTACCTTATAGATAATACTTTATAATGCCTTGAGATGTCTCTTATAGTAAAGACTTTTTAATTTTTTAGAAAATATAAATTACATTTACATTCAGACATTTTCATGCTGAAAAACGCTGATATACATATATATATCTATATATATATATATATGTATATATATATATATATATATATATATATATTTTATAATTTTTTAATTTTTTTATTGACATGGAATAACTCAGGAAGGCAATAAGATCAGAGAAAAATTCTTTTTTGATGATGCGCTCCTACATGTGAGCTGAATCTGGTTAAAATTTTGTGGAAATAGCATATAAAATATAGTTTAATAAAGTGTTATTTTTTTCGCCGCTAGATGGCGCCCACGGGCGGTAAACTCTGGTTTAGAGGCACTTCTCAGCACTCGTTAGGAGTTTTTCAAAATGGCTAGATGCATTAAAAAGCTGAGCTTCTAAGCTTTAAGATGATACCTATTTTGTGTTATTCCACGTTGGAAAACGAACATGGATGGTTCCAGGAACATTGGATACACACTGCATCCCGGGAAGACGAGAGACATGTTTTTAGCCAAGTATGTTAAATCATTCCGTAAGTAATATCTTGTGATGAACGCAATATATAAGGTTGATTTTGGATTCATTTTAATCGTGAGAATCTGCTTTATGATGTGCATTTTCTATGATCTGTGCATTTTACGCGTATCCCAGTTTGGGAACCACTGTTCTAAATAATGCCGCGAGTGGGGCTTGAGAAAGTGACGTCGCTTGCGTCTGCGCAGTGCGACCTGATGCAGCTCCTGAAGTGAGACACAGGAAACAGAAATACTGCAAAATAATAATAACGCGACTAAACGAGACGAAATAACGTTATAACATTTCGTCTCGTCTCGTTTTGGTCAACGAAATGAAGAGATATTTTAGCATAGTTTTTATTTTGTAAACCACATTTAGTCTCGTTTATATTCGTCAACAATATTGCATTATTCACTCTAAAAAATGCTGGGTTGTTTCAACCCAAGTTTGGGTCAAAAATGGACAAACCCAACCATTGGGTTAAATTTTTAAATGTCATCGTCACATGACCAGCATTTACGTTGCGTCTTGTCTCGTCTCGTTTTCGTCACGTGATAAAGGTTCGTTGATGACGATATTTAGTCATAATTTTCACTGACGAAAGCAACACTAGCTTGGATGCATCAGGATATTTATTAATATTTCTCTGATTGTGTTCATCAGAAAGAAGAAAGTCATAAACACCTAGCATGGCTTGAGTGTGAGTAAAGCTTGGGCTAATTTTCATTTGAAAGTGAACTAATCCTTTAACAAAAGAAACAAACAAAAGAGAGAATAGTGGGGAACAGAACAAAAGCAGGAAAAAGAAAAGCATAATTGAGGATTTGAGGTTTTGGTAAGCAGCAGAAACGGAGAAGTTCACATCGTACCTTTAAGAGTATCTTTCCTTTGAGGCTGTTCGGGCTGGGAATCTGCTTGGGGTCTTTGTTCAGGGCCTCCGCCACATCCAGCTTGTCTCCGAAGATCTCTTTTAGGTGCTGAGCGATCTTCTTCTGCTGCTGAATGCTGCAGTGATTCTCTATGGACAGGATGACGGGGAACCTGACGCAGCAGGAGACAGAGAGAGAAAGGATGAGGGTGACAGTAATCACAAACCAGGGAACAGCAAGAACAGTCAGCAGCTGCTCTCTGCCTCCAGAGCCTTCCTCCGACATTAACCTTTCATCCGTATTTCTTTCATCTTGACTCATCTTCACTGTCATGCTCTCTCTCTCTTGCAATCTCATGCTTTCCTGTCAGTCTCTCTTTCTGCTTTCTTTCGCTTGCCGTCTTCCTGTTCTGTTTACTTCATTTATGATCTGCACACTCAAAAAAAGATCTCGACATTGCTCACATTGCTCTAACAAGGTGTTTCCAAAAGCATGTGAGAAAACACCATGCATCTTCCTCTTAATCAGTATTTTTAGTCTTGTTCAGTGTTGGGTAAGTTACTCTAAAGAAGTAATTTAATTACTAGATACTAGTGCTGTCAAACGATTAATCACAATTAATTGCATCCAAAATAAAAGTTTGTGTTTTCATAATATATGTGTACTGTGTATATTTATTATGTATATATATATACATACATACATGCATTTGAGAAATATTTACATGTATATATCTATATATATTTATATTATATATAAATATAAATATTTTATATATAAATATAATATATATTTTGTTAAATATATACATACATGTGTGTGTTTTTATATACACAATAAATATACACAGTACACAAACAAACTTTTATTTTGGATGCAATTAATTGCGATTAATCATTTGACAGCATTAGTAGCTACTAATTACATCTTCAACAGATTTATGCACTAATTACTCTCTCTAAAAAGTATTGCATTACTTATTACTAATGACTTTCTAAATCCCATATCAACCTCGACCAGTTGAACAATACAAGGAGAGACATGAAACTGCTGCTTTAATTCTTTCAAATAAATAATATAAAATTGCAAAGTTACCAAAGTATATATTTAAAGGAAGAATGTTGCATTAAAAACATCATAACATTTTAACATTAGATCTTAAATCCGCTATTATTTTATAGAAATGTTCTATAGTCTACAGTATTTAATGCAATTACATCAGAATTAACTGTAATTAAATTACAGAAAAATTAAGAGTAATCCCTTACTTTACTTTTTCAAGGGAAAAGTAATTAAATTCAAGTAATTAATTACTTAGTAATCCATTACACCCAACACTGGTCTTGTTTTCCAATGAAACTGTCTTTAATATATATATATATATGCACAAGATATTAAGTATTTTCAGGGTATAAATATGCATTGAATTAGATTTTTTCTTAACAATAGTGAGGTTATTAATTTAATATTTAATTATATTTTTCTGAAGTTTACACTTCTTATTTTGCTTCTCTGGTAAATTTACCGTTTTAAGGATGTTTATGTACTTTACTAGAAAAAGGGTTGTGATACATTTTGATCAATGAACCTTACAAATTTAAACAATTACACTTATTAGTGCACAATAAGCATCAATAATATAAAAATGCAACATCTAGCTGAGAAAAATCTATAAATATCTAGCAATTAACTATTTTTAAAGCAGAACATATATTTATTAAACAAATTTACAAACTTTTTAAGATTTCAGTACATTTTCAGGCCTGGAAAACACAATTTTAAAATTATCCATGACCAAACAAGACAAAAACACTGATCAAGAAAAACATTTTTTTTTTTCACACGGATTTTGAATTTGATTGCTACGTATTCTATATATCAACAGGGAGTACACAGATATATCTATTTTAGTGTTTCTGTCTGGGAATCAGGGAAACCCTCTGGGTTTAAAAAGCTCTACATGATGAGTGACATTCCCCTCACACTCATGAAAAAACAAGAGAATCAGAAAGACTAAAAAGATGCCCTGTAGGGCTACAGTCACAGCGGTGCTGTCTCAGCAGGTGTCATGGGATATGGCGAGAGTAATTTGCATGTGATGTGCATGTGCTAAAAGCTGATTTGCTCCATTATGGTGAGCCATTAGCTGAAACAGGTGGCTGTTTAATGATAAAACACCATTAAAGAGACAGGTAGTTTTCTAGGATTATCTAGGCAGTGGTACAAAAAGTCCTCTTCAATTATTACTGTACTTATCCTCATGGTGAAAAACAAAACAATTTTCCACAACAAATTAAATATCATTTTTATGTCATGCAACTCAGTGGGTGCCTTATCTGATAATCGTAAGATGAAGAAAAGCAAACACAAGGTCTGCAAGCCCATCTAAATTATTTTTGAGATAACAGTCTACCACACATGAAAACACATGAAATTCACTTTTGAAGCTGAATATGAATAATTTTTTTGAGGTGCCATTAAGCAATTTGTATTATACACATATATACAAACCCGATTCCAAAAAAGTTGGGACACTGTACAAACTGTGAATAAAAAAGGAATGCAATAATTTACAAATCTCATAAACTTATATTTTATTCACAATAGAATATAGATAACATATCAAATGTTGAAAGTGAAACATTTTGAAATGTCATGCCAAATATTGGCTCATTTTGGATTTCATGAGAGCTACACATTCCAAAAAAGTTGGGACAGGTAGCAATAAGAGGCCGGAAAAGTTAAATGTACATATAAGGAACAGCTGGAGGACCAATTTGCAACTTATTAGGTCAACTGGCAACATGATTGGGTATAAAAAGAGCCTCTCAGAGTGGCAGTGTCTCTCAGAAGTCAAGATGGGCAGAGGATCACCAATTCCCCCAATGCTGCAGCGAAAAATAGTGGAGCAATATCAGAAAGGAGTTTCTCAGAGAAAAATTGCAAAGAGTTTGAAGTTATCATCATCTACAATGCATAATATCATCCAAAGATTCAGAGAATCTGGAACAATCTCTGTGCGTAAGGGTCAAGGCCAGAAAACCATACTGGATGCCCGTGATCTTCGGGCCCTTAGACGGCACTGCATCACATACAGGAATGCTACTGTAATGGAAATCACCTACATGGGCTCAGGAATACTTCCAGAAAACATTGTCGGTGAACACAATCCACCGTGCCATTCGCCGTTGCCGGCTAAAACTCTATAGGTCAAAAAAGAAGCCATATCTAAACATGATCCAGAAGCACAGGCGTTTTCTCTGGGCCAAGGCTCATTTAAAATGGACTGTGGCAGAGTGGAAAACTGTTCTGTGGTCAGACGAATCAAAATTTGAAGTACTTTTTGGAAAACTGGGACGCCATGTCATCCGGACTAAAGAGGACAAGGACAACCCAAGTTGTTATCAGTGCTCAGTTCAGAAGCCTGCATCTCTGATGGTATGGGGTTGCATGAGAGCGTGTGGCATGGGCAGCTTACACATCTGGAAAGGCACCATCAATGCTGAAAGGTATATCCAAGTTCTAGAACAACATATGCTCCCATCCAGACATCGTCTCTTTCAGGGAAGACCTTGCATTTTCCAACATGACAATGCCAGACCACATACTGCATCAATTACAACATCATGGCTACGTAGAAGAAGGATCCGGGTACTGAAATGGCCAGCCTGCAGTCCAGATCTTTCACCCATAGAAAACATTTGGCGCATCATAAAGAGGAAGATGCGACAAAGAAGACCTAAGACAGTTGAGCAACTAGAAGCCTGTATTAGACAAGAATGGGACAACATTCCCATTCCTAAACTTGAGCAACTTGTCTCCTCAGTCCCTAGACGTTTGCAGACTGTTATAAAAAGAAGAGGGGATGCCACACAGTGGTAAACATGGCCTTGTCCCAACTTTTTTGAGATGTGTTGATGCCATGAAATTTAAAATCAACTTATCTTTCCCTTAAAATGATACATTTTCTCAGTTTAAACATTTGATATGTCATCTATGTTGTATTCTGAATAAAATATTGAAATTTGAAACTTCCACATCATTGCATTCTGTTTTTATTCACAATTTGTACAGTGTCCCAACTTTTTTGGAATCAGGTTTGTAATATATATATAATAAAAAGTAAAATGTCTTGGATTTTAAAGCTATGCAAAAAAATGATGACTGATTTCCTGACATCAAGTAATGACTGATCATAAAAGACTGGAAGTACTCACTCATTGTTCACAAAGGCGTATTTGTTGATGGTCTCAACAACGGATTTAAAGGTGATCTTGGAGGTCAGAGTGTAACCGTGTTGGACCATAGGCTCCCCGTCTGGACCGTCCCAACAGTCCACTGTAACACAAAGCATAGTCACAATCAGGGCTCGAAAAGAACAAGAAGTAGTTTATTTACAACCATTGGACAGACTGACATCTTACCCTCCACACAGCGGCAGCCGGCCTGCAGGACCCATGCATACATGTCCGTCTTGGAGTGGGACAGCAGCTGGTCTCCGGTCAGATAGGTGTTGTGGGAAGAGGCTATGAAGTAGTTACACAGAGGCTGATCCATGTCCTGATTGACCTCGTTGTGCTGAGGGTTGAACACATCACAGACGGGGCTCCGCATGTAATTGGTGAACCCTAGAAGTGGATAGAACAGCTCTATATTACATCATTTTTGAGCTAATATAAACAAATCCAAAAGAAAAATACAAGCAAGGCATCTTTTCAAAAGCTGAATATTCAGTCAAATGATTGACGTACTGCTAAAATATCATTTGTCACAACCACAAACCATCAACTCTGCCAAGAAAATATGGGGACATCATGTAAAATAATATAAAATAACATACTCAGACAAAAAGGGAGATGAAAAAATTGCAGGAGTGCAACAATTGGAGGGTCATCACAGTGACTTGAATGTCTTGTTCTCATTCTGAAATGCAGTTTTTAGATGAAAAGAGCTGAGGGCAAATGAATGCAGGATGAACACTCAATAATGGAAGTGACTGACACACAGAGATAGATGGATAGACAGATGGATGGATGGATGGACATACAGCCAGACAGATAGATAGACAGACTGACAGACAGATAGATAGATAGATAGACGGATGGATGGATGGACGTACAGATACAGATAGATAGATAGACATGATACAGACAGATAGATAGATAGATAGATAGATGAGATAGACTCGACAGATACAGATGAGATAGATAGATAGATAGATGAGATATGATTATAGATAGATAGATAGATAGATAGATGAGGATGGATGATGGACGTACAGATACAGATAGATAGATAGATAGATAGATATAGATAGATGATAGACGGATGGACGTACAGACAGATAGATAGATAGATAGATAGACGGATGGATGGATGGACGTACAGATACAGATAGATAGATAGATAGACGGATGGATGGATGGACGTACAGATACAGATAGATAGATAGATAGATAGATAGATGATAGACGGATGGATGGATGGATAGACATACAGCCAGACAGATAGATAGACAGACAGAGAGATGAATGGATGGATGGATGGATGGATGGATGGATGGATGGACATACAGATAGATAGATAGATAGATAGATAGATAGACAGACAGACAGATGGATAGATGGACAAACAGATAGATAGTCTTTTCTCTTCTACAGATGTCTGTCTGCTGGACTGTCACAGGGTCACACAGCAGGTCAATCAGTTCCGTCAGCTTTGCTCCTGCAGGAAGTCGAGCTGAACTGAGACTCAGTGTCTTATTTAGCTTAAGGGAAGAGAGGGCAGCCAGTGCTTCACTGTCAGCGGCCAGTGCTCATGGACCCAATAAATAAAGCCCCAACAAAATAAGATGAAGTTTCACCACACACACACACACACTGTGCAGCCCTATGTAATTAACTTGATTTTTTTATTATTATTACACACATGATCAAGAATAGTTTGATTCTAGCTATTCTGGCATTCTGTCAGACACTCTCCGATAAATGTAGGAAAACAGGAAGAAAGAAAAGTAGAGTGTGGCCAAACATAGTTCTCACCTTCGATTCCAAGAACTCCATTCTGCTTGTTCTCCTCAGAGACTTCAAACTTATTGATTATGTCCAGACAGTACTCAGGAGTCACATTGGACATCTGTGAAGAAATGAAAAGAGAGGTTTAACCTCATATCCCTCTTCCAGATAGGATCCATAACATGTCAATCATTTGGTCTCTGAGGGTCACCTCCTCTTAAAGTAAGATCACAAAAACCCTCCGAACTGCCATTCTGTCACTAAATGACTTCATCCCTCTATTTTGTCTGCACCCTCTCCCTCTTTTCACAACTCCCCCCAGGGCTTCAGGGTTTGTGCGTGGGCAGAGAGAGGGAGCAGGGGCACAGAGAGGCTTTTCTAGCATCACACTGAGGCTGTTCATAACCTCAGCTGGAAAGCCATTATAATGGACGATAGAGAGGCAGAGCCTTTCACTTTCTGAATCTTAAAGAATGCCCAAGAGCTCAGGCAGATATTGAGCTGGAATAGGGAAAGAAGTACATAAAAGAAATGCATAAAGCACAGAAAAATCCTCAGAATGACTGTGAAAATGTGAGGTTTATATATAAAATTATTGCAAATCGCATCTAATATAGAATAAAAAGAAACAATTGCTCAGAGACAATGAAAGTGAAATGAATTAAGTAATATGTGACCCTGGACCACAAAACCAGTCATAATGGTCAATTTTTTGAAATTAAGATTTATACATCATCTGAAAGCTGAATAATAATAATAATTCCATTTGTTAGTATAGGACAATATTTGGCCGAGATACAACTATTTGAAAATCTGGAATCTGAGGATGCAAAAAAAAAATCTAAATATTGAGAAAATCGCCTTTAAAGTTGTCCAAATGAAGTCCTTAGCAATGCATATCCATTCACAAAAATACATTTTTGATATATTTATGATAGGAAATTTACAAAATATCTTCATGGAACATGATCTTTACTTAATATCCTAATGATTTTTGGCATAAAAGAAAAATCGATAATTTTGACTATTGCAACAAATATACTCGTGACTGGTTTTGTGGTCCAGGGTCACATATATAGTAGTTTTGCATTACATGTGTATGTATTTAATGTAAGAACCAAAAGGAGAAACTAAAGCCATAATTAATCAGGTTTGGATGACTTAAACAGATCCTTGTGTGTGTGTGTGTGTGTGTGTGTATGTATATATATATAAACAGTGGAAATATGCAAGAGCTTAAAGACAGGAGGAAAATTAAGTAGCTAAGAGCCTGACCATTTGAGACATCAGAGACAGATCAGTCAGGATGATGTTTATGGGATTTACATTTAAAATACTATGCAAGGCTGAAGGAGAGCGCTTCTGCAATAATCATGTATGTTCATAAGAGCATGAAAACATCTAGAACAGCCACTGGAACATGTGTGTAGCAGCCCTTAAAGAACCCCCATGGTGAAAATTTTTATTTTATGTTGTTTATATGTCTATATGGTGTTTTTAATATGCTTTAAGGCAAACCATGAACAAATGCATCAGTCAACACCATTGCTGAGTATTTTCTGCTTAAAATAGCAGTGTATCAAAGACAGTCTCAAAAATGTGATTGAGTGGAGGCGGAGACTAATTTGCATATACATGAGTCTGCTTATACAAAATGTAGCAGGTGTAGAGTTACATTCAAGCTATTTTAAGGCATTAAGAAATTATTTTTACAGGAAAAAACATCATTTTGATTATCAAAGATGAGTTTTAAGAGATATTTGACTGCAGGGGGACATCGATGATAATGACATGTACTGTAAATATGGAAAATGGAGAGACAAAATATCATGTGTGAATGATCAGGAAGAGATATTTCATTGACCTTTTGCTCCACACGCAGAAAGTTGCCGAGTTCCTCTGCGGTCAGGTGATCCTTCTTCTCACTGAAGCACATGAGCAGCAGGAAGAGGTCCCGCCTTAATGACATCATCTTGTAGAAGACAGTGAACTCCTCAAACGTCAGTGTGCCCTGCTGGTCATCAGTGTCTGCTTCCTGTGATCACAGAGCAAAGATGCATAAAGAGGTTTAAAGCTTTCAAGAGAAAATAAACTTAAATGTCTTTACTATTATTACTTCAGCAACAACATTGAACACTACATTGAAATCTATGCTATCATGTCTGTTTGTCAATTGACCTTATTGAACAAAATTCTAAGTGAAAAGTCTTTCATTCAGTCATTCATACTATCTCCTTCTGTCCAATTCTCAAAAGTTAAAAATAGTCTTTCCAAGAAATTAAACAGTAACTGAAGCAAAAAGGGAGAAACAATCTTTAAAGCACATTAATTCACAAGGTGATATAAAGAGCACTACTGTAACTGAACAAATAGTACATAGAAAACAACATGGTTCTTAAAAATTACAATTTGCACCCTGCTTTGAGGGAACAGCATGAGCCTGATTTAAACACACTTTCTATAAAGCAATAGAAATATTGACTTATTTATCAACATATCAGATTCCATTTACATTAAAGGTGCCCTAGAACTTTTTTAAAAAAAGATGTAAATAAGTCTAAGGTGTCCCCTGAATGTGTCTGTGAAGTTTCAGCTCAAAATACCCCATAGATTTTTTAATTCATTTTTTTAACTGCCTATTTGGGGCATCATTATAAATGAGCCGATTCAGAGTGTGTGGCCCTTTAAATGCTCGCGCTCCACACCCAAGAGCTCGCGCCTTGCCTTGAACAGTGCATAAACAAAGTTCACACAGCTAATATAACCCTCAAATGGATCTTTACAAAGTGTTCGTCATGCATGTGAGTATTGTATACTGTTATATTGTTTACATTTGATTCTGAATGAATTTGAGGCTGTGCTCCGTGGCTAACGGCTAATGCTACACTGTTGGAGAGATTTATAAAGAATGAAGTTGTGTTTATGAATTATACAGACTGCAAGTGTTTAAAATGAAAATAGCGACGGCTCTTGTCTCCGTGAATACAGTAAGAAACGATGGTAACTTTAACCACATTTAACAGTACATTAGCCATGCTACGAACATTTAGAAAGACAATTTACAAATATCATTAAAATATCATGTAATCATGAATCATGTCAGTTATTATTGCTCCATCTGCCATTTTTCGCTGTTGTTCTTGCTTGCTTACCTAGTCTGATGATTCAGCTGTGCACAGATCCAGACGTTAATACTGGCTACCCTTGTCTAATGCCTTGAACATGGGCTGGCATATGCAAATATTGGGGGCGTACATATTAATGATCCTGACTGTTACGTAACAGTCGGTGTTGTTGAGATTCGCCTGTTCTCGGAGGTCTTTTAAACAAATGAGATTTATATAAGAAGGAGGAACATGGAGTTTGAGATTCACTGTATGTCATTTCCATGTACTGAACTCTTGTTATTTGACTATGCCAAGATAAATTCAATTTTTCATTCGAGGGCACCTTTAAAGGGATAGTTTACCAAGAAAAACTCTCACTGTTGTTTTATGCTCAAACAGCCTTTCTTTTATCAGATGAAGAACTTTAGAAAAAATATTTATCTCTGTGAGTCCATATAATGCAAGTGAATAGGTTCCCAAATGTTGAAGGTACTTGATCGTAATCCATACAATATACCAATGCATGAATCATTGGCTTCTGAAGCAAAATAAATGGTGTGTGTAATAAAAAACTAATATTTTAAACTATAAACCATTACTTCCTTACATGGCCTCATGTGAGATTCAGGTTTACACTTGACATAAACATAACGTTTGATCTTCACAATATGGACTCACAGAGATTATTTAACTAAAAATCTTCTTTTGCATTCATCTAAAAAAAAGAAATTGAGAATTTTTATTTTTGGGTGGATATTCCTTTAAGGCTTCCACGATCTTTTCCGCATACCGGAACATCTGTTTGACTTTCCTGCGAGGCAAGTTGACGTTCATCTTGTGTAAAAGCTGGTAGATCTCCTCAATGTTCAGAAGACCGTCTCCATTCTTATCAGCCTCCTCAAAGGTCTGCTTCATCCACTTACATCACAGTTAAGAGAAAAACCCACCAGGAGAATTTACACTGTGATGACAACATTGTTTAAATGAGAACCTATTATGTCCCTTTCACAAGATGTAATATAAGTCTCTGGTGTCTCCAGAATGTGTCTGTGAAGTTTCAGCTCAAAATACTCCACAGATCATTTATTATAGCTTGTCAAATTTGCCTCTATTTGGGTGTGAGCAAAACAACGCCGTTTTTGTGTGTGTCCCTTTAAATGCAAATGAGCTGCAGCTCCCGCCCCCTTTCCAGAAGAGGGCGGAGCTTTAACAGCTCAACAACAACAAAGCTGGAGAATCTCACGCAGCCAAAATGAGTATTGTCAGTAACGGTGTTCAGCCTTACATTGTTCAAACTGGAGTCGACACTGATGGAGAGACTCAGGAAGAAGTTACAACTTTTAGACGTTTCTGAATGGTTAGTGGATAAATTTATGTAGTTGCTGTGGAGTTGATTCAACTCATCCACTAGCATGTGCCGTCATGTTCATCTTTTGCAAATCAAGCATTGAATGGACCCTCGTTTGTGATGCAGTCCCAGCGTAAAATGATGGCATGACAACAACACTCTACTACAACAACTCAATTAGGAACATTATTATCTAAATTACTCATCTGTCTGTGCACACAGGAGTGGATGAGCTCATCCTTTTCTCTTCTCAGAACTGTAACACAATTAACTCTAATGCACAACTGAGAGAATCCTCACTGACAAGTACAGACACGCAAGTCTTATTGTGAGTATTGCTGGTGTGCATTTGCGTTATTTTGCACGTGTCTCGTAAAAGTGAATATAGGTCCCGAGTTATGAGATGCCGAAAACAAAGGGCTTCATCTCAATCCACTTAGAGGGCGAATGCATGATATACAAGATATTTATGTGTGGAATAGATTATAGGATTCTTTATATAATATGTGATTCTGAGAAATTTGCTAGGATATTTGCAGATATTTCTGTGTATGCACGGGTGATCAATAGTGAGAAACTGTCAGAAAATAGATCACCTATCCATACTGTGGAAGAAGAGATGTCTGGTTTTATGAAGTATGACATTTGGCAGTGAGCCTGTGATGGATGTAATTACAGAAAGGGGCAGTGCTTCTGTGGCTGAAAGGAAAACAGAGGCTACTTGGAAGGGTCTGCAAACTTTGAAAGTCATCCAAATATAGCCGTGGATTCAGGTAACCGCGGCGTAATCAGAGGAACATTAACTTTTAACCAGAGCTGTACAAAGCAGAAGATCTATTTTACATTACGTGTCATTTAATGTTAATCCGTTCTCTTTGATCTATTAAGCATGTCTTGTACAGCGGGTATGCGTGGGTAAATTTATATGGCTGACATGTCGTGTGTGATAGAAATATCAGTCTGTTTTGTAGGGCATGCTAAAAACAACGATTTTTTGATTAATTGCGGTCTTCATTTGAACAACCTTGATATCGATTCTTAAAATTAAAAGATCAATCACAATGCACAAACAAATGAGTCTTATGAACTGGTCCTTCGTGATGAATCAAAAGCATACAGAGCAACCAATGTATTCCATTTTATAAATAAAATGACTTTTCCAAGCCTGTTCTTTTAAAGGGGTCCTTCATTATGATTTCACTTTTTTAACTTTAGTTAGTGTGTAATGTTGCTGTTTGAGCACAAACAACATCTGCAAAGTTCAATGCAAAGAGAGATATTTCTTTTAAAGAAGGGTCAATTCAATGCTGGATTTGCACAAAAGATGAATATGACGGCACATGCTAGTGGATGAGTTGAATCAACTCCACAGCAACTACATAAATTTATCCAGAACCATTCAGAAACGTCTAAAAGTTGTAACTTCTTCCTGAGTCTCTCCATCAGTGTCGACTCCAGTTTGAACAATGTAAGGCTGAACACTGTTACTGACAATCCTCATTTTGGCTGCGTGAGATTCTCCAGCTTTGTTGTTGTTGAGCTGTTAAAGCTCCGCCCCTTCTGGAAAGGGGGGGGAGCAGCAGCTCATTTGCATTTAAAGGGACACACACAAAACGGTGTGTTTTTGTTCACACCCAAATAGGAGCAACTTTGACAAGATATAATAAATGATCTGTGGGGGATTTTGAGCTGAAACTTCACAGACACATTCTGGAGACACCAGAGACTTATATTACATCTTGTGAAAAAGGTCCCCTTTAAAGAATCATTCAAAAAGACTCTGTTAGAATCACTAATTTACCAAATGAACAAACTGAATCCGTCTGAGCGGTTTAGGAATCAATTAAGTTACTAAAGAAATGCAAGTTAAAGCTTAATTTAAACTTGTTTTTTGAATGAAAATCAGGATCTGTGAACTGGAATCTGCGTATCAATCCCCAACCCTACGTTCTTAAGGTACGGACAAATTAGTAAAATTTTGTGGGCAAAAAAGGTCCATTGTCTATTATAAATAGTACATAGCGATGAATGAAGCACCGTTTACAAAGAAGTCACTTTCAAGCCAAGCAGTTTTCTGTTGGTCAATGTGGCATGACCAACTTAAACCTGGTACAAAATCTGCATAGGGAAATCTTTCGGCCTCACGTGAAATTCCAGATTGCGTAAAGTCATACTGAAATTGAAATTTGCAGAACAATGGTAAATGCGACCTGTGTTTGCCATCTTATAGTCTGGCGAGTCTCACAGCATCCTCATTCTGAAGACTCTTTAAAGTCTAAAAAGTCTTTCTTCTGCTTGTATGGTTCCTCCAGGATTGTGTTTTTTTAAACTGAGGGCACTGAAAACACTGAACAACAATAAAACGGGTCACAGATGAGCTGCCATCCAGAGTGAAAGCATAAGTGAAATTACCAGCGGCCAAACGCTGTGTGTCTACTGTTATAGCAGATTATAATGATGACTCACGCCTCTTTAATGAGAATAACAGACATAAACATAAGGGAGGAGAGGATGAGCAGCTCTGGCTTTTATCTCGTCTTCCTCTAAGGCCGGTTGTTTCATGTGAGGCTGTGCTTCTGTAAGATCTCCCCGCAGAGGGAGACTCCCTGAAGCACTGAACTCACTGACTCAAAGAGCTCTCGCTGCCTCTCTCTCGCTCTGTCTTTGTATTGCTCTCTCTTTTGTAAATCAGTCTAAATCAATCAGTCAAAATCGATCACAAATCCTTCCTTTCCTCTCTGCCTCCATCTATTCATCCAATAATGTAATCTCATCAATCCAGCTATTAAAAGATTAGCTTAGCCAAAAATGAAAATTATGTTCCGTTATTAAATTCTGAATGTTAAAGCTGCTCTTTTACATACAACAATGTCAGTGATTAAAAAAATCACCATAAATGTAGTCTATACAAATCACGTGCTCCATTTTAAGTCTTCTAAGCCTGTAGGATAGCTTTGTGTGAGAAACAGAGTGAAATTTAATAATAATACTGTACATAAAAACATGTACACTACCGTTCACAAGTTTTAAAAGTGTCTTCTGTTCACCAAGGCTGCATTTATTTGATTAAAAATACAGCAAAAACAGTGAAATATTTTTAAAATTTAAATTTTTTTTCTAAACTGTTTTCTATTTACGGAAGAGGATTAGGGCCAAGCAATAATAAAAAAATAAAACCATCTCGAGATTAAAGTTGTTAAATTTCGAGAAAAAACTTGTTAAGTTTCGAGAAAAAAGTCAAGATAAAATGTTGAGAATAAACTCATTAAATTACTAGAAAAAAGTCATTAAATTACGAGAACAAATTCGTTAAATTATGAGAAAAAGTCGAGATAAAATGTTGAGAATAAACTCATTAAATTATGAGAATAAAGTCATTAAATTACGAGAAAAAAGTCGTTAAATTATGAGAACAAATTCGTAATTTAACGAATTTGTTCCCGTAATTTAACAACTTTTTTCTCATAATTTAATGACTTATTCTCAACATTTTATCTAGACTTTTTTCTCGAAATTTAACAACATTTTTCTCGTAATTTAACGAATTTGTTCTTGTATTTAACGACTTTTTCTCATAATTTAATGACTTTATTCTCATAATTTAATGATCTCGAGATGGTTCTCATAATTTAATGACTTTATTCTCAACATTTTATCTCGACTTTTTTCTCGAAATTTAACGACATTTTTCTCGTAATTTAACGAATTTGTTCTTGTAATTAACGACTTTTTTCTCATAATTTATGACTTTATTCTCATAATTTAATGATCTCGAGATGGTTCTCATAATTTAATGAGTTTATTTCTCAACATTTTATCTTGACTTTTTTCTCGAAATTTAACGACATTTTTCTCGTAATTTAACAATTTGTTCTCGTAATTTAACGACTTTTTTTTCTCGTAATTTTGACTTTATTCTCAACATTTTATCTCGACTTTTTTTCTCAATTTAACAACATTTTTGTATTTACAACATTTGTTCTTGTATTTAACAACTTTTTTCTCATAATTTAATGACTTTATTCTCATAATTTAATGATCTCGAGATGGTTCTCATATTTAAGACTTTATTCTCACATTTTATCTTATTTTTCTCGAAATTTTGACATTTTTCTCATAATTTAACGAATTTGTTCTCGTAATTTAACGACTTTTTTTCTCGTAATTTAATGACTTTATTCTCAACATTTTATCTCGACTTTTTTCTTGAAATTTAACAACATTTTTCTCATAATTTAACAACATTTTTATCATAATTTAACGACTTTTTTCTCATAATTTAATGATCTCGAGATGGTTCTCATAATTTAATGACTTTATTCTCAACATTTTATCTTGACATTTTTTTCGAAATTTAATGACATTTTTCTCATAATTTAACGAATTTGTTCTCGTAATTTAACGACTTTTTTTCTCGTAATTTAATGACTTTATTCTCAACATTTTATCTCGACTTTTTTCTCGAAATTTAACGATTTTATTCTCGAAATTTAACAACTTTAATCTCGAGATGGTTTCCTTTTTTTATTATTGCTTGGCCCTAATCCTCTTCCGTATCTATTAGAATATATTTTGAAATATTATTTATTCCTGTGATCAAAGCTGAATTTTCAGCATCATTACTCCAGTCTTCAGTGTCACATGATCCTTCAGAAATCATTGTAATATTCAAAAGTTTGAAAAAAAAAAAAGAAATAAATACTTTTATTCAGCAAGGATGCATTAAATCGATCAAAAGTGACAGTAAAGACATTTATAATGAAACAAAAGCATTCTATTTCAGATAAATGCTATGCATTTGATCTTTCTATTCATCAAAAAATCCTGAAAAAAATTGTACTCAACTGTTTTCAACATTGATAATAATCATAAATGTTTCTTGAGCAGCAATCATCATATTAGAATGATTTCTGAAGGATCATGTGACACTGAAGACTCGAGTAATGATGCTGAAAATTCAGTTTTGATCACAGGAATAAATTACACATTTTAAAATAGAAAACAGTTAATAATAATAATATTTCACAATATTGCTATTTTTACTGCATTTTTGATCAAATAAATGCAGCTTTGGTGAGCAGAAGAGACTTCTTTCAAAAACACTTAAAAAATCTTACTGACTTGAAACACTTGAACTGTAGTTTATATATATTGTTGCAAATATGCAGTTATTGTATGGAAAAGAGCAGCATGAACATTTCTCAAAACACTTACTTTTTGTGGTCCCAACATGTAGATGAAAAAAATGATGACTATTACTGTAATAAATCCATCCATCCATCCATCCATCCATCCATCCATTCATCCATCCATCCATCCATCCATCCATCCATACATCCAGCAGTGCAGTAAAGGATATTGATCATGTGTGCGTTGTCTCTTGGCTAGTGAATCTTCATCACTGATCCCAGCCATCAGATATCTGAGTCCGGTCACCCATGTCCGCGCTTCCTCTGAGTTTGAGGTCACCAAGTCCAGAGATTCCATGTGATTGCCGTGGTAAATAGTGAAACAACAGCCCGGATCAAAGCTCCCTTCCGCATGGCGATGGAAGATGTCAGACTGTCGACCTTCTGTGACCTTGTAGAGTGAGTCGATGGTGACTGGGGAGAGAGAAAAGAGAAAATGATCTTTGAACCCCTGAAACAATGGATGGCCAAAACACAGAGATACGTTCATTAGCAAAAGCCTTGCCAGCAGCGATATGACCCACACTGATCAACTACAGTTAAGGATTTGCTTGGGTGAACACTTCATTTGAAAAGAAATGAATAGAAACTGAAGTGGAAATGTTGTGTTAATGAAACTTACCTGATTCTGTAACTGAATCAGCAATTATTTGGAGAGGCAAAATCTGAGAGTTTTCATCCCCACTGACCTTTTCTTATGTTTGACTCTCTGTTCACTTTTAAAGCATTGGACCATAACAATGTGTTATTAGATTTTGCGTTCTGTTGCTTATCTGTCACTCTTTCTTTGGTTCCCCATAAGGGAACCCAGGCTTTATTGTTGGCGGGCGAGTGTTCATTGTTTCTTTACATGAAAGCACAACTCTTGACAGCCTCTGCAGGCACTGTGTGCTTCCTGTCCGCTTCAGTCTAATCAACATCCAAACCCAAACCAGCCTCTGAATCTTTCAGCAATGACTTTTTGAGGAGATATTTCACCGCGGCATGAAAATTCTGTCTCTGTATGCTGTTATTATTTTTCTGAAACACAAAAATAGATGCTCTGGCCATGCAATGACAGTTTATAGTGACCACAGCTGTCAGGCTCTGAAAAGTGCAAAAAATACCACAAAAAAACATTTTTATAAAGCCACTTGTGTATCTTTATTCCAAGTCTTCTACGATAGCTTTGTCTAAGGGAACAGAAACTGAAATTAAACCATCATTTCATCCTTGATCAAGCGTCCAAATGCAAAAATGGCCCTTCAATGTCATGGATCCCAAAACGTCATTGTTCCAACATGTTCTCCAACCAATACGCTTATATAGGTCATTTGTCACTTCCCTGAAATACAACCCATAGGAGCGTTTACTAAAGTGGCGCCCCTATCGACAACAGGACACTTTCATTTCAATGCATTGTTCCCTTTTATCTGCATATTTCGGATTTCACGTAGCTCAATTGGCAGAGCATTGCAATATATAACAATATGCAATCATGTGATCATGCGATCGAGGGTTCGATCCCAGGGAATGCATGTGCTCATAAAGTGTATATGCACTATAAATCACTAAGGGTAGGTTTAGGGATGGGGGTGGGTGTAGTCATTAATTAAAAAAATGAGTTTTGCTATATGGAAATAGGACAAATGGTGTAAAAAGTCCACACATTGCATTTAAATGAACACACATTTTGATTGATAACGACAGTCATACGTCATTTCATGACGACAGACGTAACACGACACTGTCATTATTTTTTCGCCAGCTAGAGGGTGCATGACTTTAAAACGACTTTAAAGGTCGTAATAAGGTGCTTGAGGTCCCTTTTAACTTTTTTCTCAATGTTAAGTGCAACAAATACAGCAGAACAAACTAAGCTGTCAGTCAAATGGGCCTATCTTGTGTGATACATCTGCTGTCTTGATCTGCATTGTGCTTTTAACGACTTGCACAGCTGCTAATTTAAAGTGTAACTTTGCCAATTTTCCACTTGCTTTGTTACAATGTCGGCAGTATATGTGAATGGACAATGTTTACTCATTCTCTGTGTTACCTAGGCCAACAAGTCCACATTTATTTGTCAGCAAAAGTCTTCTGACAGCTCCAGGGCTTTTGTGAAAACTACAGATTATACTTCCGCATTTGTGGATCGACAGAGGATTATTAACAGAACAGTTATTTATTTTCGGTTCGTTCTCTCCATATTTATGATTATTTGCAGCCTTTATCAATGCGCTGGATCCTTTACTGGAAAATAAAAGTCACTCCAGCTAAACATTTACTCTTTGAATTAATGCACCTGGGAAAAATACAAGTCGACACTATTATGACTAAAAGTTTGCGAAGAAGTATTTCCTACTAAAGCAAGGTGGTGATGACAGAATTTTCATTTTTAGTTGAAATATCCCTTTAAATTTCAGTATATAATATAGTGCACTGGTCATATGGATCACATTTTTGGTGCTTTTATAGTGCGTTTTGTGGTCATGATGTTATTATATGCCAAGAGCTGCGTAAAAAATAATCAGAAATTGTTCATCAGAAATTTTTCCTTTTGTGTTCCACTGAAAAAAATAAAGCATACGGTTTTGGAATGACATGAGGAGAACATAAAATTACCATTTTTTTTAACAACTCTTACATAACACACATCTTTAACACTTCCTGTCATGATAATAATTTTATCAAACATGTGCTCTAGAAGGCAGAGTCACATCAAAGCCGTTGATTCCAGTGCTGATCCATTAACCTGACAATGAGCTGGGCACAATCTGTCTCTTTTTTTTTAATTATGTCTTATCTTATGAGAGCAGTTCACAAACATGACAGCAACAAAATAGGGAGAGGTGGGGTGAAAGGGGGTGAGATGAGGGGGACAATAGCACTTGAGCCTTTTTTAACTGTACTCTGTAATAATCCACCCATCTGGGCTAGGTCAGATCAGCTCCACTAACAAAAGCCTGAAGTGAATATGTAGAGGGTTGAACAGGATTTATTTCAGAATGCTAACCCAGGGAAAAAGGAGCGCTTATGCAGAATTCACTTCACCCAAACAAGCAGAGCGCGGCGCAGACACAGATGGTGAGAGAGCGGTGTGTTTCTGGAAGCCCCTGGCCTGTGATTCATACACAGCCATTATGTAAGAGAGAAGAGCTGCGCTCAGACACTCAACATATCAAAATCTACATGGGCTGCTTTGATGGGGTAGCAGAAGGGAGCAAGTAATACACAGAGACTAAAAGAGGGGGAGGAAAAGAGAAAGGGAGAGCGACGAACAAGAAAGAGTCATCAAGAAAGTGACAGAGAGAAAGAGATCAGTAAACCACAGATGTGGAACATTGAAAGCAGATTGTTCCAAATAGGGAATTTAATGTAAGAAAAAAAAAAAAGGTAATATAACACAAAAACAGACTGCAAATGAAGCAGAGCTTTCCATTCCATGTGTTCAGGAGAAGAAAATTATTATTATTATTTTCGACTTTTTGAGGCAAAGTCACGTGACTTTTTTGATCAACTATTATGTAAAACCAAAGACTTTAGATGTATAAAGACGGTGCACTCATATTACTATGAATGGGAGAAAATGCAATGCACAATACGGCAGAATAAGTCCCGCCTTCTAAATAAAAGAGCCCCACTTTATATTAAGTGGCCTTAACTACTATGTACTTACATCAAAAAATAAGTACAATGTACTTATTGGGTTCATATTGAATTGCAAAACACTTTTGCTGCTATTGAGGTGGGACACGGGTAAGGTTAGGGAAAGCTTTGCTGGTATGGGTAGGTTTAAGGGTAGGGGTAAGGTGTAAGGGATGGGTCAACAGTATAATTATAAATGTAATTACAGAAATTAATTACAGATGTAATTACATGCAGGTGTTTTTAAACTATAAATACAATGTAAAAACATGTATGAACAATAAGTGCATTGTATCAAATGATTAATTTAAATGTATGTTAGACTTATGCCGATATTCGGTAATGCGATATATCGCGATAATGAATATGCACGATATTTTATAGTGGGCATTTCAAAATACCGTAAATAATAATTTATTACCAATTATTAAAATTTTTATAATGCATTTAAGAATACTTTCCCCATCAACCGTATAAATGCACAACACCGCTGTATGCTGCGTCAAAGGTACACGCGCTCAGATGTAAACAAGCCCAACGTGCATGAGAAGCACATGACTGAACGAGTGAAGGAGACGCGCTGAATGAAATGTGCATTCACTCTGACAGCAGAGGGCGCTGATGAAACCGCAGACAAACGGTTACCCCGGAAACCCAAACAAAGCAACTGCGCTAGTGACGTTTTTAAAATGCTTCAAACATATATTTTAATCTGGACTACAAAATGCCCTCATGATTAGAAATGTTCTGATTATGTGTTATGTTCAGTAAAACTTTGAGACGGCTTCATTAGTTAACATGTTAATTCATATTACCAAACTGACATTACTAAAATAAAAATAACTTATTTAATGGACCTGAGATAAAACTAACAATGATCAGTTGTATTTCTTAACTAATATTAACCAAATATAATACTTTCTGTAACAAATGTAGCTGTTGCTCAATCTTAGTTAATGCATTCAATAATGAGACCTTATTGTAAAGTGTTATCGGTTGTTCAAATTCTTTTACACTTTAATCTGTTTGAAAATTTGACTTTATATTTTTTTGTGTATTGTATTATTGTATTTAAACATTCACAACACTTTTTTTTTTGCTACTTATTTCAATATCGCGATAATACCGTATACCGTGATAAAAGCTTCAGCAATTAATCGCAACATGAAAATTTGATACCGTCACATGCCTAATGTAAGTACATAGTAGTTAAGGCCACTTAATATAAAGTGGGACCAAAGAGCCAATCATCAATTGGTAAAGTCACTGCATCACTGCAGCTGCCGATAGAAGCTCTGTTTGCTGTAGAAACAGTCAGTGTTCTGAGGCCCTGTTTAATGACTTCAGATTTTTAAAGTCGACATTTATGTGACTAAAGTCGAGTCGACGTTGACTAGTCACTGATGACGTCATTAATGAAATAAGCTGCCTGAACCTCGAGCTGAAACTCTAACACGGGTCGCCTTGTGCACAGCTATGGTATATGACAGCGCTGCCCACAAGGCTATTGTAAATAACAGCCTATTATTATCAGTTCTTTTGTCTTTGGGTTGTTATATTACTCACAGATTTCTGCTCATTCTAAATCAGATACAGATAAAGCAGCACAAGATTATATTTATATGAATGCATTAGTGAGAGAGTGATTGCGTGTGTGAATTAATTCTACCTTACAGCGTCTCTCTATTAATAGTGAAGCTGTGGATTTTAGTTACTAAGAAATACAAGGTATTTTATTGATAATCACAGAACAGTGTAGACAATACATTTCTGCACTAATGAATGTTTCTGTGTGCATGCAATCTGCATGTGATGTGTGAGCTATACTGTATGTGTGTACGTTACAATGCAGCAGCGCATTGGTTTGGAACAGTGATTAACTTACGTGTACAACAGTTTAAAATGTGCATTCACCTGATCAATATTGAGTATTCAGATAGTATAATCAAAGTATCTTGTGGAGCGCTCTCGGAGTATGCATTTATTTGTCATTAAATGTGTGTAAATGTGGACATTTTTGTCAATCCGTTCACAAGTGGATGATGATTACATACAGGTGTAAACGGGGTCCAAAATGTATTGAGCTTGTCCACTTTCAACAACTTCCAGAGGTAGTCAAAAAAGCTTTTGAGCAGATTGCTTTCATAGTGTAAACACTGGTCAAATGCATTCGAACAGCAACAAAAATGTGCCTACTGACCTAATGCATAAACATACCCTGTTGAAAAAAAACAGCATATGCTGGTTAGGTATGTTTTGAAGCATGGCAGCTGGTTTGAGCTGGTTTATGCTAGTCCTTAGTTGGCCGTGAGCTGGTTATAAACTGGTCCTAAGCTGGAGCTAGTTGCTTAGGACCGGCACTTGACCAGCTTAAACCAGCTCATGACCAAACTAAGGACCAGCATAAACCAGCTCAAACCAGCTGCCATGCTTCAAAAAGTACCTAACCAGCATAAGCTGTTTTTTTCAACAGCGTGAGCTCATTTCGTCCATTAGATCAAAAGATCTAAAAAAAACGCCCATACATTTACCCGCCCATAGACCCTCTCCTCGAAGAAATCAGGACAGAACTGGCTGAAAGTGGACAAAAGAGTCATCTTTTATATATATTTACAAAATCTTTCAGCGGTGTACATAATTATGTTCTGAGAGTGTGTTGGACTTACTCTTGGCTTTCTCGCTCTTGCGAGACGGTCTCCAGCGGATGCAGGAACGGTGTTCATCCAAATAGAAGAGCCGGACCAGACCTTTAGAGCCGTTCTTCAGCTTCACCATCTGAGTCCCCGACTGCATCACACTCATGCATCGCTCAACTGCGAGAACAAAACAAACATACACATGCACATTGAGTGGGTTGATGGGCACTTGAACCGCAAGGTGTAAATGTACAAAGATGTAAAAATGGATTCTGTCACTAAAAATAAGGAACAGTTTATTTTCTGCTAATAATGATGGGCGCTCGATCATTAACAGGCCAAAGAAAAGAAGACTGAAGAAGGTTCAGGAACCCTGCGGCAGACTCCAACAAAAAGCCAACAAAAGCCAAAATGATGCAACACAGCAGAGGATGCCTGCAACTCTGCTCATCTTCTTGACTGAGTGAGATGGCAACTCCCTGTCCTACAGTGCCACTGGGACCAATCGGCTGACAGATCTGAAGGTCTCTAAATAAAACTTCTGCCTCGGCTGAGGCTGGATTGCTGCAAAAAAGAGCTGCAAAGACAAGCTCGAGAGAAGAACGTGTGCATGTGTTTATGTGGCGGAGTTGCTTTTCCTTCAAAATCACTTTGCACCATGTCACCCGTGTGCTTCGGCTCATCTCCTCCATCAGAGGGCTGATGGGAAGGGCACACAAAGCCTGAAAACTCTCTCTCCAAACTCCCTCCGCACTCTCTTTATGCTGTCAGTGTGAAGTCACCAAGGAGAATACAATATGTGAAATCGAGCAGATGATACTGTTTGGTACGTGAAGCACATGCATGTTCTCTACCTGACACGCTTGAAGCGGGGTGGCCTGAGGGGCTGGTGGGAGGATCGAGCCTTTGGATGATATAAAGAAGGAGTGAAATGTGATATTGGCAAGTGATTTACTGTACACAGAAGACAATTAATACTCTGTTAATGCACAACTTAATTGTTTGCATCATACTAAAAGCAAAATGCTTCATAAAGCAATAAAATATTGGGCAACTGGAACAAATATGATGTTTAATACATAAATGCATGGATGTATGTATGCATGTGATTTTAGACCAATGGGATTTCATTCTGGATTAAGCTATACCAATAGTAGCATGACATAACATAGCATGACATATTACAGAGCCCCTAAATGGACATGGAGAAGGGAAAAACTATGAGATGGGAGGATAAATTATATGTCAATGCTTTTGTGTTCTCGCACAAATATTTGCATTCCCCCAAGAATCTTTGCGTTCGCTCGCAAAATGTATGTGTTCCCCCGAGAATCTTTACGTTTGCTCACAAAAAGTTTGCATTCCCCCGAGAAACTTTGTGTTCCCTCACAAAATTTGTGTGTTCCCCGGAGAAATTATATGTTAGGTCACAAAATGTTTGCAGGAAACCGTAGAAATCTTCGCTCACAAAATGTTTGTGTTCCCCCAGGAAATTTTGCGTTCGCTCGCACATTCCCCGAGAACTTTACGTTCACAAATGTTTGCTTAACCCTGAAATCTTTACGATCGCTCACAAATGTTTCCAGAACAAAATGTTTGCGTTTTTACGTTCATTCGCAAAATGTTTGTGTTCTCCTGAAAACTTTACGTTTGCTCACAAATGTTTGCGTTCCCCTCACAAAATGTTTGCGTTCCCTAGAGAAACTTTACGTTTGCAAAATGTTTGCGTTCCCCTGAGAAACTTTACGTTCACTCACAAATATTTGTTCCCCCAAACTTTACGTTCGCTCACAAATGTTTGCGTTTGCGTTCCCTCAAAATGAGAAACTTTAGTTTCGCAAATGTTTGCGTTCCCTAGAGAAAATGTTTGCATTCCCCCAAGAAACTTTACGTTCGCTCACAAAATCCCTTTTGAAAATTTTTGTTCCCTAGAGAAACTTTGCGTTCGCTCGCAAAATGTTTGCATGTTTGCGTTCCCTTTGCGTTCGCTCGCAAAATGTTTGCATTCCCCCAAGAAACTTTACGTTCGCTCACAAAATGTTTGCGTTCCCTAGAAAACTTGCGTTTCGCAAATGTTTGCGTTCCCCCAAGAAACTTTACGTTCGCTCACAAAATGTTTGCTTCCCTAGAGAACTTGTTCGCTCGCAAATGTTTGCTTTCCCCAAGAAACTTTACGTTTCGTTTGCATTCCCCCAAAAACGTTCGCTCACAAAATGTTTGCGTTCCCCTGAGAAACTTTGCGTTCGCTCGCAAAATGTTTGCGTTCCCCCAAGAAACTTTACGTTCGCTCACAAAATGTTTGCATTCCCCCAGAACTTTACGTTCAGAAAACCAAAGAAACTTTACGTTCACCGCAAAATTTTGCGTTCCCCAGAAACTTTGCGTTCGCTCGCAAAATGTTTGTTCCCCCAAGAAACTTTACGTTCGCTCACAAAATGTTTGCGTTCCCTAGAGAAACTTTACGTTTGCAAAATGTTTGCGTTCCCCGGAAACTTGCGTTCGCTCGCAAATGTTGTGTTCCCCCAAGAAACTTTATTCGCTCACAAAATGTTTGCTTCCCTAGAGAAACTTTGCGTTCGCCTCGCAAATGTTTGCATAAGAAACTTGCTCACAAATGTTTGCGAAACTTTACGTTCGCTCACAAATGTTTGCGTTCCCTTTTCGCAAAAATGTTTTGCGTTCCCTAGAGAAACGTTGCGTTCGCTCGCAAAATGTTTGCATTCCCCCAAGAAACTTAACAAAATGTTGCTTCCCCCAAGAAACTTTACGTTCGCTCACAAAATGCGTTCCTAGAGACTTTGTTCGTCGCAAAATGTTTGCTTCCCAAGAACCTTAAATGTTGCTTCCCCCAAGAAACTTTACGTTCGCTCACAAAATGTTTGCGTTCCCTAGAGAAACTAGCAAAATGTTTTTTTACGTTCCTGCATTCCCCCAAGAAACTTTACGTTCGCTCACAAAATGTTTGCGTTCCCCTGAGAAACTTTGCGTTCGCTCGCAAAATGTTTGCGTTCCCCCAAGAAACTTTACGTTCGCTCGCAAAATGTTTGCATTCCCCCAAGAAACTCTGGCGTCCCCCAAGAAACTTTACGTTCGCTCACAAATGTTTGCATTCCCAAGAAACTTTACGTTCGCTCACAAATGTTGCGTTCCCAGAGAACTTTACGTTTGCAAAATGTTTGCGTTCCCCTGAGAAACTTGCGTTCGTCTCAAAATGTTTGTGTTCCCAATCTTTATGTTCGCTCACAAAATGTTTGCGTTCCCTAGAGAAACTTACGTTTGCAAAATGTTTGCGTTTCTCCCAAGAAACTTTACATTTGTTCGCAAAAGGTTTGTGTTCCCACGATAACTTTACGTTCACTCACAAAATGTTTGCGTTCCCCCCCGAGAATTCTTTTCCTATCACCATGTCCCTTTAGGGTCCATAGAATATACATCATTAATCATGAAATTTACACGGGAGGATCAACCTGGTGTGACATGATGATTTTACACTTGAATACACAAACATGAATGAGATTTGGAGCTTTTTTTTCTGTCATTTTTGAGTTTTGATAGTAAGTATGTTGCCTTCATAGTATGGAAAAAGAACAGGAAATCATACAGGTTTAGATGAACATGAGGGTGAGTAAATGATGGCATAACTAAAAAAGAAAAAAGGCAGCTCTGGTGCTGTGAAAAGATTCACAAGAATATATTGTTACACAATATCTGTTACACAATGTCTCTGTGTATACATAATTTCATGTTGCTCAGGAAATACCTTCTGAACATCAGGGATCAACTCAACACCATTTATTTGCCTAATACCCCAGTTCTTATGTATCATTACGACCTACTTCAGTTCTTGTCAAATGCATGCTTGAAAACAGCAGTACTGGGAAGGATATAGATCAGTTGGAGCAGGGTTTAACATAATGGACAGAACAATTGAGAAGGATTTAAAAACTAATCTCACTCTCAGAGAGAGAGTCATTGACATGATGTAGACAAACAGTCAAGACAGACTTCTCTACTAGATTATAAGGACATAACGGAAGCAGGCTCAGACATTTTGGGTCAATTCACAGCCTGTGAAAATTAAGTGGAATTAACAGTTCCGAAATTAATTAGAAAATAGAGTACAGTAGAGAGAGATCAGGAAAAGTACTCCATATGCTCCAATTCACACAGGATGAACAGCAGGTCGCTGAGCTAAGATGCTTATGGAGAACCCATGTTAGATATGGGTAAAAACAATGAATCTGACCCAGATTATAGAAGTCAGCCATTGAAAGATCATGTTGTACATTGATCTAAATCTACAAAGGATCCAGAATTATCCCTTCCATCAACTCATCTATTCATCCAAACTGAGAGCAAGAGTGCGGCAGCATCCGCTTCCTGTCCCGACCAAACCTCCGGCCCACTTTCACTATCAGCACTTCACAGATTGGGACACAATCCACAATCCAATTAGATTTGACATGACCATGAATGACAATGCTTTCTATTCCTTCTCTGAAACACCCTTCTTTTGCTCTCTCACCCTCTTCAAACACTGACGCTCACTTTGCACCCAGATAGAAGACCGAATATAAGTATAAAGAATAAAAACAGTGTTATTTGTTTATATTAGTGTTGTCATGAAACTGGAATTTCCAACTTCGATACGCGACCTTGAAAAATTTCTGATGCCATGGGGAAAACTGCTATATATACACCACCATACAGATAATTTGTTATTATCTCATAATTCTTTTAAGTATACAGTCAGTAATAAAATCACAACAAACAAATTGCAAACAAATAAATACAATAAAATAAAGAGAAAAATGAAATAAACACGGCTTTTTAGTTTTAGTTTTTATTGTAAAAATAAATATAGATTAATGCTTACAATTAAAGTTACAAAAGTTATTCAGTCAAGAGCAGAGAGTGATTTTCTCTTTGTTTTTTGTTCTTTGATTAACATGACAGACAGCAGCAGGTTTATTAGGCTACTGTCACTTTAAGAGATTATGCACTGATCCAACATACTGTTACACAACATGCGTTTTCCAACTTTTTACATTCCAAACTGACTGGGTTCACCTGAATAATCGACAAGACGGGTATTTGACCTAATTTTGTATGTGCAATAAGCCAAGAAAAAGATGTCAATTTGGTTTTCGCAAACTGTATGAGAGGCAGCTTTATGTGAGCGCCACTTAGATCAATGGTGTGAGCACATAACCTGCAGGAATTACTAAAATTTTGCGCAATACAAGCACTATTCAACCAAAGTGAATGAGATGAGTGAGCGAGAGGAGGCGGGTGTGTGTCAATTCGCCATCGGAGAGAAGAGAGAGTGAAAACGTGCAGCTGGTATCAGTGTATTGATACTGCAGAAAAAGGAGTATTAGAACCGTTTCAGATATTTCAGTATCGATATATATCAAAATATCCATGTTTTTAAAAACACTTGTTTATATTGCTAAAAAAAAACAAATTATCACTAATGTACAGTGTTGGGGAAAGTTACTTTTAAAAGTAATGTTTTACAATATTGCGTTACTCCCTAAAAAAGTAACTAATAACGTTACTTACTTTTTATGGAAAGTAATGTGTTAGATTACTCTTGAGCGCTCCACACTTTGAGAACCACTGAACTAGTCAATTTTGCTTATTAGTATGATTGAACTGGATCATCGGAGGTCAGCAGCAAAGACATTGGTTAATAAAGTGAAATTAAATACATAAAGTATATTTGTGTAATTTAACATTTAATCTGATTACGTAACTCAAGTTACTTGTAATGCATTACCCTTAACACTGCTATGTATTACAGAACTATTGGTCAAATGTTAGAGATTTGAACAAACCCCTAACATTAAGTAATAATCTTTTGGGATGTAACATGTCCTGCAACAACCGTGGTATGGACCCGAGTGTTTACCTTTAATTCTTTTTCTAAAAAATTCTAAAGAGGTACCCGACCCATGAGGGAATCTTATCACAACATCATTGAAACTTAGTACCACAAACACTGAAGAAAAAAGTGCTTCATAGAAATTAAGTCAAAAATATCATTTAACATCACAGAATCAATCTAAATACAACCATTTAAAAGTTTGGGGCCGGTACATTTTTTCCCCTTTTATGTTCACCAAAGCTGCATATATTTGAATAAAAATCCTATAAAAAACATTTAAAATAATAAAAATAAATATTTATTTATTGAATATATTTTAAAATGTAATTTATTCCTGTGAATTTCCAGCATCATTACTCTCACACTCTCTTCAAACAAGCCCGTCTTATTATGAAATATTCAGGTCACTCTCCGAAGCATAGCTGTGACAGAATAACACACTCTCTGGTCTTATTAAGTGCCTGGCCAAGTCTGGCTTCCTTTTTCCCCCTTCTTCCTCCCTCTTTTAATTTAGATACTTTTAATATACTCTTTTGCCTTTGTGGCATCTTGCACAGATTGCAAATCTTGTTTTTTTCACCACTAAGTCTTCTGTTGTTCCAGAGTTTCTGAACTAGAAAAGCAAAAACTTCTTGAGAAAAAGTGTCAGACAGCATCCAGTAAAAGCAGAATATATATTCTCAGATGTAATAACACTGCAGTTTCAATCTGGTCTGCATACACATAAAACTTTCCCAATACTTTTCTCTTTCTCACTCTCTTGCTCTTTATAAAGTTACAGTGTTCGCAAAGGCACTGTCTGTGAGCGTTACTGTGGAAGAAAACTATTGATTTTCATTCTCATGAAAGCAGTGGCTCCACCTTTCCCCTGCAACACATTGTTTGTTCTTAAATAAGCCCTCTCTCAGGTTCTCGCTCTCCCTTGAGGTCATTCTGTATGTCTTCGCCTCCAGCTGGGTTTCAACATGAGTTTTCAGCACATGTTGCACTACAGACGTGTACAGCAACAGATACAGATACAGCACAATCTCTAAGGGAATGGAGACTCTAGCTTTGTTACAAAACTTAGTGAGCTCAGAGCTGCCTACCAAGGCAGGATGTTAAAGGGATAGTTCACTCAAAAACATTTAAGCTGCGTTCACACTGCCAGCGACATTGTCGATGCGTGTCTCCAGTGGCTGGCAGTGAGGTTGCTAGTGGGAGTTCCCACATTCACAGATATTATTCCATGTTGTAGACACCAAATAAAGTTTCTTGCCGCTAAAAACATTTTTTTTAAGGTAAAGGATGAAATATAAATGGAATCAGTATATAAAATGCTTAATATTAAAGATGAACAAGAAACAGCAAGTTCTCATTGCCATCACGGCTATTTATCTGCAGCGAAAGCACAAGCGGTGGTCAATCTGGGTTCACAAAACCATTCAGAGTAGGAGTCAGCATGGCGAGTACCACCATATGTACACAGAGATACATCATAAATTATAGGAAAGTTGCTGACCGCACTTCATCTTGCCACCAACACCCTTCACTATTGGATGTAGTGACGGATCACATGCGTGCCACTGACTTCACTCCTATTGGTTGTCGCTCCCATAAGTTGCTCTTCATTTGCATAAAGTTAAACGTATCTCAATTTTGTCACGTCACTGGACACACCTACATCCTGTCGGCAATGGTCACTGCTGCTGGTGTCACCGAAAATGACCAGCTCTCCATTAAAATTAATGGGATCATGTCGCTTGGGCAGTGTGAACGCAGCTTTACTCATCTTTTGTTAATGAAATCTATGATGAAAAATTATTCATCGACAAACTTTTTTTTCCCCCATGACTAAGATGAGACTATGAGACGACAATAATACTATATTGTTTGTGATTGTGGTTGCTGTATAAATGCACTTACGCAACATCCGTGTGACAATACAAAGTCTGTTGTTTTAATAAAAAAGCATTAAAGCGGAACTCAGTAAGATTTGCGAAGCTCCCCCTACAGGTTCCTTCAGTGAATCACACTGTCGTAAATACTCCAAGCGCAGCTCTGGACTACAATGACTACAACGCTCACCAGCGCAGTAGTTTTGCAAATACAGTACAAGAAATCTCGATGGAGGAGGGTCATTTTCGAAATTGTCTTATAAAGTCATAATATATACATTGTGTTTGAATTACCGTAAAACATTTTGTCACTCTTGCGTGAACGTGAACATGAGGCGAGATTGTGTCGGGTCGGCGGAGCTCAACTTGCAAGTGCTGTTTTCTGGCGTAGACATGCCAGAGGGGGTTAGTGCACGCCTCAAACACACCACTACAAGTCTATTAACCATCGTAAGGACTTAGAAAACTATGTATGAAGGTAAAAAAAGTTACTTAGTTCTGCTTTAAGGGGGAACTATAATGCCCCTTTCACAAGATGTAATATAAGTCTCTGGTGTCTCCAGAATGTGTCTGTGAAGTTTCAGCTCAGAATCCCCCACAGATCATTTATTATAGCTTGTCAAATGCCCCTATTTGGGTGTGAGCAAAAACACACTGTTTTTGTGTGTTCCTTTAAATGCAAATGAGCTGCTGCTCCCGCCCCCTTTCCAGAAGAGGGCGGAGCTTTAACAGCTCAACAACACAAAGCTGGAGAATCTCACACAGCCAAAATGAGGATTGTCAGTAACGGTGTTCAGCCTTACATGTTCAAACCGGAGTCGACACTGATGGAGAGACTCAGGAAGAAGTTACAACTTTTAGACTTTCTGAATGGTTAGTGGATAAATTTATGTTGTTGCTGTGGAGTTGATTCAACTCATCCACTAGCATGTGCCGTCATGTTAATGACGCTTGGTAACAACACTCTACTACAACAACGTAGTTGTCAAAATGAGTTATCATTATCTTGACTTGTACTTGTGGTGAAAATGCAATAATTCTGATAAAATGTAAAAATAAAGTTCTCAAATGACAACAATCATTGTGATTATAATTTTAAAAAAAATCATTATTATCAGTTTAACTGTTATGCAGCATGACAGAAATTTTCATAGATTAAAACTAGATTAAAAACTAAAAAATACATTAGACATAGGACTAAGACTAAGACTAAGACCAAATTAAAAAAAAATCTGACAAAATTAACACTAAATCACCCTCATGTTATTCCAAACATCAGCCACTCATAAGATCCCTTCCCGGGTAGGACGCTGTCTTAAGGCTAATTCACTGCAACGACAGACGGCAACCAATGCAGACAACTTCTCAGACATTCCACGACCTGACAAACACGATTGAGCATGTTCAGTCAGTGAAAACATACGCAGACCAATGGCAACAGATGCCAACAGGGGTAACACACTGAACTGAAATAAAACCGAGTCTGTTGCCGTTTTTTGGCGTCTAGCATTTAGTAGGCAGCCCCTTATTTAGGCAGCAGACAGCAAAGGCAGCTCACTAGCTGGAGATTTCTTCTGAAATGATAAGCTTTTTGCACCCTGTAGTAGCAAATGTTTATGCAACATTTAAACAAAGTGTTTATATTTCCTTCTTTGTCGTTTAGCTTCCAACTCCTGGTGAGCGTTTTTGTAAAATGTTGACACTATGGATCAGAAGATCTCTAGGCTGCTGTTCCCTTGTGCAAGCAAAGCTGTACTTTGGATAAATAGTTGGTGGCTTTCAACAACCCACTTTAAATTACACTCACACATTTTTATATCACAGATAAAGACCAAACTCAAGCGCAAAATAAAAACATTGTGTGCTCCTTACGGGTTTTCGTGAAGAACTGGACCGTGTGCTCTTGTTATGGACTCATGGGATTCCATAGACCCAAACAATTTTGATTAGAATTTTAAAAAACATGGCACAACCGGACCAAGGGTACATCAACTTCAACAGGGATACTCGACATCCGTGCTCTCCACTTGACTCGGTGTGCCAAAACATGCAACTTAATTAGGAACGGGCCAGGATGGCCAGGAGGGTCAAAGGTCTTGGACAAGCAATTATACTTATATCAATTAGATCCCTAAATTAAGAAATCCATTTTAATGAGTGGTCAGGACTAATGAACAGTTAATAAGGGTCTCTCTCCCTCGCTCTACTTCTCTTGTCCTCCTCTTTGGACTCTTATTATTGTTATTACCACGAGTCTCTCCAGCTCATTCGAAACAAATTAGTCTCGTGTTGAGTAAACCTTCACGGCCGATTACTGCGTTCGGCACAGTGGGGACTCGGCACCGATCTTGGGGGAGCGGAGGGAGGGAAGGAAGCGTGTTCATTAGGCTGTGGAGAGAGAGGTGCGAACACTTGAGAGAAGGATTGACAAGAGACCCTCGCTTCAGGACACCAGCCTCCCCTGCCACTTCATGACATGATAATAATGAGTTAAAGAGACAATTCAACTGCACTCTGGGCTGAATAAAATTTGACATAAATGAATTAATTTATTGAAAAGAAAAAAATTGTAGTATAATGCAATTTATATAAATTATATTATACTGCATTTTTTCTTTTGCATAAATTCATGAATGTCACATCACAATTGTCAGTTTTATTATCTTGTTCAAACTTGCATCCATGGTTGTTCAAACTTGGCAAGTTCGACTCAGGAGAACGGACTCCCGAGGACTGGAGGATGCAAGTCTGGTGATTCTGCGTCTGCGTACTTGATAGCATCACTTAGCTTGCTTTGGCTTCTCTGGTTACCTATGTAGTAAATTTTAGGCAACAATAAAACGAAATATGTTATAAAACACCACTCTGCCTCTTGTCATTTTCATTTAAAAAGTCTTAAACATATTAATAGCCACACAAATGTGGTTCAGACAATGAGTTCATTAATTATCTTCACTGCATGTATATTTATAACAAAAGGAAATATAAAAAACAACCTTGCATCTGTTCATTTACATTTCATTTACAATATTAAACATATTAATATGTGGCTTGGGCAATATGGTTCATACTCTGATTATCTTCACTGTAATGAAATAAAATATAAGATAAAACACAACCTTGTCTCTTTTTGTTAACCCTTTAAGACCTGAAGGCATACACAAAAGTAAAGACTCATAACTCCAAAACTGTAGCAAGGAGAGTCAAAAGATAGGTATCATTTGATTAAACACTTAATATAAATTACACTACATTTGGACATTTTCAAGCTGAGAAACTGCTGATAAAAGACAAAAAAATATATGTCATTTTGTTTTATAATTTTTCATTTTTTTTATTTGACATGGAATAACTCAGGAAAGGCAATAAGAAATTCCTTTTTGGTGATGCTCTCCTACATGTGAGCTGTATCTGCTACAGATTTTGTGGTGATATAAAGTATAGTTGGATAAATTGTTATTCATTTTTTTGCAGCCAGATGGCGCCCACGGGCACTTCTCAGCACTTGTTAGGAGTTTTTCAAAAGGGTTAGAAGCATTAAAAAGATGAGATTCTAAGCTTTAAGATGATACCTATTTTTTGTTATTCCACATTGGAAAACGAACATGGATGGGCCCGGGAACATTGGATACACACTACATCCCGGAAAGATGAGAGACATGTTTTTAGCCAAGTATGTTAAATCATTCCGTGAGTAATATCTTGTGATCAATGCAATATATTATGTTGATTTTGGATTCAAATTAATCTGCTTTAAATAATGATGTGCAATTTTCTATGATCTGTGCATTTTTCATGAAGTTATGAACACATGAAATCTACATATTTGTATTCAGTTAGCAGCTATGCTGTTCTTGTTGTAAATGCATATTACTCAGACTCATTAGAGGGTGAAAACAATGCAACAGAAGCATGCTGGAGGCTTGATCTGAACGAGTAAAGTCTCTGGTTTTGTATGCAAAAAGAATTTTTGTGCTACCTATATGGGTTCAGTTTTTATTGGCTCTTAAAGAGAGACATGCAAATGGGAGCATGGGCGCTCCATCCGGTCTTAAAGGGTTAAATGCCAGTTTTAATGATCAATAATAGCCATTATAAAAGTATAAGTAAAAGAAGCTATGCAATAATAAAGCCTAAATATATAATGTTATGAAACTTCACTTTGCCCTCAGCCAAAACATTTTGCCAGAGAACAAATTAAAGATTCATGACACCAAAGATCGCCCATTAGATCTACACAAGACAAATTATATCTCATGTTTAACCACTACAGAGACATCAGAGCCAGCGGCAAACGTCAGAAGAGTTAGCCGAGGTTAGGCTGGTCTCGGCGGGTACATGAGCACTGAGCGCCCGGTGATCGCCTGGATCTCACAACTCCGAAGACGTCAGATGAAATTTTTAAATAGGCACTATCTTTATCAATAAACCACAGATTTGAGCTTTAAACCAGTACATTCTTGCCTGAAAAACTAAATTTCATGACATAATAACACTATTACGTGGGTTTTCTCCTTCACTATTGATGCTTGCTGGTTGGTGCGAGATGCATTCTGGGATACCTGGCTGTCTCAAGTCTGCACAAGTCACATCTCGATGTACCCCTAAAAAAAGGGGCGGATCAAGAACACAACCGGGGATTTGAACTGTACTTGGCTAGATGTGAACTTTTGAAAAGTACTTGGGCAGCGACTGATTGTCCACAAGAACACAAGTACAGAAACGCATTTTGGAAAACGGCCACTGTCTTTGCCTGAGTTCTTGTTTGTTACCATGGTTTCTAATTAGTTCTCACCTGTTCCCTGTTTCTTTGCCTGTCTTATTGTTTATAAGTCCTCTGTTTCTTCAGTTCAGTGTTCTGCGTTTAAGTTTATGTTAGATGTGTAGTGTGCTATTGCTTTGTGGGTGCGTCTCAATCAACTCTCTAGCTTCTAGGTCATGAATTAGGACCCTGGCTCATTACACATTGGGACACTGATGAATCTATGGCCACCTACACACTGTCAAGTTTCAGGAGCGACAACCGCATTTAAATGCGGGAGTGAATCCCTTAATTTATCGTTCCATATGTGTACGGAACAGGACTCACTCCCGAAACTGCGATGATTGACACCGTGGTAATCATAGCAAAGTTCTGGCGTCTCGCATGTTTGTTAAAGGTGCCGTAGAACGTGTTTTCAAAAGATGTAATATAAGTCTAAGGTGTCCCCTGAATGTGTCTGTGAAGTTTCAGCTCAAAATACCCCATAGATTCATTTTTTTAACTGCCTATTTTGGGGCATCATTAAATATGCGCCGATTCAGCGTGCGGCCCCTTTAAATTCTCGTGCTCCCCGCCCCGAGCTCACGACTGCCTTAAACAGCATAAACAAAGTTCACACAGCTAATATAACCCTCAAAATGGATCTTTACAAAGTGTTCGTCATGAACATGTCTAATCGCATAACTATGATATTTATTTGGATGTTTACATTTGATTCTGAATGAGTTTGATAGTGCTCCGTGGCTAAAGCTAACATTACACACTGTTGGAGAGATTTATAAAGAATGAAGTTGTGTTTATGAATTATACAGACTGCAAGTGTTTAAAAATGAAAATAGCGACAGTCTTGTCTCCGTGAATACAGTAAGAAACGATGGTAACTTTAACCACATTTAACAGTACATTAGCAACATGCTAACGAAACATTTAGAAAGACAGTTATCACTAAAAATATCATGATATCATGGATCATGTCAGTTATTATTGCTCCATCTGCCATTTTTTGCTATTGTTCTTGCTTGCTTACCTAGTCTGATGATTCAGCTGTGCACAGATCCAGACGTTAATACTGCTGCCCTTGTGTAATGCCTCGATCATGGGCTGGCATATGCAAATATTGGGGTCGTACATATTAATGATCCTGACTGTTTCGTAACAGTCAGTGTTATGTTAAGATTCGCCTGTTCTTCTGAGGTCTTTTAAACAAATGAGATTTATATAAGAAGGAGGAAGCAATGGAGTTTGAGACTCACTGTATGTCTTTTCCATGTACTGAACTCTTGTTATTCAACTATGCCAAGGTAAATTCAATTTTCCATTCTACGGCACCTTTAACCACTTTTCTGACCAAAGAAATATTACAGCAACAAATGACTTGTTATGTTCAGGGATTTAAACTAAAGCACAGTTGAAGGAGGCATCTTGTTTTGTTTATGCTAAAAGGCTGCTTCACAGAGTGCGCTCTTGCAGTGTTGCCATGTCCACTTATTATAAGCATTTTTGGCTTGTTGTTTAAAGGGGTGGTTGATTATTAGTTAGCGTGTAATGTTGCTGTTAGAGCATAACGACGCTCAAAGTTCAATGCAGACATTTTCTTTTACAGAAATCGCTTTTTAAGGACTACAACAAATCGTAATTTTGTCTGCGTGAGATTCTCCAGCTTTGTTGTTGTTGAGCTGTTAAAGCTCCGCCCTCTTTTGGAAAGGGGGCGGGAGCAGCAGCTCATTTGCATTTAAAGGGACACACACAAAAACGCTGTGTTTTTGCTCACACCCAAATAGGGGAAAATTTGACAAGATATAATAAATGATCTGTGGGGTATTTTGAACTGAAACTTCACAGACACATTCTGGGGGCACCAGAAACTTATATTACATCTTGTGAAAAGGGGCATTATAGTGTAGGTCTCCTTTAAGCTTGGATCAAAAAGTGATCGAGTTTACATAAAGTGAGAAGGTGAGGGTTGCAGTATTTTGGCCCTATTTTCAGCATAAAGCATACATTTTTTATGGGCATGTTCTTGTTTTTCTAACAAGATCTGGCAACACAAATTAGACGAGGCTTGCTTTCCCTGTGATTTCTTGCCCCGCACACATCCAGTACGCACCACTACAAATGGCTGTCCCCTTCAAATAGTGCCCTATTTAAGGGTATAGGGGGCGATTTCAGACACAGCCTTGCTCAATTATTAATGCCCCATTTCATAATGCAGTCCACCTGATTGTTTAATCAAAGCTATTGGCTTGGAACACACTAATATTCCCATATTTGTCAATGGGCCAGATGGATTTAGGTAGGAAGTCAGCTTAGCAGAGCATCACAAAGCAGCCAAAGAGGAAAACAGAAGCTGAATACAGAGGGCAGCTGAGTGAAATGGAAAAGCAGAGCAAAATGTAATTCATAATGCACTGCTTTTACCTGCTTTTGACCCAGGAAAGTTAAAGGTGACAGGAGGGAGAAGAGATAGAAAGTGTAAATAAAGCAGGGGGAGAGCATATTTATAAGTATTGGAGACCTAGGAGAACTAAATGTGCTCTCAAAACCGGCGGGTGAAGACAAGAGAGCAGATCAAAGCGGCCTGGTGAGAAGAACAGGGAGATATCAAACACTGAATAATTGGGTCGTAGAGACTCAGGCTCTGTGATGCCTAAATCACAAAGCACTGTGCGTTCAGAACCATCAGAGCAGGAACACAAAACAGAGGATGAGATGTGCATTATGCAGTCAGACACCTGCGCACAGCTTCAACAATTTGCACTTATTTCAGTGTTGCCTCTGCATATGCTTTTAATTTCTATGACACTGCATAAAAGTAATGCACTGAATTCAATGCAAATCTTTAAACAAATTTCCTCACACTCTACAAAGATGTTTTTGCTGCTGTAGTCTGATGGTCTTCTCATTAAAGTTTCTTCCAAAATACAATTAGCTAAATTTCTTTTCAAAGAGTGTAAATGACTTATTTCATTATAAGTCCCATCTGTGTTGATGAATAGATAAATTACACACTGAAACAGTTGTAATGTCAACATATTTAATGAATCACATGCATCAATGCATTAACTTTTGCGCTTCAGATCACACCGGCTGAACCACTGAACTGTGCTGAGAAGCAGCACATTAACACTTAGGTAATTTTACGTTAAAGCATTTCAGGTTATTTTAGGAGTTTAAAGGTCCACTATGTAATTTGTAACACTTTAGTTTAGGGTCCAATTCGCACTATTTGCCCCTATTTGGTTCTGAGCAAAAACACGCAGTTTTTGTGTGTGTCCCTTTAAATGCAAATGAGCTGCTGCTCCCGGCCCCCTTTCCAGAAGAGGGCGGAGCTTTAACAGCTCAACAACAACAAAGCTGGAGAATCTCACGCAGCCAAAATGAGGATTGTCAGTAACGGTGTTCAGCCTTACATTGTTCAAACCGGAGTCGACACTGATGGAGAGACTCAGGAAGAAGTTACAACTTTTAGACGTTTCTGAATGGTTAGTGGATAAATTTATGTAGTTGCTGTGGAGTTGATTCAACTCATCCACTAGCATGTGCCGTCATGTTCATCTTTTGTGTTGAATTGACCCTGGTTTGTGAAGCAGTCCAGCGTAAAATGACGGCATGTCAACAACACTCTACTACAACAACTCTTCCTCTTCTCTAAAGCAGCCCAACATGGCCTCACCCCCTTTGTTGCATGTTCTCAGGGGCGGGGTTTATGTCAATTTTAGGGTTAGTGATGTCACCAACCCAGGAAGAAGCTTGTTGTAGTCCCTAGCTGTTTGTTGTAGTCCTTAAAAAGTGATTTCTGTAAAAGAAAATATCTCCTTTTGCATTAAACTTGAATGTTGTTTATGCTCAAACAGCAAAATTACACACTAATTAAAGTTAAAAAAGTGAAATCATAATCACCGCTTTGAATTTATTTAATTCTGAAAAAAATAATGTGTAAAATATGCTTTAATTTGTGTACAATGAATGAACACCATTAAACTGTATCATATATCATCATTACACTCAACCAATCAGATGTCCAGATACCGGCTACAACTGTGAATCCCTAATCATAAGCACTGTTATCTTGATGACCACGAGATCATCATGAGAGATAAGGTTAATTATAGTCAAAGCAATAACCAAATATCGCAATAACCACAGTCTTTCCACCAGAAGAGGATAAAAAGACTCCCTCCACAAAGCAGATTTGAGCCACAGCCAAGTCTGTGAGATGGTTTAGCAGTCCTGTCATAGTGTTCACAGCACCTCAGAGCGCTGCGAGGCAGAGGATCTGGATGGGGAACATGTCACACACACCAATAAAGCAGATTAAACTGTGTATGTGCACAGTCTGCGCTATAAATACCCAACAATACAGCTGTGCATGCTCTGTGCTCTCATTGTTCAGTGTCAAATATCCGATAATGCATTTGCTCCCATTCTAACCAGCACTTCAATTTCAAATCTTTTCATGCATCTCGATTAATTAAACCAAGCTCCAACGGGACAGACAGGAATGGGCGCAAAGGAACAAACGCATTTAAATAGGATCGCATGGGAATACTTTGGCACACCTTTTCCTAGCACAGAGTCCTCTCTCAGACTTAAAATAGCCCAAAAGCTGGTTTGTGTTTACATTTGTTGGAGAACACTGCATTTTGAGCCATCTGTTCCATAAAACACTGTCAGTTTCACACCGAACATATTCAGTCAGGTAGAATAGCAGGCTGTTTTACGCACACACCTTCATTCTCACACCCTCTCCTGGGCAATGAATCCCAGAGTAGATGTCTTTCACTATTTCTGAAAGGTGATAATAGGCAGAGCGCCATTTTTTGCTCTTTTACAATTGACTCTCATATCTGATGCAATGTAGCTATAAAAACAGAAGCTCGCAAATGTCAGTCTAATGAACATATAAGCTAACTAGAGCAGGGAGTAGGAGGTTAGTGATTTCAGCTCAACTGACAGCTGGAAAGCCATTAAAAAATACAGAGCAATAAGACAAATTGACTTTGAGACCTGTGTCATGTATCTGTGGCTGAGCAATACACACGTAAGTACAAATGCACATGCACAGACACCAACACGCTGATAATTATATGTTATGACATTTGCTAAATGGCAGATATACTCCATTCAAATGTTTGAGATCGGTTTTTAATGTTTTTGAATAAAGTCTTTTCTGCTCACCACGGCTGCATTTATTTGATTAATAATTATAATAAAACAGTAATATTGTGAAATATTATTACAATTTAAAATAGCTTTTCTATGTGAATATATTGTAAAATATAATTTATTCCTTTGATCAAAACTGAATTTTCAGCATCATTACTCCAGTCTTCAATGTCACATGATCCTTCAGAAATCATTCTAATATGATGATTTGCTGATCAAGACACATTAAAGGTGCCCTAGAATTAAAAATTGAATTTATATTGGCATAGTTGAATAACAAGAGTTCAGTACATGGAAATGACATACAGTGAGTCTCAAACTCCATTGTTTCCTCCTTCTTATGTAAATCTCATTTGTTTAAAAGACCTCCGAAGAACAGGCGAATCTCAACATAACATCAACTGTTACGTAACAGTTGGGATCATTAATATGTACGGCCCCAATATTTGCATATGCCAGCTCATGTTCAAGGCATTAGACAAGGGCAGAATGTCTGGATCTGTGCACAGCTGAATCATCAGACTAGGTAAGCAAGCAAGAACAACAGCGAAAAATGGCAGATGGAGCAATAATAACTGACATGATCCATGATAACATGATATTTTTAGTGATATTTGTAAATTGTCTTTCTAAATGTTTCGTTAGCATGTTGCTAATGTACTGTTAAATGTGGTTAAAGTTACCATCGTTTCTTACTGTATTCACGGAGACAAGAGCCGTCGTTATTTTCATTATTAAACACTTGCAGTCTGTATAATTCATAAACACAACTTCATTCTTTATAAATCTCTCCAACAGTGTAGCATTAGCCGTTAGCCACGGATCACAGCCTCAAATTCATTCAGAATCAAATGTAAACATCCAAATAAATACAATACTCACATAATCCGACGCATGCATGCAGCATGCATGACAAACACTTTGTAAAGATCCATTTTGAGGGTTATATTAGCAGTGTAAACTTTGTTTATGCACTGTTTAAGGCAAGCGTGAGCTCCATGGGTGGGGAGCACGAGCATTTAAAGGGGCCGCAGCCTGTATCGGCGCATTTCTAATTAAGCCCCAAAATAGGCAGTTAAAAAAATGAATTAAAAAAAATCTATGGGGTATTTTGAGCTGAAACTTCACAGACACATTCAGGGGACACCTTAGACTTATATTACATCTTGTAAAAAACGTTCGATGACACCTTTAATAAATTATATTTTACTATATATTCACATAGAAAACAGTTATTTTAAATTATAATAATATTTCACAATATTACTGTTTTTTTGTATTTTTAATCAAATATATGCAGCCTTGGTAAATTAGTAAAAATATATATTTATATACACACACACACACACACACACACAATTTTGATGGATAGATAGATTAGATACAAACATATTGATATTGATATCAATTTTCCTTGTGAGGACCAGCAAAAAGTCCTCACAAAGTAGGGATTCTCAAGTTTTACTATCCTACATTTGGTCTCCACAATGTATTATAAACCTGTACACACACACACACACACACATTAAAATAATCAATCAATGCTACAAATAAATGTAGGTATCACAATATTCTAATTCATAGCATGAAAGTGGACATTCACTTTGATATTGGCTAAAAAATTACATTAAACAGTGTTAATAATTTATTACTTCTTTTAAAGATTAACTGTTAGATGGATGATAAAGGTAACCTAATTGTAAAAAAATAAGGAAAATGAGCATAAACAATTAAATATCCAAAAACTAATAATACAAATGTAAAAAAAGAGTAATATCAGCTGATAACCGATAAGATGCACACACACTTACTCTTACAAGAAACATCTCACCTATATAAGCCAAACGACACTTCTGTGGCACCGCCACACTGCCTCCAACATGGTAGAACCTACGGGCCAAAAGAGACGCCACGTTGGCCACGGCCGAGCGCTCTGATGTCACAAAAATGGGTCCCGTGCCATTAAAACAAAAAAGTGAGCTCTCAAGTCTAAAGTGAGCTCTTTGAAAAACCTAAGATTCAACTTTCAAATGTGGGTGGATCTCTCTGAGGTCCAATGCCTTATGGAATAGAACTGGAGGGGAAGCCACTAATTTATTGAAAACTCCTCCATTCCTCAAGATATCAGCTGAACATCCACTATAAATCATTCAGTCTCACAAGTTGCAATATGAATGCATTTCTCTGACGTCTTCACATCTTAAAGTCCTTTGCGTCCTCCTCCTCGTTTTCTCTCACTCTTCTTTTCTTCTTCACATGCTAGAGTGAAGATGCATTCATCCACATAAGAAATTGTATTAGTCCGTCGCTCTGCTTTTTGACCTATGTGTCCTGACCGCTGGTCAGATGCAGGAAGATGTCCATCTCAGACGCAGCAGGCAGATGGCCTGTAATGTGGCATTTAAACTCTCTTGACTCCAAAGACTCTTTCGAGGTTAGAAAAGGGGAAGGATTAAATGGACAATATGTCAGGAGAATCTGGGTGCTCCGCTCTTTAACCAAGCATTTTTTAGAGTGAAAACAAAATTAATTTTTGGCCGAACTATCCCTTTAACAACAGTGTGCTCTTTTTATGCAAGTCTGTACTGCCAAATATCACACACTAGACAGATTTTAGTTCTTCTATTATTAATTTGAAAACCTGTCAGAGTATTCAGAAAAGCTGGAGGTACATCTTGTGGGAGTAGATGGGAACTAATTAAAGAGCAATGATGGCACCCTTGTGGATACTCTTGCAGAGCTCCCTTGAGAGAAGGCAGATCCCCAACGTCCATGCACCAAATGGTGGATCCAAACAAAGGAAATAACCACTTATCGCATCTTCTCTGTCTTAATTAGAAGCAATGCTGATATTACTGCCTTCACTCATTCTGCACGCTTTCAACAGGAACCCCACAGAGCCCCACAATCTATCAGAGCAAAAATAACTGTGCAGAATCTTAATATATTTCATGACTGCTGCTCTGACAGCATTCCCTCGTATTGACATCAAAGAAGCACTGGCGTTAGGGGAGATGCTCAGGAAGGTACTGGGCCAATTGGGAAAGCCCCTCCCCTTTGCCATTTTCCTTTAACCAGCACCAGGATGGAGCCGAGCTGATACGGATATCTCACAGAACAGAAACGAGTACCCCTGTGAACTGTCTAATCTCCTCCACTTCAGAGAGAATGGCCATGGAGATGCATTGAATGGAAATTTGCTTCCAGCTTGGCTCTAATGGTGCTTGTTGTGGAAATGAAGCCTACATTAGGTTATACAGAGTGGGAGGCCTATGGCTACATTCAATGTCAAAATTTAAAGTCATGTCCGTTATCTTGAACTGAACTTGGAGCTACTCTCGATGTCTTATTAAAAAAGCAGTAGGGGCTACTGCACATCTCAAAAACAACCTCTTATTTTACCTCGTTACACCAAGTTAATGCATAATTAAAGGTGCAGTAAGCAATTTCTGAGAAACGCTGTTAAAAGTGGATTGGACCGAGCAGCACAACACACTTGTAGCCAATCAGCAGAAGGCGGCGTGTCCTCTCGTAAGGGGGGTGGGGGGTGGGGGGCGGTGAAAGTGAGCCAATAAGCAGTAGGGGGAGTGTCTACTCATGGTGGGGGAGGAGAGAGAGTGAGCCAATCAGCAGTGGGGGGCGTGTCCTCTCATGGTGGGGGAGGAGAGAGAGTGAGCCAATCAGCAGTAGGAGGCGTGTCCACTCATGGTGGGGGAGGAGAGAGAGTGAGCCAATCAGCAGTAGGAGGCTTGTCCACTCATGATGGGGGAGGAGAGAGAGTGAGCCAATCAGCAGTAGGGGGCGTGCCCACTCATGATGGGGGAGGAGAGAGAGTGAGCCAATCAGCAGTAGGGGCGTGTCCACTCATGATGGGGGAGGAGAGAGAGTGAGCCAATCAGCAGTAGGGGGCGTGCCCACTCATGATGGGGAGGAGAGAGAGTGAGCCAATCAGCAGTGGGGGGCGTGTCTCTCATGATGGGGGAGGAGAGAGTGTGAGCCAATCAGCAGTAGGGGGGTGCTACTCATGGTGGGAGGAGAGAGTGAGCCAATCAGCAGTGGGGGGCGTGCCCGCTCATGATGGGGGAGGAGAGAGAGTGAGCCAATCAGCAGTGGGGGGCGTGCCCGCTCTGATGGGGAGGAGAGGAGGTGAGCCAATCAGCAGTGGGGGTGTGCCCGCTCATGATGGGGGAGGAGAGAGAGAGTGAGCCAATCAGCAGTGGGGGGCGTGCCCGCTAATGATGGGGGAGGAGAGTGAGCCAATCTGCAGGGGGGGGGCGTGCCCGCTCATGATGGGGGGAGGAGAGAGTGAGCAATCAGCAGTGGGGGGGTGCCCTCATGATGGGGGAGGAGAAAGAGTGAGCCAATCAGTAGTGGGGGGCGTGTCTTCTCATGATGGGGGAGGAGAGAAAGTGAGCCAATCAGCAGTAGGGGCGTGTCTACTCATGGTGGGGGAGGAGAGAGAGTGAGCCAATCAGCAGTGGGGGGCGTGCCCGCTCATGATGGGGGAGGAGAGAGAGTGAGCCAATCAGCAGTGGGGGGCGTGCCCGCTCATGATGGGGGAGGAGAGAGTGAGCCAATCAGCAGTGGGGGGCGTGTCTTCTCATGATGGGGGAGGAGAAGAGTGAGCCAATCAGTAGTAGGGGGCGTGTCTACTCATGATGGGGGAGGAGAGAGAGTGAACCAATCAGCAGTAAGGGGCGTGTCTACTCATGATGGGGGAGGAGAGACAGTGAACAAGAGGGAGATTTGAAGAAAGACTGTAGAAAGAGAGATGGCTGAGAGACATTACAAAAGAGAAAAGATCAGAAGAATATCAATGGAAAAAGAAGGTGATCAGGCAAGAGCTTTAGGACCCGCGTTAATATTAGAAAAGCTTTCCAGTGCTGGAGAGGTTTTTAAGTTTTCTCAACTTCTGATTTTTTATAGTGAATGCAGAAAAGGAAAGGAAAGGAAAGGAAAGGAAAGGAAAGGAAAGGAAAGGAAAGGAAAGGAAAGGAAAGGAAAGGAAAGGATGTACGTAGTTGAGGGCTGGAAATAAAGGAAATACTGCAGTGAATCATCATTATCTGAGAGGGAAAGCATATTTTTTACATGAAAGACCTATTTTCTCTTTGTGGGGGAGTAGCAAACAGTCACTGCAGTCAAAAACATACATAAATCACAAATGGCAGGAGAGCAACCTGTTGGCATAATATTTTCCATAAAAGAGAACAAGGTCATTCCTTTGTGTGCAGAGACCAAACCGCTTTTATTATTTATGCTGGTATTTTTCATACATTAGTAATGCCACGATCAATCTTTCTTTGTTTGTATCATGGTATTTTAAGCACAGATGCCATAACAAGATTTAATTTGTTTGGTCAAGATTAATTTATTGATATTCACACTTTTCAGTGTGAATATCAATAAATTTCACCATTGAATAAATTTCAATAAATTTCAATAAATTTCACCATTGAATAGCACCCTAAATCTCTAATGATAACTAAAAATCCTTTGCCTCCAGAAGTAACATTAAAGTAAGAAAAGCACAGAAGGAATGGCTCACACCTGCATAAACACCTTTATGGTCCATTACATTAAGCATTGTATCATCTCAGGCAGGTGCAATAATAGCAAGTGCTAAAATGTAACACTATATGCAACCAAAATTTCCTTGGTTTTGAACTGCTGGTGTCTGTGTATGTGAGTATTACATTTTTGATTGCATTTATGTGTGTGTGTGTGTGTATATATATATATATATATATATATATGACATGTATCAGGGGCGTTTCATCCGAGGAGGCAAGGTAGGCAGTGCCTCCTCCTCCTCAAAACAATGCATATATTATAAAATCTGACATTATAAAGTGTATAAATCACTCATTTTCTAAAGTAAAACTCTCCAACAGCGACACCTGCAGGTAAAGTTACAGCAGGACACCAAGTCTCTTGTGCCTCCCCTGAGTCCGTTGACTTTAAACAGACCCCTAAAGTGCGCTGGGTTTAGTGGAGGATAATTGAAAATGAATGGGGGAAAGTCACGTGAGAGGAGGCAATGCTGGTTCATGCGATAAATCCCGCCTCTTTTTTTTGTGCATGAACAAAATGATGGCGTTAAAGGGAAGACTAATTAAAAAGTAAGAAAACAGCTCAGCTAGATATCACTACTTTATTTCACAGCAAAATCTACACTCCAAAAAATGCTGGGTTAAAGCATTAGTTCACTTTCAAATGAAAATTAGCCCAAGCTTTACCCTGAAGCCATCCTAGGTGTATAAGACTTTCTTCTTTCTGATGAACACAATCGGAGATATATTAATAAATATCCTGACGCATCCGAGCTTTATAATGGCAGTGAGCGATACCAGCGAGTATCAGCTGAAGAAAGTGTCTCCATCCCAACATGTTCTCCAACCAGTACGACCATATAGGTTGTTTGTCACTTCCCTGAAATACGACCCATAGGAGTGTTTACTAAAGTGGCGCCCCTATCGACAACAGGACACTTTCATTTCAATGCATTGTTCCCTTTTATCTGCGTCATATTTCAGGTTTCGCGTAGCTCAATTGGCAGAGCATTGCAATAACAATATGCAATCATGTGATCATAGGATCATGTGATCGTGGGTTTGATCCCAGGGAACACATGTGCTCATAGGTTTAGGGATGGGATGGGTGTAGTTGTTAATAAAAAAATGAGTTTTGCTAAATGGAAATAGGACAAATGGTGTAAAAAGTCCACACATTGCATTTAAATGAACATGCATTTTGATTGGTAATGACAGTCATATGTCATTTCATGACGACAGATGTAACATGACACTGTCATTATTTTTACGCCAGCTAGAGGGCGCATGACTTTAAAACGTAAATATAGGTCGTAATAAGGTGCTTGAAAAACGACCTATAGGGTCGTTTTTTTTGGAGGACAGTCTCCTCCATCCACATCCATCCATCATAAACATATTCCACATGGCTCCGGGAGGAGGCCTTCTGAAGCGAAGCGATGTGAAATATATCCATATTTAACAAGTTTTGAAGTAAAATACCATTAAACTTACGAAGAAAGTGTAAACTGGCGTTGTGTCAGTAAAGATCTTTTTTCTGTAAGTTGAACAGGGAAGGTGTAGGACGTAGAGTAAGCTTTGAGAACTGCAAGAGTCTTACACTTTCTTTTTAAGTTGAATACGGAAGGTCTGGCGGAAGCTAGATATTTGACTTCATAACTTGTTAAATACAGATATTTTTTTTACACAAACACATCACTTCGCTTCAGAAGTCCCTGGAGCCGTGTGGAGTATGTTTATGATGGATGGATATGGATGGAGACACTTTCTTCAGCTCATACTCGTTGGTATCGCTCACTGCCATTATAAAGCTCGGATGCATCAGGATATTTATTAATATATCTCTGATGGTGTTCATCAGAAAGTCATATACACCTGGGATGGCTTAAGGGTGAGTAGAGCTTGGGGTAATTTTCATTTGAAAGTGAACTAATTCTTTAAAAACAACCCAAGTTGGGTTGAAAATGGACAAACCCAGTGATTGGGTTAAATGTTTGACCCAACCTGCTGGGTAGTTTTATTTAATTCAACTATTGTTTAAAAAGTACTGTATTGCTTGCTTAAAATGAACCCAAAATAGGTTGGAAATGAACATTTATTAATATGTTAATTGATAATAATTAAACAATAAACATTTATAAAATTGCTTATTAATAAATGTTCACCTTTTGATTATTATTGTTGCTCTAGTAATTAGTGTCTGATTTTTAATTTCCAGCCTTTTTGGATTCATTTTTAAGCCAGCCATATAGTCATTTTTAAACAATAGTTGAGATAAAAATAAAACTACCCAGCATGTTGGGTCAAACATTTAACCCAACCGCTGGGTTAAAACAACCCAATTGCTGGATTTCCATTTTCAACCCAACTTGGGTAGTTTTTAACCAGAGTGTAACTTGAAATGGCCTGAAAACATGATGACTGTTTTTTTTAGTGAACAATCAGCTTGGTGAAATTAAAGGTACGTCTTTGTGTCACATATTATATATTAATATATTAATAACATATATATTATTATTATTATTACAACTGCTATTTAGAAATACCAGAATCTCTGCCAGATACCTAAAACATTGACTGACCCCATTCCCCATAAAGCATGCTTTTAAGGATAGGGTAAAAATCCCATTCCATTTTACTGCTCCAAAATACCGATGGAAACGCTCTTCATGCTGGAGCTAATGGTTTTAATATAATTAGTGTCACAAAAAGACCGAAAGTCAATTATTAAATCAGAGCATTCAGTTTCACAGCTTGGGAGCTGAATAAATGGCAAACATTCAATTAGCCTCAGCCTGTAGATTCGTGTTTTGGAGCGGCTTCCCACAGAGTACAACAGCATTCCTCTGAAGAACCCTGGACAGCTCCTCTCACAGCGCTCAAAGTCATGTGCGCAAACACCAGCCCATCTCATATCATATTAGACTTAATCTAACATGTAATTGGTTAGACTTAATATACCGATCAGAAAATGAACAATAATTTTAAAAAATGCACACATGCCAGAACATAAATCAATTATGTGACTGATATTTCATGACTCACCCTTCTCCAAACTGATATTTCTCAAAACTTCCAGCTCCGCCATTATAGTTGATAACAGGTAAACACCGCATTAAGACCGAATCCCTCTCGGCACGGCGATCAGAAAACAAGACGCGCGCTTCGGAATGCAGGTGTCACTGCACTCTTCCATTAACCATATCTGTAACATGACACCCTTCATCGGGGATTTTCTATGCAGTTACATTCTAATAATCAGTTCCTGGCTGTGCATTTTAAATAAATCATTTAAAGAAATCCATTTGATTCGTGTAATCAAAGCGCGCGGAAAGGAGCTCTCCAATCTCAGTGCGGTGCGCGCGCTTCTCTTCTCTCACTCGCGCTCATATGACTCTCATCTCTGCACGAGGCATTTCTGCGCTTCTTTTCTGCACATATTCTCATGCGGGAGGGAGGAGGGAAGAAGAGGGGAGGTGGGTGTTATGAAAGCGATTAAGGGGTCAACGGAACATGTAGTCTACACAAGTGAGACTTTCTTTAATTCAAACTAAACGCAAATTACTGGAGGAGTCGTAGTTCACCTGAGGCGCATGTCATTATGAATGGAAGTTAAAGGGATAGTTATCCCCAAAATCCTGTAATTCCTTCAAGTCGTTCTAATCCCGTTTGACTTTCTTTCTGTCGTGGAGATCTTTTTAGGCAGAATGACTCCAAATAATGATCTTAGACTGTCATTCTGCTCCACTTCTTCTTCTCTATCCCACAAAAGAAAGAAAGTCATACAAACTTGGAACAACATGAGAGTGAATATATGACAGATTTTTCATTTTTTGGTGAACTTTTGGCTTTGATGTTCTTCAGCAAAATGTAATTCAGTAAATTCAATAAAACTATCATTTTGTTATAGGGAGAATTCATGGGACATTTGTTGACACTGATTTATAAAACATGTCCCAATTTACTTGACATCACCTTATTTTGCAGGTATAAACCGATTTAAAACACCATCTGATTTAGTTTTACCTCACGTTTCTGTGATAAATGATCTTTCTCATCACATCATTACAGATGAATGCGCGTTGACACACGCTTCAGAGCTATTAGAGTCAAGCGGAAGGTTTCTAAAAGATTAATAATCATAATGTAATTCTCATTAATCTGAATGTTGCTGCTGACGGTGAGAGGAAATATGATGTTGAGACATGTGAAGTGTTAACAGATTTTCAGCAATGGATTACTTTATTCTCTATGCAGGCACAAAATGGCCTACATTACACATTTACCACAAACTGTTAACAAAATAATGATGGTTTCCAATGCTTTTCTTAAAAGAACAGTTCACCCAAAAATATCCTGCCATTATTTACTTGTGTCGTTGCAAACATATGACCTTCTTCCTTATGCGAAACACAAAAGATGTTTTGTAGAATGTTCACAAAGCTCATTTCCATACAATTTAAAAATACAAGTTCCAAAATGGAACAACAAATACCACAAAAGCATAATAAAAGCACGCTCAGAAATTTCGTGTAAAATCTACAGAACTTTACTGGCCATTTTAGTCAAGTTTTTACAAGTGTACTGATAAAAAGCTTAGTTTTACTGCATGTTTACAGTATTGGAAAACACAAAAATGACTGTAAACAAACAACATCATACTGTATTTCTACAGTGCAGTGTAGAGTTTTTATACTTGTTGGTTTTATCTGTGCTACTGAACTTATTTTTGGTTCACTTTTAGCAGATTGTGATGTTTGTATATGTTGTTTTTTTAAGTCATTGAGTGTCACCATTGTTGTGTTTTGTATGTTGAGTACTGATGTGCATCATTGGGTGATGCACAAGCAAAAAAAAAAAAAAAAAATAAAAAATCATGTGTTGCTAGAAAATGTCACATCTTTCAAAGATGTATCTCAGCAGTTGCTGCACTACTGTTCATCTTCCTTACTAATCTTCATATTCCTGCTAAGAATAGTTTGACTAACTTAAAATCAGCCAATTAGATTTTTCCTATTTTAAATGTTTTCATTTCCCACACTTCTGACTTCATTGCACACTGAGTCCGAAATTCGCATGCGAAACTTTCGCACGTTAAAAAATAAATTCGACCTCACGTTATGTCAATCGCGTTTGCACACTGCCTCCGAAACTTTCGTCCGTCAAAAAAATATTCGGATCAGGTTCGATTTTCTGCATTTTCGCATCCGTGGCACACGTTTTGAGAGACGTTTGACAATTCAGAGCCACCGTATGCGAACGCAAAAATCCAGAATGCCATCTGACAAGTTGATCCATGTCGTCTAACAGCACAAAACAGCAGCACTGAATGACAAACAAAGTGCGGAATACAAAGAGACCGAATATAAAGACATATTGTGCCAGTAGTAAAGCATCAAACAGAGCCACTGACATCCTGAAGTAAACTTTGAAACACTCGGATAATCCCGCAGCTCCTTGATGAGGTGAATTCTCCTTTCTCTCTATGCAATCTCGGGATTGAATGGACCCAATATTTCCTCTTTCTTTTTCTCTTCTTAAGAAGAGAGGAGACAACTAATCATGCTCACTGCTTGAAGACTTCATTTTGTATTGTTTTGCGATTTGTTTTGCGATTTTTTCGCAACGCATTCATTAATACGCATCGGACTCAGTGTGCAAGGTCTCTGTGCGTGACAATTTTTTAGGATTGCGAATACGAAAAAACGCATGCGAAAATTTCGGACTCAGTGTGCAAAGGCCTTTAGCTAGATCAGAAATTTTAATATGAATATGCAAGGAACACTGATCACCATTATGGTGAACAATTACCAGTTTATACATTTATAATGTGAATTCACATAAAACAAGAGCAAATTACTGTGATGTTAGCATCATTCTACTGTTGATACACAGTAATTTGTTAGAAAATGAGCCAGCATGCATTGATTTCACAGTAAATTTCTGATGACAGTAATTTATTGTAAAATAATACTCTTTAATCCTGTAAATTCCTGGCAATTTGTTTTACAGTTATGAATATAAAGTTCAAAAGAAAAGCATTTATTTGAAACAGAATGTTTTTGTAACAATGTAAAAGTCTTATTTTGTCACTTTTGATCAATTTAATGCATCCTTGCTGAAATTAAACTTTTAGTGTATGTATTTGGTTACTGATGTCAAACCTGATGCAATGTGTTTGACAATACAAGAGTGACAGCCACAATCAATCAATATATGGTTTTGCTGAATGGAAACAAGCAGCGTGAAAATTCTGCAAAGTCTCTCCTTTTTTGTTCAACAGAAGAAAGAAAGTCAAAGTGGTTTGGAACAACATAAAGGTGTGCAAAAATGGCAGAATGTTTTCTGTTTTCTGCTCCTTTTGGTGTAATATCTGAAAAAATCAATGATTATGATTGTATCTAATTTATTCCATTGAAATGTTTACATCTGCTTACATGCTGCCATCACCTCTATCCTAAAATGGCTGTTAAACTGCCCCAATTATGCTAATAATTTATTTACAATTACGCTATAATGCCTAATTTTGTTTTGGAGTCTCCTACAACAGGTTTACATGCATCCAATACCAAAGAACACTTTAATTTTTTCATAATATACATTGCAGCATCAGTTCTTTCCTCACAGTGTCTGAAACAGTAAAGGACTCTAAACCCCGCTCTGCTCTGATTGGTCATATGGCCCAGTCTGTTGTGATTGGTCTACCGCTTACAGCGTGTGTCGGAAATGAAACAGCATTATCATATCTGAATCTCAGCTCTTCCTCAACACTCGGTACACATTGATACAAACAGTAACAATGGCTTTACCTTATCAATTCCAACACGAGTGCTCATCCTCATGTGGATTCGCAGTGCAGAAAACAGCATCTTCTTGACATATTGACAACATTACATGATGCTACAACATGTTGCTTCTCAGATACACCAACAGTGATTGAGGGCGGGGCAAAGTATACATCGTTCACAGACAGCCAATGAAAACCATATGGGCATTATGCAAATTTACCTATGTAGATGTTACAGAAGTGAGACTAGATGACTCGCTTCAGCAGTTCAGAATCGATTCTTTCTTTTAGGACACAATAACTTTATATGTTGTGCACTTTTCAGACATTTTACCTTCACAAACAGCTATATTACACACTTCATGAAAGCAAATATTCAAAAAAGCATGATAGGAGCAACTTAAAATATGCTCAGTACCAAGTTGAACATGCTCACTCAGAGAGTTTCAATTGGCGAGCACACCACTGTGAAGCCTCCGTCACACTCATCCATCACGCCACATCAGTGACAGACCGAAATAAAGCCTTGTAAAATATAAGCAAGTCTGGATCGCATCGCTGATTCCTTAGAGGGTTTCACATTCACAGCATGTAAATAAGCTGAATATGCTGCTCATCTCCAGTGTGTGTGTGTGTTACTGCCTTTAAGGTATGTAAAATAGAGCATTGCTGCTCACTGAAAAACAGTCTAAAATAAAAAGATGTAGAGTGATGTAGATGTTCTCAGAGCTGTAAAGTGGTTTGGAATGAAGCTGATCAATATCGTCTGAGGAATCTGTTGTGTCAGGACAATGTTAGGCTTCCCGCCCTGCTCTATTCATGTATTGTGTGGCAAGAAAATGTGCATGAGGTGTGAGCGCTATCAGATTGGGCTGGCGAAGCATTACTGGGAGAATCTTAGCACTAATCTATCATATAATCAATGTATACACTGACACACGAAACAAGCAGCTCTCGGTTTTATTATACACAACCTGATTCACATAATACCTCTAAGCAATGATCCACTTAAACTCGATTTCACTTCATCTTTACTCATTTTTCTATTTCATTCCTATCTCCTCCTCCACCATCATTGCGCTAGCCATCTGAGACAAATGAGCAAGCAAATGACAATGAAACGAGTGAGACATTGGAAACCAGTGCAATATAAAGAAGGACCTGTGGAATTGGGAAGCAACCACAGGTTTTATTAAATGAAATCTCTTGCTTTTTCTATTTTCCAGGAAGGTTGATCCATCTCTGGCTGCGGGAGCAGCGAAAACGTTTAAAGAATGAGAGTAAATTACTGCAGCAGTTCAGCCCAGCAAGCCACACTAGAAGAGCCAGACAAAACAGAGTCAGACAGACAGGCGGTCTGCGGTTCACAGGGCTGATGGACATCATGAATCAACGGCCCAGCCACTAGACAACAATCCCACCTCTCTCAGAGGAATAAACACGTCGCCATGCCACCAATCAACTGCATCTTGGACTTATCAATATATGGCACTGGAATATGGGTATGGAAGGTCTACTTAAGCATTAATGCAGATTATAATGATCTCGAAAGGGGTCATTGTAGAATAAATGCTGGTGATTGTACATATACAGAGAGATTATAGCTAAATCAAAGCCAACCAATATATAAACTCAATCATCTGATGTACCTTCTATCAGCACAATATTTTATGCATAACACTTGTTTCAACTGAATATGCAACAAAGGGGGCGGGGCCACGTTGGGCTGCTTTAGAGAAGAGGAAGAGTTGTTGTAGTAGAGTGTTGTTGTCATGCCATCATTTTACGCCAGACTGCTTCACAAACGAGGGTCAATTCAAGGCTGGATTTGCACAAAAGATTAACATGACGGCACATGCTAGTGGATGAGTTGAATCAACTCCACAGCAACTACATCAATTTATCCACTAACCATTCAGAAACGTCTAAAAGTTGTAACTTCTTCCTGAGTCTCTCCATCAGTGTGACTCCGGTTTGAACAATGTAAGGCTGAACACCGTTACTGACAATCCTCATTTTGGCTGCGTGAGATTCTCCAGCTTTGTTGTTGTTGAGCTGTTAAAGCTCCGCCCTCTTCTGGAAAGGGGGCCGGGAGCAGCAGCTCATTTGCATTTAAAGGGACACACACAAAAACGGTGTGTTTTTGCTCACACCCAAATAGGGGCAAATTTAACAAGCTATAATAAATGATCTGTGGGGTATTTTGAGCTGAAACTTCACAGACACATTCTGGGGACACCAGAGACTTATATTACATCTTGTGAAAAGGGGGATGATCTTCAGCTAGTCAGCTTGAGGTCCTTCCCATCTAAACTGTTTATTTCTTTTAAGACTAGCAGTGAATGTTTTATGAGCAGTACGATAATCTCTCTCTCTTTTTAGTTATGAGAAAGAACCATCTGCGCCGTCACACAGCCGAAGCACAACCAAAACAATGTTCTTCCACAAAATCCATGCAGTTTTATTTTTCAACCACTAGAGGGCCAAAGATTAAATAGTGTACCTTTAAAGAATTAGTTCACTTTCAAATGAAAATTTCCTGATAATTTACTCACCCCCATGTCATCCAAGATGTTCATGTCTTTCTTTCTTCAGTCGAAAAGAAATGAAGGTTTTTGATGAAAACATTCCAGGATTTTTCTCCATATAGTGGACTTCAATGGGGTTCAACAGTTGAAGGTAAAAATTACAGTTTACAGCAATCCCAGATGAGAAATAAGGGTCTTATCTAGAGAAACCATCGCTCATTTTCTAAAAAAAAAATTAAAAATGTATACGTTTTAACCATAAATGCTCATCTTGAGCTAGCTCTCTTCATTTCTTTTTGACTGAAGAAAGAAAGACATGAACATCTTGGATGACATGGGGGTGAGTAAATTATCAGGAAATTTTAATTTGAAAGTGAACTAATCCTTTAAGTCAAAAAAATGATTTAGTAATATATGAATTAAGAAGCATTTTATAGAGGTCACACTTACAAGAGTAATTTCTAGTGAAAGAAATTGTTCATAATTGGTCATAACTAAAAAAAATCTAAACAATATCGGTAATACTTATTAAAAAAATAATAGGCCTAAATAAAAAAAAGAAATCAATACTTTTATTTAGCAAGAACACATACAGTAAATTGATCAAAAATGACAGAAAAGACATTATTTCAAATAAATGCTGTTCTTGTTTTGAACTTTCAAAAGATTCTTATGAAAGAATCCAGAGAAAATGTAAAAACATTTTAAAAATCTCAGCGACCTCAAACTTTTGAATAGACTTTCCCATGACATTATAAAATGTTATTAATTTTCATGGGAAAATGAAATGCATTACATGCATTATAGAAGTTTTTTTGATCTTTAATAAATGGAAGAACATCTATCGTCTTTCCCAAGCCATCAGAATATATTCAGCAGCATGCAAACCATTTAAAGCATCTGATAAACATGCAAAGATCTGAGGTGTAGCGTTACGTAGGCTGTATAGCATTTAATAATGAGAGTTTATTGCCAGGCTCGTAGCACATCTGTCAACATTCCCTCCTCTCCTCCTGTCTCTCCAATCTGTATGTAAGCACTCTGGACAAATTCCTTCATTTTTCAAACCATCTGTAGCTATTTGTAGAAGGTACTGTAGTAATATTTCTGTCAAGCTGTCAGTTTTGTGTCCAGCAATGTGGCCTTGGGGACACAACAAATGCCATCAAGTCAAGGAGGATGGATTTCCTTTCCTTTCTGTACCGTATAGGTGGCAATTCCCTGATGCTTTATTATCCTCATGACATGAGAGACAGCACCACCTTGTGTATACCAGTCCCAGTTGCAGTTGACGGTCAAGCAATCAAAGACCAACTTTCACATTTTTTAAGATTGGAGCTAATTGTATCCTATATATCCATCTACAATATATCCATCATACAAGCATAAACCTACCATGGAAGATGCTGTTGTCAGTCAGAAAATGACGGCAATACTGTGGACTTCCATGCCTGTCCATCTTCCTGTAACTCATGATGGGATCCAGGAAGGATAGAGAGTGGAATATCTGTAATGGAGAATAGTGTTATTACATATACATTATGGCTTATTAAACACTATTAAATGTTTATTAAAATACGCATGATGATATGATACTCATATGATTGTATATGTTTTGACCCATGAAAGCTAGAGGTTGGTGTTCAGTGCGAAGCCTGATCACACACGAGTCTCACATCTCGTCAGACACAAAACGCTCTGATTGGAAATGACAGGTGCAGTCCTACAGTTACAACACTGATTGTACTGATGGGATTACAAGAGATTGTGGAGAAAGAGATGAGAGAGAGAAATAAGTAGAGAGAATGAAAAGGAGTGTGTATGTGTGTTGGGTAGAAAGGGATAGAGAGGGCTGAAGGTGACCTGAGATAGTTTAATACAAATCCACTACAATTATAAATACATAATGCATTAAAGGTGTGAAACGATACGATAGAGGTGATATATATCTTCAAGAATTTTTCTATTAAAATAGAAGACTTTTAATTACTTGCAAAACAATGAGGACCTTCTCATCTGAAGGATATAATTATTCTGTCCGCATGTGGTCTTCACTCATAAATCAGAGATATTTTAAGGGGGAACAGATGGATCACTCAAAAGAAAAAAACAATGAATGGGAGACATTGTAATGCTCAATACGGCAGCTGTAGGTAGAGGTGGGCAATATGGCAAAAATATCATATCACATTTTTTATTTATTTGATTTTTTCCAGACAGGATCCACAATATTATCACAATTTCATGTTGGTTTTTAAGACTATTTTGCAAGTCTCTGAGCAGTACAACCAAACTAATTTCCTTATTTTAAAAAATTTGGCTTACAAAAGAAAAAAGAATGATGTTATCCTTGTTATTAAAAATAAGAGCAAAGATGCAAATTACAAATAATAGGACAAATAATACAATATTTGGTATAAATGAAATAAACAGTGCTTTAATTTTTTCAGCTACAGTAGGTGAATTTAACAGTAGCATTCAAGAAGAAACTGAGATGAACAAATGTACAAAATAAAACTACATAAACTTTATTGTATGAATTAAATATACACTGATTCTTATTAAACTATACTGAAGTTTTTCAGTCTTTTGTTGTTTGATTCACATTAATGACACAGACTGCAGCAGGTTTATTAGGCTGCTGTCACTTTAAGACCAAATGCACATGTAAACCCTCCTGTTCGAACCGCCCACTCGAACCCGGGTCCGCCGGGATGGGAGTCGGGTGCTCTAACGTTAATTTTTTTTTTTTTTTTTAAAATGACTCGAAAAGTCACAGAAAAATGTGGTCAAAATGAGTGGGACCATCCATACATTATCTGAACCTTTCTGGTTAAACTGCAATAAAGCCAGGGCCGGATTGGGACTCATTTTCAGCCCTGGAGTTTCATGCCTTAGACGGGCCCACTTTAATTCACGACTGACTATATTAAAATAATGTAATTAAAACAGTATATAAGTATATAAAGTATTTAAAAAGTATATAAGTCTGCAATAGTGCACTGTTCTCTACAGCCTTGTAATTAATTGTATTTTTCAAAAATATCTTCAAATACCCATGATAGTACAAATGATAGTACAAAAAATGCTAAAATTTGATATAGAGTTATTTTTATAGTTATAATAATGATTTTATAATGTGAACCATTGATTAATTCTCTAGCCATCTAGTGGCTGTAGTTAAAAATTCATGTTATTTTAATTTTAATTTAATAAAGTGTTTGCTTTCCAGTAGATGGCAGTAATCGTCCACTAAACCCAGGCACATTTTTCATGTCTATCACTATGAATGAAATTTAGAAATGTAGATCTTTATTAAAGTGGATTTAACATAAAATTTTGCTATTTTATATAAATGTATATACTTAAATTATTACAAATTGAGGCAAATAAATAACACAAAAACCATAAATCCTACAAAATGGCACAATTTTACAGTAAAATATTAAAGTAGGCTATTACGTTTGTTTAAAAAAAAAAGTTACATGTTACAAAATCACATTTTACTGTCTGGTTAAGCTAGTTGGACAGAAAAATGAATATTGTTGGCCAATGTGTAATAGCATAGCAAGCAACATAACATAAGTGATAGGCCATATTTTATTATTTGCCTACTATTATTACGATATAAGTAAGCTGCATACGTGCCTTTATCTTTTGCATGTTGTCCCCTCTTCCTTTTTATTTATTTACGTTACTTAAATCGGCCTCCGGTGGCTTAGACCTTTTGCCACTCGTATTGTTTTGAATGGGAGAAAGTGTAACGCGCAATATGGCGGAATAAGTCCCGCCTTCTAAATAAGAGCCAATCGCCGACTGGTAAAGTCATCGCGTCACTTCAGCGGCCGTTAGAATCACCGGTTTCTATAGAAACAGTCAGACGCGCGCCTCCGAAGAGACGCGCATTTAGATATGTGCATGCGCATTAGCTTGATCCAGCCTGAAAAATACAGTTTTTTTGTCATGATTCGAGCGTTTAGAAACCAAATTTATGAGCCGGTTGTTGTTAGATTTCATTGGTGATTTCAAATATGAAATTTAATCGTAAGGTTGGCGAACAGTTTTGATGAATTTGATGTTTCCCCATTCAAAGAGATTGCATGATGCCCAGGATGCCCGAGAGGCGTTTCAAAGATGGCCGCCGAGTGAAATGACTTGTCTTAAAGGGACTTTGTTTAGAACTTGTCCCGCTGTCCCTACAGACGTCACCTCATCCCTTCTTCTCGTATACTTTTGAGTGAGTTGTCTTCTCCGAGCGAACACTCCGAGTCCCTCCCGACCAGGTTAATTTACCCACCGAGTGACGTGATATCATTGACGTTGCGTGCAAATGAGCGGTAAAAACCCGATCGCGCATTCGTTTGTTTGATCTGTAATAAATGAAAGAACAGCTAGTGTCTTTCTCAAGCCATCAGAATATATTTAGCAGCATGCAAACCATTTAAAGCATCTGATAAATATGCAAAAATCTGAGATGTAGTGTTAGTAGGCTGTATAACATTTAATAATGAGATTTTATTGCCAGGCTCGTAGTATCTGCCAGTTTGAACCTAAAGATGAATTGCCGCTCACACAGACAAAATATAAAACAATATGCACTTTGCAATTCAGAGGTGGAATAAAGGAATAAAGAGACCACAGTCTCTAGCGTAAGAGCGAGATCAACATTAAACATCTAATTAGTGAGAAACAAAAATATAAAACTTCACAACCATTAAAATAGCATGCTCTATAGAGTATGAGTGTGTTTAGTATGAATGTAAACCGGATGTACTACATTCTCCATGTTGTTAGTCATGTGACCTACCAACATCAGTTGCGTCACTTCACTGGCATTCACAAATCCTCTCCTGTGGCATCATGGGATAGTAAAGTGTCTATTGTATGCACACTTCAGAATCTCACCAGAAGTAGTAGGTCATCCAGGTACATTTTGCTGCCTCTTTTATGAGTACTGTGAATTCGGACATACTTTTTTTTGTCAGATACTGTTTTCCGCCTACTAGGGAAGTATGCTATTTCAGATGAAGCCATTCATTTAAGAGTTTAGTAATCGACTGTGTTTATGTAAACCTCGGGTGTATTTGACAGTTTAAATGCAATAAGATGCAAAAGAGAACTTAGTTCAGTACTCACATGTTATGTGCATGCTCAGAAAAGTTTATGTCAGAACAGACTGCGAATATAAAGTTTAACTGGCAAGGCTTTAAAATGCATGCATGCAAAAAAAAAAAAAACTTGTTCACAATTGCACACCCCTAGCTTTAGAAATTAAAATAGGAAATCGACTTGGATTAGACTAAATAAGGTCAAATTTAGCCAGAGCTGTGGCACAGAGCTATTAGCCTGTGAGGATCCAGGTTTCCTCTCTCTCACCCTTTACTTTCCTGTCAGTTCTCAACTATTCTACCTATATAATAAAGAGAAAAGGCCACATACAAAAGAATAAATGATAAAGTTAAATTGAATGAATAATAAATTAATTAAATGAATGAATACATTAAATAAAAAATATAATTTAATTTAAAAAATGTTGAAAAAATTAAATGTAAATAAAAATATCAAACTTGACAAGAAAAGTGCAATGCTTACTCATTATATACAAAACACAGACTTGACTTTATTTCTTTAAAAACTGATGTCAACTTCAATGCCTTCATCAGAAAGATATGTATGTGCTACTTTATCCCCCTCTCTTACCAAACCAGAAATTACATCCGAGAAACTCATTTCGGTTAGGATGACAATGTCATTTTGCTAGGAATAATTTATAATCAGACTCCTAAAACTGCCAGTTTGAACCTAAAGATGAATTGCCGCTCACACAGATAAAATATAATACAATACGCACTTTGCTTCCCATAATTCAGAGCTGGAATAAAGGGCCTGTGGACCTGTATCGTAACAGAAACCATCCACTCAAACTAGAGCCCCCCACAATGTCTATGCATTTGACCCTGTGACCTCAGTCTGCACTAATTTCCTGAAACAAGCTGAAATCAGACACTACAGCAGGAGCCGACGGGGGTCTCGCTGTTTCCGGAACTTTCTCCCTTCAGGATGTTCCCATAAATCACCAGCAGACGAACACGCAACAGGTGCTGCGGGAAAAAGAGCTAACAGAGGTAACGGAAGGGAGATGTAAATTAAATATGGTTAGTTTAAAATGTACAATACTGGACAGACAGATTAGCAAGAGACTCCACGGGAGGTATGTTAAAGGAATATTCCCCAAAATAAAAATGTACTCCATCTTCCAGCCATCCCAGATGTATATGACTTTATAGATTGGTGCAGGGATGACATATTTTTATAGGCCAACCTGGAAGTTAGCATCACCCTAGTTCCCTCGACAAAAACCCAATAGGATTTTTTCATTGACATTTGGATTATTGCAGAAAATAAGGTCTGTGACTAACAAAAGCTTATGATTCTTACACATTTTGTTCATCATGGTAATCTTCACAAATGAACACAACTTCTATGAATTTTGAAGCGTAAATGCAATCTGCAGAAGTCAAAAGCTAAAGTCAAAGTTCTGAACACCGTTGCTGACAATCCTCATTTTCGCTGCGTGAGATTCTCCAGCTTTGTTGTTGTTGAGCAACCAAAGCACAAGCTGTTTAAGCTCCACCCTCTTCTGGAAAAGGGGGCGGGAGCAGCAGCTCATTTGCATTTAAAGGGACACACACAAAAATGGCATTAGGTCCCCTTTAAAGGAAAGAGTGGCTTCTCAAAATCAGAGAGAATGTCTAAATTGAACCACACAGCCATGAATTGAGTTGCAACCCCTAAATGCAACCCATATATGGTCCAGGAGACCTGTTTGAAAAACTGCCCACCATGAGTGTGAGGATAAAACCCCTCGCTGCATTCAGCTCTCCTGGTTTCTCTCATCATGTGATTTGTCGCTTACTGTCAGAATAGCTGGAATATAAATGTGAGGGTAATCAAAAGCTGTCACATGTGCCTGAGGAATTTATTCCTGTGACTATGAGGCACATTAGCTATGGGAATAGAGGCTAGCAGCCCCTTTCAGCAGGCATTATCCACACAGAGGGAGAAAATTGAGAATGATTATAGTGTCAGAGTGTGGTAATGTGAGCACTTGGCTTTTCAATAAACCATGCTGTTTGTACTGTCATAAGAAAGTCCCATCTGACCCCGAGGAATACAATCTGGTTCCATTATTAGGAAGTGGAAAAATATAACCTTCCTGGATTATGCAAGTCTTGCTTCTTGAGCTTCTGTTGCAGAAGCAAATCAAGGATGGACTCATTTCAGTAACAAGGCTCACTGAGTGGGAGCAGTGGTCATATTTCTTTGTGTAAAACCAACACAAATCATTGAAGGTTTTAGGGGTGTTCACACTAGCTGTTTCCATCCAAGGTTGCGAATTTAACTTTGGAATTAAAATTGGAATTTTGCACAAAACATTTGCAAATAAAGCAGCGTTTCCATCCCATGTGTTCAAGAGAACAAAATCATCATTTCAAGGGAAAACTGGTGCAAAATATCTGTAAAAAAAATGGAAGTTGCTGCAATCGAGAAAGAAACTGAGGCTCTTTTATCCTCCATCATAAACGACTTGTGTCTCAGAGCGGCAGACGAAATGCAATAAACGCATTCGAATGTTGGCGTTTGGAACGCAATCATGTGACACGTTTCTGGAGGGAATTTAAACCAAATCATTCTGATGACAGACTTTGGCTCAGGCGTTTCAGAATGATCAAACCAGCATTTGAGATGCTGTGTTGCGACTGGTCCACTGGTTAGTCCTCGGTTGATGCATGGAGGGATTTATGTTTTTCTATCGTTCTTTATGCACATGTATTCTTATAGGATAAAAATTGTATCCGCCTCAATTGAGTGCATAATGCGCATTTTTAGAATTTATGCACATCTTGGTGTTTCTACCCAGCGTTTTTTTTATGCAATATGTCAAAATGCGCTTAAAAAAAGGTGGATGGAAACAATTAAGTCGCTGGATGTGTGGCAAGCTGCTATATTGTTGGCTGCTAGTAGGTGTTTCTACTCAATTGCATTAACCGTATCAATCACGTTAGTAATCACATTGTGTCGCTGCACATTTGCATAAATTTAGGCTGCTAAACTTTGTTGCATTACCATCAGTCTCTGTCACTAATGCCAGCTCCAACTGCAAGCTCTTATTAAAAACAAATGACTTTCAATTGGTTTGCCACTGTAAATCACAGGGTAAACACCCCTTTAGTCATCAATTGTGTTTATCTTGTCAAGTAAGAAATTATGCACAATTAATTATATTTATCTCTCCTAAAGTTACTTTTAAAACTCTCGCCTGCATGTTATGCTGCCCACTTTCAAAGTCGACGGATTGCTGTTCTTTTCACACTGTCGTCACTGATGTCAGTTCCAGTCAAAACACATTTCACATTAGTTGTATCACAGACACGACTAGATATTTTATGTTAGGGTAGGAAATGTTACTGGTTGAAACTCTTTTTACATCCTGATAGCAATTAAAAAATGTTTAGATATTCTGTGGAAGATTGATTGTTTATAAATAGACTAATGCCACCCACACAATAATAACAAACAATCAGCTCTCCATCATCTTATTCATCAGGTGTCACTGGCCTTTTAAAGGCTTTTATTTCAGTCTGAAGTCCATGAAGGAGCAGGTATTAGCTTCCCATGTATTTAGCAGTAGGCTGATTTCAGCTCTGACAGATACTCTAAACTAAAGCAGACAGTAATGATTTGCCTCTCAACTGATCATCTGATGCCCCCACCATAAAAATACAGCAACTACTTAGTACTAATTCAAAATAGCATTTAACCCTGCATTGCAGCAAATGTATTCGCTTACACAAAACACCATAAGTTATCATTTGTCAACTATAAATGTGCTAACTCCAAGTACTTAAACTTTATTTGCCACAATCAAGACTTATAAAGCATATGTAATATGCATAAATGTTTCACAATTGTCAAATGTTTCAACTATGTAATGCAACGTCTTCATTTCAACATTAATAAAATGTAATAATTACATATATTAACAAATACATAAGGAATAAATATAAATAAAGATTATTAATAACTACGCTGTCGCAGACTGGAGTATCTTTGGTATTTGAGGAGTATCTGCGATCAGACTCAAACATGTATGGCTTGAATTTCTTAATACTAGTTTTACTTGATCTCAGTGCTGCATTCAACAAAATAGATCATAAAATACTCTTAGATAGACTACAAAATTACACTGGTATTCAGGGACATGCATTAAGGTGGTTTATATCGTACCTATCAGACGGTCACTATTTTGTCTATTTAAACAGAGAAAAATCTAAGATAACGTCAGTAAATTAGGGAATGCCACAAGGATCTGTGTTAGGACCTCTGTTGTTTTCAATATATATGCTGCCACTTGGTAATATTATAAGAAAACATGGAATTAGTTTCCACTGTTATGCTGATGACTATATTTCATCACGACCAGATGAAATGAAATCTCTAAATTATCCAAGTTGACAGAGTGTGTTAAAGATTGCATGACCTGTAATTTTCTTCTATTAAATTCAGATAAGACTGAAGTATTACTTATTGGACTAAAAACCTGTACACAGAATCTCTTAGACTACAATCTCTGCATTTAGAAGGATGTACTGTTACTCCATCCTCTACACAGAAAAATCCCCAGAGTTAAATCAGCTCTGCTCGGAGTACATATGGTCCCTCTCTAAATAGTGTTAAAGCAACACTGAAGCAGAGTTAAAGTTAATGAGATAATTAAGCGATTAATAAGGCTGTGACTTAAGTCACTTGTAGTTCTTGTGTTTTTTCTTGTTTTTTTTCAGTGATTCTGCTTGTTAACAGCAGGTGTTCATCACTACTGTGAAATCATTACTTAATTAATTACTTAATTATCTCATTAAATTTAACCCTGCTTCAGTGTTATTTTAACACTATTTAGAGAGGGACCATATGTACTCTGAACAGAGTTGATTTAACTCTGGGGATTTTGCTGTGTACAGTTAAAGACCTGGGTGTTATATTAGACAGCAACTTGTCCTTCAAAAATCATATTTCATATGTTACAAAAACAGCCTTCTTCCACCTCAGAAACATTGCTGATGCAGAAAAGTTAGTTTATGCATTCATGACCAAAACAGGACAGAAAATAGCTTTTTACTTCTAAATTAGGATGTTTTTGTTGTAAAAATGTTGCTAACATTATAAGTGGACCTCAAAGAACATTATAAAAAAAGCAGTTCATGACCCTTTAAGTCTGCATCCATTGTGATTCTTGTGAGTAATTATAACAGAGGAAAGAAAGGTCATTAATAAATCAGTGAGTATGAGAGGGTTTAAGCACAGGGGATTGGGGTGACAGCACTTGAAATAGATTTAACAGTGGGGGTAGGGTCTAACCCCATGACCCCTCACCCCTTATGACTGTAAAGCAAGCCACTTTCCCCCTCTTCACACCCCTCCCTTATCCTGGAGAAAGAGAGGACAGCCGCTCTCACTCTCCAGATCAATCAAGCTAAACTGCTGACTCATGTTTCATCAGTATCATCGCTATCTGAAAGTTTGTTTCACTCACAAACACATTTCCAACAGATAGTGCTGTTGTCGGAATCGGTCATCTTCGAGACCATCACAATGTTGGTACGTAGATCTCTTCAAGCTTTTGTATTCAGTACCCATTTTGCTGAACCACTCGCCCACTTAAATCCTCCCACAACACCATCTATTATGCATTGAATTCCCAGAAAGTCTTCTACATGATTAGAATCATTCTTCATTAACAATACAGCTAGAATAGAGAAGGACTTTGTTATGAATGACTGACACATTTTTGAAGAACACAACATAGACTATTTAATACATGCATTAAAAGATATCCAGAGATAAAATATATTCACCAAAGTAAAATATCACATAAAAGCATAGAAATAACTGGCTATATTCATTCAAACACTTCATGTGCAACCTGTACATTTTAAGCCCACCTGAAAGAAATGCTCATTTTCAACAACAACAAAAAAAAGCAACAGAAAATGTAAATTGGTTAACATACTTGATGTCTTCCATGCAAAAAAAGTACTTATAGGGGTTATGCACAATCTAACTTCTGTAAAACAGATCAGATCACTTCCGGGTTAGGTGTTTTGTATGTGCTTCATGAAAAAATTAGCTGTTTTATTCAAGATAACGTAAAAGGAGCAAGCAAAGATGAGCATAACTGATGTCCCCCGCATATGCAGATTGATATTTAAAAGCTAACATTTAGATATTTAATAGAATAAAACACCTATAACAATGTGAACTAGGTATTTTCGCTGATTACCTTAAACGTCCATAGATATGCCGTCAGTTCATACCGCTGTTAACACTTTCTCTGACAAGCGGATGCAATGAGACCAGTTTTCCGGTTTGGTCATGTGACCAACATATTGTCAGTGTGTGACATTTCATTATATGCATGGATAATTTCATTTCGATAAATTCTTTACTCAGTGCAAAAAACATTCTACTCTGAGCTGTTCATGTCCTTGGATTTGGAGTTATGCATTTCTATGGCAATGTTATTAACGGCAAAACGAATCTGTGTAATTCGAGTCATCAACAGACAAAACCACAATACAACAAGTAACAGTCGTTATGCAAATGCCTTAAACTTACTGTTGATTTAGTGGACATTAGTTATTGTGATATCTACATTCAACTATATTGTGTGCTTTTGGTTTATTTTCAGATTATTCTTGCATTATTAAGACATTAACAATAAGAATTATTCATCCAAAATCTTAAGAATTAACTGCTTAAATACAAAGTTCTGTCATGAAGCTCTAGATGGCACAGGCTGGTCCTTAAAGGGTTAGTTCACCCAAAAATGAAATTTCTGTCATTAATTACTCACCCTCATGTCATTCCAAACCAGTAAGACCTTCGTTCATCTTCAGAACACAAATTATGATATTTTTAATGAAATCCAGGGTTTCTGAACACATTTGCAGCAAACGTCATGTGTGGTTCGGAAACCCTCGGATTTCATCAAAAATATCTTCATTTGTGTTCAGAAGATGAACAAAGGTCTTACGGGTTTGGGACAACATGAGGGTGAGTAATTAATGGCAGAAATTGGGTGAACTAACCCTTTAACTCAATTGGCTTGCAGTCACATCATTCTCTATAGGCCACAGCTGATTGGTTCCTGTTGTGTCAGTAGCCAATGAGCTCGCTGCTTAACTTTCAAATACTGGTCAGCATTTGCTGTAGCAGTTGCAGCGCACTTTCAGAAACCCTCCACCTGTATAGATCTGCTATGGGAAATTCATGTATGCTATATTTAGGGCCGTATGATTTCCGCAATGCAGAAAAAGCAGGTCAGTGCACTTAAATCAAATTGTGATATAGACTAGTGTCCGTGAATATTAAACTGCATCTAAATATGAATCCTGCATGTCTGTGTGCTGAAATGAATGACGTGGAAGCACAGTTTCATTTGCATGCATGTACACGCACACACACTGAAGCATGTGCGATGCTCACGGTGTTTTCATCCTCTGTCACCTCACTATATGAGGAAATGAATGCACAAAAGCCGCTCTGAAAGTCACTTCATCAGTATTTAACCGCTTCATTTGAAAAACTATCATAATAAACTCTCAGTATAAAGCTCTCGGCAACCCGTCAAAATAAAAGTTTGATTTAACTTGACAGAAACATATTAGTGTTGTACAGTAGAATTTAGATAAATTAATTTAATAATAAATTATTAAAACTATCTTTTTAAGGAATAATCTCAGTTTTTCTTCTATGTTTTAATTTTAAACAGTAAAGCGCTGTTGTGCAGCACATTGTTTGACAAAAAAGTTTAATTTCATGATTAAAAGATAAATTAAATATTATCCATTCATTTGATTGCCGGAAAAATTAAAATACGGAACAGAATTTTTGTAAAAAAAAAAATCATAAAAATACTTTTTTAATTAATAAATTTTGTTTTTAAGAATTCAATTAATTAGACATGCTTTTTTATTATTAAAATGTAATAAACTATTAAAATGGAATCCAGAAAAGTTCAAACAGAATTTGGTAAAAATAAAACAGACTTTGAGGGGAAAGAATAAAATGTATATCATTTTTGTTAAACTTTTAATAAATTGTTGGTAAATTGGATATGGTTTCCTTATTTCAATTAATTAGACATGCTTTTTGATTACTAAAATTTAGTGTAACCATTAAAATGGAGTAAAAAAAAAAACCTGGAAAAAAAAACTGAAAAAAAAGAAGGAGAAAAAAAAACTAAATCCAGAAAAATTAAAACGGAAAAAATGGAATTTGGGAAAAAAATAAAATGGATTTCATAGGGCCCTATATATTGTACAGCGGCAGCATGTCTCAGTTGCTCATACCAGTGTGTCATGTATGTATTGGCTGTCATGACAGAACTACATTTTGCTGCTGACGTGAGCACTTTTTACACCAGAATCAAGTAATTACGGTAATTCCAACATTGTGTGAATGCACCTTTACTTCAGTTATGCATAGACAGAAAATAGGTGACATATAAACTCTTCTGAAGGTCATTATAGGGAGTGCCTGTTTAAAGGCGGACCTAACTTTTTTGGCTGATCTGCTTGGCTTTAAGAAAGGTTGTTTTCAAAGTTGAAAGTGGACTTAAAAAGCTTAACGAATGCACTGAAACTCTGAAGCATTCATGGCTTTGGCTGATCTATACAGTAGGAGTGGCAGGCACATTTACGATGACCCAGAACTATAGACACTGGGATCTGTTTCAAGGCTTCTGAGGACTAACTTCACCGAAGCCATACTGAGAACACAAAGAATACAGTTAACATGTCTTGTCTTCTGTTCCCGGAGAATAAAGGCTAAATAATTAATCTAGTCTCCGCTTCCACACAGAAGCTTGTTTGCCGCCCCACGCTACACCCGATACGCTGTGCTTGGAAAACACTGGAGTCATTTTACCCCACACGTTCCAATACACAGAAATATGCAGTGTCTCTTTGCAGTGACAAATACAAGACTGTCTTGGTTGCAAAGCCTAACCTTTACCAAGTGTGTGTCTGACATTTATTTCACTATAATGTGATTCTCTATGTGGGGGTGTCTTGTAGAGCCAAACACAGGCAGGTAATATAACAGCTTGTTGTGAATATATGATAAGTCTATTTGCTTTTTTGGTAGTATAGAGATATTAAAGTGATAAATGGTGATAAAAAAGTGTTTCATGATCTTGTTTTTGAGCTTTAATATTTCAAAGATGGCAGATTTAGAGACAAAAACGGCACACACAATCATTCTAGGTCCATATTTATCTGATTAAAGTCTATGAATAATATACGGATTTGGGGAAATGTTGAACACGAGTAACAGTGGTTGTTGAGGCTTCAGGGAACAGCACACACCCAGATAAATTTACCAACCTACAAAGTCTGTCAACATGTGTTTGAATGTGTTTTGACTTACTTTAGTTTTATTAAGTGTTAACAATGAGATTATGTGGTTTTTATAATCAATTAACACTGCTTTTGTCATTTTGTATAAGATGGATAAAATTTAGCACCAAAAAAAGTCATTTGGTTTAACCAAAATTTCGGTTTTACCGAATGACACTTTTGGTTATACCGAATGATGATATTTTCAAACAATGCTAACAGGATGATATCTAGCTAGCAAAAGGACAATCAAACATTTTATATTTAGTACAAGTTTTTAAAATATTACAACATTTTCCATGTTTTACAGCGGTTGCACCGAATGACCTGATGTTTCGAGACATGCATATGTTAAAACATGAATTTTTCAAATAGTTAAGAGAGAGTAAGTTACTTTGCTTCACGATCATGTGGTCCTTTGCAGGTGTCTGAATGATGTCACATCCTGTCACATGATATTGATCACATGACTTGATCCAAAATGGTCCCTTTATATTGGTTACTCCGAATGACATCAATGAAATTCATTTTTTCTAGACATTATTTCTCATAACAAAGCAACGACTTCCACACATAATTTTAATGTTGATATATGATGTTATAAAATCATGCCAGAATAAAAAATATTTTAAAAGATATTTTATTCACAAATTAAATTGATGTATTGCACTTTGGATGGTTAAACCAAATGAACTTTTGACTATTCACAATCTTTAAAATACCTTTATATGTAGCAAAATATAATTAAAACCTTTTGGATGCAATTAAAGAGATCTAGTTTTTCATACTTTGTATGTCATATCTTGGTGTTTTATTATTATTATTAAGGCCTTTGGACAAAAAAATGACCCGTCACATCAATGACCCATTTGCTTTTTTATACCACCCTATATGGATATGTAATAATGCACATATAATATCATGTCATTTCAACTATCTGCCAAATTATATACCATGTAGACTATGTGACTAATAAATAGATAACACTTTAGTTTTAAGGCTCCAATTCTCACTATTAACTAGTTGTTTATTAGCATATGCATACTATTAGGATGTTATTAGTACTTATAAAACGCATATTAATGCATCATATTCGACATCCCTTAATCCTAACCAATACCTAAACATAAAAAATCTTACTAACTAATAATAAGCAGTAATTAGGAGTTTATTGAGGCAAAAGTCGTGGTTAATAGTGAGAATTGGACCCTAAACTAAAGTGTGACCATATGTATAAAAACTCAAGCCTAGTTAAGAGACAATTACAGCAACTTAAGTCGTTCAATGACACTGTTAAAATAATATACGCGAAAGAAAGATAGAAAAGTGAAACTTCTTCGCCTGTTTCAAACGTGCACCTGCTCTCAACAAAGAACGGAGACAAATCACTTACTTCAGTTCCTCTGACTCAAGTTTTGCTTATAATTCCGCTTTGGTTACAACGTCAACCTTGACTCTTTTCATGTAGGCTACTATTGTGTATGTATTTTCCTCTATACACGCGTCTCCAGGGTTCTCCTTCCCATGTAAAGCAGTGTTTACTGTTTAACTGTAAGTCTGCGCTCTCATTCAAAAGCTCCGGACTGACCGGAGTGGAGAGGAGCAGCCGCAAAAACAGGTGCGGACTTCCAGGAACGGACATTGAGAAATTACACACGGACTTCGAAAAGTGTTTGAAAACTGAAGTGAATGCTAAAAAAAAATAAATAATAAATAAAATAATAACTATTACTATAAATGAATGCTTGTTACAATCATATAGAACACTGAAAAAATAGATAAAATAAATAAAAAATGTTTTTTGAGCAATATAAATAATATAAACTGAAATGAAAATACGGAACAGAATTTCTGTAAAAAAAAAAAAAAAATCATAAAAATACTTTAATAAATTTTGTTGTCTTTAAGAATTTAATTAATTAGACATGCTTTTTTTATTATTAAAATGTAATAAACAATTAAAATGGAATCCAGAAAAGTTAAAACAAAAAACAGAATTTGGTAAAAATAAAACAGACTTTGAGGGGAAAGAATAAAACGTATATCATTTTTACACACAGACTTTGAACTGAAGTTAATGCTAAAAAAAATGTAAATAAATAAAATAATAATTATTACTATAAATGAATACTTGTTACAATAATATATAACACTGAAAAAAATAGATAAAATAAATTAAAAAAATGTTTTTTGAGCAATATAAATAATATAAACTGAAATGAAAATACGGAACAGAACTTCCAAATATGAATATAAACTCATAATAACGTAGATAAATTAATGTGTTAAAACATGCATTTATTCATTATTTTATGATATTATTAAAGAAATGTTCATTTCTGTTTATTAGAACAAAACCTCAAACGAGAGAGAAGTAAAATCAATAAAATTCCAAGCTTAGAATTTGATACAATGAGGAGAGAGAAGAAGTTTTGTTCTCTCTCCCACATGAGCACAAAGGGCATATTTTCCTGTCACACATCTCTCATCCGTCGTCCTTCCACAGTTTCCACAGGTTCTTCTGTGTAACCGCCCATGTGCTGAGTCCCAGTTCAAAGTCTGCTAGACTCAGAGCCAATGCACCTTACAATTCAAACCGTCTGTCCAATTAGAGTCCAGCATCTCTGCCACAGTCACATGGGACATTTGCACAAAAAAGACTGAAAGGAGGGGGCAGGTCACTTCCTCCCCCTTGTGCCCATTAGAACAGATAGACTATTGCCATTGAGAGCTGAGGCGAAAACAAAACCTCTACCAGAGGACCTGCGCTCTCACTGTTGAGCAAACCACCAGGAGGGCCATTAGAGGTTAGAGACTAACCAGCCTGAGACTTCGTCTTATTTGTTTGCTCATCTTTTTCGTTTGGTAGAGAAAATGAAACCATTTTGAGAGAACAGTAATGCCATTTAAGAACACTTTTTGTATGTGCAACACTAATATATTCACTATAAAAATCTTGTTGGCATCTTGAATATAATCCCCTGGATTCACAGATGAGGCTTAAGATAGTCCCAGACTAAAATGCATGTCTGAGCTGTGTTAACTGAAATCAACTTGCACTGATACATCTTAAAATTATGTCAGTGCCATTGTTTGTCTCAAGATGCACACTAGTAATGCTTTTTTCTAAGGCATGTTTATATAAAGATACTTAAATGTCCTAATTGAACTAAGGCCTAATCCTGGATTAATCTAAACCCAGTCTGTGAAACCAGGCCAATGCCTCTTAATTTAAGCATTAATATTTTATTCACATATAGCACTTATTGTGGAAGCTTTTCCGCCACTAAATTTAAAAAATAAAAGGCGATAGCGACTTTTTATCACAATTCTGACTTTCTTCTCAGAATTGTGAGATTTAAACTCGCAATTCTGAGAAAAAACGTCAGTCTTTCCCCCCTCTCAATTAAAACACATTGCAAAATGTATATCTCACAATTCCGACATTATTACTCGCAATGCCGACATTCCGACTTTGTCACACAATTCCTACTTTATATCACGCAATTCCAACTTGCAATTCACTTATATCACGCAATTCCGGCCACGCAATTCACTTTCGATCACGCAATTCCGACTTTGTATCATTATATCACGCAATTCCGATTTGCGGCGACTTATGGGCAATTCTTCTCTATCTTCGTATTTCCGTGATCATTTTGGATCTTTCTTTGTGCAAAGCAATTCCGACTTTATATCACGCAGTATTCCGACTCACGCAATTCCGGCAATTCCGACTCGCAATTCCGACATTCCGCGTATCAAATTCCGACTTTATATCACGCAATTCCTACTTTGTATCACGCAATTCCGAATTTGTATCACGCAATTTACTTTGTGTGAGATTAAAAGTCGCAATTACTTTTATTTTTTAATTTCACGGCGGAAACAAGCTTCCATATTATACTACATATTGTTTCAAAGCAGCTTCATGTTAAACAACAGGAAAATAACATTGTTAATGTTGTAAAATTAATCGATTATGAAACAAATCTGATTTTAGCTGCAAAGCAGCTCTACACAAGAAAAGTGTCATTATTCAGCTCAATGTTGGTTTAATTCAGTTCAATAACAGTGTCGATGTTGCAAAGTCGGTATCAACATCCAGCTCAAATTTTGTTCTCATCCAATAGTGTCAGTGCAGTTAAATTGATAATATTACTAATTATCCATTGTTTTTTAAAACACCAAAATTAGACCATTTCTTCTATTCAAGCACCCTATTTTATCTTATCTTCCAGCCTTCTTTTCCCATCTCCAAGTCTGAAGGCCTTTAGGACCCTGAGAAGGTGAGCACCCCTCATGTTTCTATAGTAATGGGGATCCCTCCTCCTCATTGTCTCCATGGGGGCATCGGTAGACCCCCACTGCCATGTCATCGTGACAAAGCACTCCCCCGTCTCCCCAGGGAAAGAGAAACCGAGATGGATTTATGGGAGGAGAGAAGAGTACAAAGGCTTTCCGGTTGTCAGGAATATGATGATGGGGTACAACACTACGAGTGTAAGACAGCATGAATAATGTGATGGATTATTCAACACGGACGGTGTTAAGAACTTCTGTCTTCATGTTGTGTGAAGAGACACAAAGTAATAATAACACATGGAAATTTCTCACATGAAAGTTTAATTGTGCCGCTTCTTTTTCACAGTCTATAACCAACCTTGTTGAAATATTTCACTTCTCTTTAGTCCCAGATGTCCATTTGAAGAGTTTCTTAACTGAGCTGACCAGCATATTGTTCCTCAACACATCAGTAACTCTCTCCCAGCGACTCTCCTCCTTCCACAGGCCTTTCCCTTTCTTCTCTGCTCTGCCCTCGGCCCTCAATAAGCGCTTATAGAGACTCCAGTAGATGCGAGAGTGAGGATCCACACCCACGAGAGGAGAAGTCCTTGCCAAACCATGCCTCAAAAGTTCCTCATTCACACAAGTGTTGAAGAGTGAGCCCTAGAAAGAAAAACAATGTGTTAAAGTGTGCTTGATAATGTGTTTTAAGCACAGTATGACTAATAACATAACAACTGTGACATTTATATTATACATTTTATAATTTGTATTTAATATAGCATGTATTTATTACACATGTTTTCATCAGTTAGTTTTCATTCTTTTTCTAGTTGTTTGTTATTAGTAGATTTTTAACCCTCTGGTGCTCTTTTATTTTTTTTTTTTTATAATGTTTTACTTCATCGAATGGTAAGAAACTTGGTAAAGGTTTTGGCACTTGCTATGAGAACACACACAAAAGAAATCATGGTCCTGAAAAAATTAGTCACACTTGTACTCCTCGCGGTGACCGAATTGGAAATTAATGTAAAACGAATTTCATCTAGTGGAAATGTTTGGTACTGCAACCTAAACAAAATCTTACTGAAAGCTCATTTTTTCAGATATCAACCTCAAATTTGGAAAACAACTCGTTTAGATTTATGGTTTTTATTTTCTCCCAGTTTTAGAGTAAAACATGTTTTGGAAAATATATATTTCATTTAAAAATTGAAAATAGTATTTTTTTCTGCATTTTTCATAAAAAAAGTTCACTTTTTTTTTTTTTTTTTTTTTTTTCTGCCAAGTGTCTTCTTTAACAAGAGAAAAACTAAGCCTTTGCTCCAAACCAAACTTAAGTTTGTGCTCCAAAGGGCTCAAGATTTAATCATTTTTAGATCTATGCACAAAAAAATGGTTAACACGTAATAAATTGATTATAACTACTGTATAAATATAATTGAGTATCATAAAATCCCCTAAAAAATATCACCATGACTGTTTCTACATCAACCGGAACATCTAACGGCAGCTGCAGTGATGCAACGACTTTACCAATCAGCGATTGGCTCTTTTATTTAGAAGGCGGGACTTTTTCCACCATATCGCGTTGCACTTTCTCCCACTCATAGTAATATATGAGTACACCATCTTTCTGTATATAAAGTCTGTGGCCTCAAGATGACTCAAAATGATTTAAAATAAGACCAAAAGCATTGGGTGCAAAATAACCCATCCATTGTAAGGCCTTCAGTTCCCAACTCATGGCATCCACACTTGCAGACTGAATGAAGTGTCTTTTTTTCCTAGGCATTAAAGCCTCTCATTTGTCAAGCTAACACTTCCACAGTGACATCTGACTCTGTGCTAATCTGGTAAATCTCACTTACCCTGTTAACTGACACTAGGCAGTGGAGGGTCTCGTTCTGTCGAGCGATCAGTCGGAGCCACACCGTCTCAGCAGGTTTCAGCTGTTGAACGATCCAGTCATGCCCTTCTGAGGTCATCTCCACTCCGGCCAGACGAACATCCAGGAGGGTCACGGACTGACCTGCTGAAGTCAGAAGGAGTTGTCACCTCTAACCAACAAACCGCTCTATCAACAAGACTCCATTTCAAAGTGCTTTTACGATGGGAAAATAGTTTACGGAGCCACTATAAAGCAGTGAACCTTCTAAAGAGGACCTCTTTTCACAAGATGTAATATAAGTCTCTGGTGTCTCCAGAATATGTCTGTGAAGTTTCAGCTCAAAATCCCCCACAGATCATTTATTATAGCTTGTCAAATTTGCCTTTTTTGGGTGTGAGCAAAAACACGCCGTTTTTGTGTGTGTCCCTTTAAATGCAAATGAGCTGCTCACTTTCCAGAAGAGGGCGGAGCTTTAACAGTTCAACAACAACAAAGCTGGAGAATCTCACGCAGCCAAAATGAGGATTGTCAGTAACGGTGTTCAGCCTTACATTGTTCAAACCGGAGTCGACACTGATGGAGAGACTCAGGAAGAAGTTACAACTTTTAGACGTTTCTGAATGTGGATAAATTTATGTAGTTGCTGTGGAGTTGATTCAACTTATCCACGTCATGTTAATCTTTTGTGCAAATCCAGCATTGAATTGACCCTCATTTGTGAAGCAGTCCGGCGTAAAATGACGGCGTGGCAACAACATGGCCTCACCCCTCACCCAAGACCATATATAATGCTTTCCTGATACGAGTATCAGTCTCTGTGGTATCCAGGAGAAAGCTAGACACGTCCATATGGCACAAGCACCGCGAGGTCACGCTTAACACAGCCATCTGTGAATCAGTGACACTGACAGATATGATCCCCTTATCCAAACTTCAGGGAGTTGATCTGTGACTGGTGTAGTGTGAGAAAAAGCACACGTCTAAACCTCATTTTGAAGGCATGGCTGGTCTGTAATAGAATTAAACTGACTGCCGCCCGTCACTAACTGCTTTACAGAGATTAATTCGAAAAGACTGAAACACAATCTTGTAAATGTGCAAATGTTAATAACTCAGCAGCAATTTGATTCAGCTCTGAATTTGCATTTTGCGACATTTGGACGACGGGAGAGAAGAATCTTTTATATGCTTCAATGACTGAAGTTAACAGACTAATAAGTGAAAGGGCTTCGATTCAAGTTCATAGACAAATCACTAAAGAGCAAGAGAAAAGTCAACTTCTCTACATTTTCTGACACAGCAGGAGACACACAATTATGAAAAGTGTTTCTAAGAGGAATGGGCTTTTAAAGATTGAGTCATAATTGAGAGCAGCTGTTCAGATGAACGCAGTGGTCCCTGTGACAGCTGTAAAATAAATGTGCAGGCCTACTGATAGGACATTTAATTAAAGTGAGTGAGGGGGTCTTCCTGAAGGACTGCATGGGGGGTCATGTGGTTCCTTACGCTTAGTAAAAAGACGACTGAACAAAGGCACATAAATTGGAATGTGTTCCACTTCAAGCCCTTTCTCTGTGATATTTCTCAGTCTTCCTCTGACGCTGACGTTTCTCTCAATGAACCGAGCTGGAATATCAGTGGCAGAGCCGAATTTTGTCATCTGAGGAACAAACACAGAAAAAAAAAACATTGCTATAATTCCAGGGCATTGGGAGCCTCTGCTGGTGAATGCCATAACTACATCCTCACACTGGCAGAAAGCATGTTTTCCCATTAACAACAAGCTGTTTGTTTTATATTAAAAAAATCATGTCCGAACTACCTGACATATAACAGTACATCAGTTGTATTGAGCAGGATTGCCAAGTCTGTTTTCATAAGGAAGCAACGGCTTCTTGAACAAGGAAAAAATCCAGGAATTCACCAGGAATTGATTGGTTGTGGTTTGCAATAGAGTGGTGGAGGGATGATGTCAAAACCTGGAAGACTAATTCTCCACTGGTTCCCTTGAGATTTTCCTATGGGTTGTAGAACAAAATGTCCAAATGTCATCAACTTGTTTACTACAGACCCTATTTTACTCAAATTGAAAAACACACCATTATAAAAACCCATAGGAAAATCTTGAGGAGCCACAAACAGTGCAATAGAGCAACAGTCCAGTTCTGGAAGTAAAAACTCCATTCGTTTTCTCCATGGGGAAATTGATTTTGAACGATAACTTATAAACCAGCTCTACTGTGAACTACAGGGTTGTTAATCAATGGTATTTGCTTCTGCTGAAGCCGTCAAGCTGCATTATTTGAGCTCATTTTAAAAAATATTCATGTTTAACAGTGGAATAGGCTATATGCACGGTTACTTCCTGGTTGACGTTAAGCCAGCTTGGGCATTTCATATTCTCCTCTTTCGCTTCCTCCTCTTTTTTTCAGAGTACATAAAAACCTTAATTGCCAAAGTGTGATTCATCAGCAAGATATTTGTTTGCCACTAACGTGTGCTGATGACCTTTTATTCTTCTATACTAACTTATCACATTTACCTAATTTGCCAATAAACCAGTTTTATTGATTGCAAAAAAGACGAAGCAATTGGGACCATTTAAAAACACATGTATATGTTATTTTTAATGTGATGACCATAAACATTATTTGTTCATCCTTCTGAGATTGTCCCCATTGTAAAACCAAACATTTAAAATGTAGGAAATTCAACATTTGATAGAAAACGCTTATTTAAAAATAAAAAAGACAATAATTACTACTTTAACCAGCAGGTGGCGGCAAAGTAGCATTTATTTGCACATATATATATCAGCCATTTCCTCTAATCGATTTTCACTTCATTTTTGACTAAATATTAAAGGATTAGTCCAAGATGTTCATGTCTTTCTTTCTTCAGTCGAAAAGAAATTAAAGTTTTTGATGAAAACATTCCAGGATTTTTCTCCTGATAGTAGACTTGAATGGGCACCAAACAGTTGGAGGTCAAAATTAGTTTCACTGCAGCTTCAAAGCGTTCTACATGATCCCAGATGAGAAATAAGGGTCTTATCTAGTGAAACCATCGCTCATTTTCTGAAAAAAATTGAAAATTATATAGGTTTTAACCTTAAACTCATCTTGAACTAGCTCTCTTCTTCTTCTTCTCTATTAGAATTCCAGCAGTGTAGACATTGCTAAGCGTATCACTGCCCTCCACAGGCCAAAGTTTGAACTAATTGTTATATACTATTGAACTAGCATATTGCATATAAAAATTAGTTCAAACTTTGACTTAGCAGCGTCTACACTGCTGGAATTCTAATAGAGAAGAAAAAGAAGAGAGCTAGTTCAACATGAGCATTTAAGGTTAAAACTTATATAATTTTCAATTTTTTTTCAGAAAATGAGCGATGGTTTCACTAGATAAGACCCTTATTTCTCATCTGGGATCGTGTAGAACAATTTGAAGCTGCAGTGAAACTAATTTTGACCTTCAACTGTTTGGTGCCCATTCAAGTCTACTATAAGGAGAAAAATCCTGGAATGTTTTCATCAAAAACTTTAATTTCTTTTCGACTGAAGAAAGACAGACTCTTCCCTGTCATTATCCTTACTCAGGAGACGCATTAAGCACAGTGAAGGCTTCCGTGGTTACATCCGAATGCCGGTTCAGTATTGGCCAAAGGTAATCATGTGAGCAGGACGACACATGCGTGTGATGCCGTTCTGACAGAACCTGTGCGCTGGACATAAACAACATACGAGAATCACATAGAAGAGAAGATATGTCATTATTTTTGTTTTGTTTTTGCGCACAAAAAGTATTCTCGTCGCTTCATAACATTAAGGTTGAACCACTGCAGTCACATGACTATTTTAACGATGTCTTTAGTAGCTTTCTGGACCTTGAAAGTGTTGATTATATTGCTGTCTATGGACGAGTCCTCTCAGATTTCATCAAAAATATCTTAATTTGTGTTCTGAAGATGAACGAAGGTCTTACAGGTGTGAGACAACATGAGGGTGAGTAATTAATGACAGAATTTTCATTTTTGGTGAACTAACCCTTTAACAAGATGATTGTTGCAATCTTATGTGAGTGACAAGTCTTTTTTTTTTATTAATGAAAATAGAACAATTTACAAACAGAGCATAGCATAAGATGCTTCACTAATAAAATCATAATGTTAATGACTTTTTGTTTTTTAACAATTTCAGAGAAGACATAAAACAATCAAATTCCACTAAAAATACCTTAAATATTGGGGATGAATTTAAGAATTTTTATGTATATAACATTTTGCCAGCAACATGAGTAAGTTAACAATGTATTCAAGACCTTTGTTAATAGTACACAATAATATCCTTTAAAGAAAAACAGTATTTATCCTTTACTAGATTAAAAATAAATTCTGCCATTTCCTTACAAAAATTTTGGGTAATTTTACAATCAAAAAAACAAATGTGTTAACACTTCTTTCTCATTTTTGCAAAAGGAGCATAAATCATATCAGAGTATCTTGAAATTATTGATTTAACAGGGTAGATAGTATGCAAAATTTTAAAATGTATTTCTTTAGTTTTGTTATTGATACAATATTTAAAGGGGATTGACCAAGCAGCCAATTAATATTATCAATGATAGAGTTCCAAAAGAATTTCTCTAAGAGTCAGTTTTATGGAAAATAGTATAAATATGTTTGTTCTTGCATTTTTCTTGCCAGTAAACACGTCATCAGAACAAAGGTGTCACTGCAAGTGGGAGAGGAAGTTATTTAATATGAATAAAAAAAAGACGTGCATTTATAATAAACACTGTAATGTTCCGTAAATAATAAGAATTGTCAAGGAGGGGGTTTAAAAGATCATTCCGCAGGAAAACTGCAGACTTAGCAAGCCTGGTCATGATATATAGGCTAAACCTTGTCTCTGTGATCTGTAAACCAAACACAAAAACAGAAATAAGTACACTGTCAGGAACTGCGAAAGAAAAGTGTGTCAAGGTCAAGGTACCATTTCTTGTCTCCCTTAGAAGAAATGTGTCTTGGATGAGAGAACTGCTGCACATCAACCCACTCAAACACACATTTCATACATACGTCAATTCCACATAAAACTCTCTACCTCCAAAAAAACATAATGATACTAATAAAAATACCTATAAAAGAATACACTTGTAATTAAATAATTTTAATAATGTTAATTTAACACATAATTACCTTAAAAGCATGCTGCATCTTTCCAATATACCTTACCATCAGTGCATGCAGTTATATCATTAAGCATGCTTATTAAGCATGATGTCTGTGTATTTACCAGTCTGATGCTCCTCGCTATGATGAGAAGACCCGCGAGACCAACACATGTGCTGATGTTCTGTTGGGGAGCATTACATTTATGCAAATCACAACATAACACAATTAATATAACATTGTGTCCTGCATTAGCAGCTGGCATATATAGCTTGTAGTTCACAACCTCAGTATCTCGATACTCGGGCAGTCATATTTCTACACCATTAAAATTAAATCACATGTATTGTTCAAATATGCAACTTACCCGGACAATAGTTAAGTTATCGTCTGCGAACTGTGATATTTGCGCAATGACATTTGTGGACGGCTTATCATCCTCATTCACGTCTGCAGGATCTGAACCTGACGGCATGTTGTTTATAGAGGAAGAACTACAAAACAAAGCCACGCCCACTGTTAAAGGGTAGCAGCTAGGCCAAAATAGACACGCGTTTGTAGTTTTACATACATACAGAACATTTTTATAAAAAATCATAAAATAACTAGATCTTCATTTTACATATTTGTATATAAGATATGCCTTTATTGATTTTTATTTTTTACATACTTTGGGAATGTTGATAAAAATGTGGAACAGTAAGTCCAACCACCCTCTCCTCAAACCTCTCTCCCCATTATATGACATAAAACAAATGAAAGACATTTAATGAGCATTACAAAAACAAAGGAGATGTATAGCAGTACAGTGCAGTATTTTAAAGGGATAGTTTACTCAAAAGTGAAAATTTTGTCATTCAGACCATGTTGTTTCAAACTTTTGGCTTTCTATTTCCAAGCATCACCATAAGATGATTCGGTTTGAAATGACACGAAGATTAGTGAATAATGGCAGAATTGTCATTTTTGGGTGAACGATCTTCATAATGTTTCCCTATTCATCGAGAACCAACTTATAATAAAAGTGCTGGTGATTGTAATTATCCACGTCAAACAAAAACAGACTTTATTCTATGATTTCTGCTCCACTGCTGAAATCTAAGGGAGCGTAACACGACACCGTTTTCAACTGAAATCGGGAAACTTTTTCTGTTTTCACCATTCATTCACATGTCTGTTTTGAAAACTCAAACATTTGAAAGCTACTTTCAAAGTGCATGTTTTTCTTTTTTTTTTAAATGGTAGCATTATCGTCTTTGTGTAAACTACAAAACCGTGAATCTGTGGAAACTGACGTCATGCGCATGCGTATAAGCAAAGACTACAGAATAACACAGCATCACTCTTAGCCTGCGTCTCAATGTGCATACTATCCATCCTAAATAGTATGTGACATTAGTAATTTTCAATACTATTTAGGGCGGATAGGGTGGATAGTATGCATATTGGGATGCAGGGTTATTGTTTTGAATGGGAGAAAGTGCAACGCGCAATATGGCGGAATAAGTCCCGCCTTCTAAATAAGAGCCAATCGCCGATTGGTAAAGTCATCGCGTCACTGCAGCGGCCGTTAGAAGCTCCGGTTTCTATAGAAACAGTCAGACGCGCGCCTCCGAAATTAAGCTGACGCGCATTTAGGACTGCACATGCGCATTAGCTTGATCCAGCCTGAAGAATACCGTTTTTGTCATGATTCGAGCGTTTGGAAACAAAATTTATGAGACAGTTGTTGTCAGATTTCATTGGTGATTTCAAATATGAAATTTAATTAAAAGCTTGGCAAACAGCTTTGGAGAATTTGATGTTTCCCCATTCAAAGAGATAGAAGCTGCACTTGGATGCCCGAGAGGCGTTTCAAAGATTGAAATGACTTGTCTTAAAGGGACTTTGATTCAAGTGCAGCTCCTACATCTTTGAATGGGGAAACATCAAATTCTCCAAAGCTGTTTGCCAAGCTTTCGATCAAATTTCATATTTTAAATCACCAATGAAATCTAACAACAACTATCTCATAAATTTTGTTTTTAAAAGCTCGAATCATGACAAAAAAAAAAAAAAAACGGTATTTTTCAGGTTAGATCAAGCTAATACGCATGCGCAGTCCTATATGCGAGTCTCATTTCTGAGGCGCGCGTCTGACTGTTTCTATAGAAACCGAAGCTTCTAACGGCCGCTGCAGTGACGCGATGACTTTACCAATCGGTGATTGGCTCTTATTTAGAAGGCGGGACTTATTCCGCCATATTGCGCGTTGCACTTTCTCCCATTCAAAACAATACGAGTGACACGTCGTTTCGAAGGCTTCGTCCTTCGTAGCTCGCTTTTTCCGGCCAAATTCTCCATAAAGAATGTCTTATTTCAGAAAAGTAACCATTATAAAATTGACCGTTATTCCTAGTGAAGCGTAAATTCAGTTTACTGAAATTAAGCAGCGTTTTTAGCCGTTTCGCGGATCCATGTGAATGAAAATCATTTTTATAATGTCGTCTGTATGTGAAAAACTCAAGTTTTTAGTACATTGTTGTCGTGTAAACGTACCCTAAATAATTTACAGAAAATCTAATGATTAACTTTGTTGCCATGGATTTTGGAAAGTAACAAAAAATAGTTGGTTTCATGAACAGAAAGTTCAGTCACAACTGCATTAAAAGCACTGGCCATAAAAATACACTGAAAAGGACCAAACAAAAATTAAAAAATAAGAGATGAGAAAATATAAAGTCTCTATCAACATGTTTTTCCTGGCCTTGCTAAAGTCCGTGATTTATAAACATAATAGAACACAATAAACTTAATATAAACATTTTCACCTCTGTAACCAGTTTCAGTAGTACTACAACCAGTTTCATTCACAATCACGTGATCAATGATGTCATTCGGGTAAAAAAAAATGATTAACATTTCACCTGAAGTGCTCAATTAGAATCAATTCTTTTTGAGGAAAAAAAACACAAAAAGCTGAAATGTGAATGTAGCAACTGCTTCATCATTCATGTATGATATCAGAACACAAGTTTTGTTTGTTTTTTTTTTAGAAAAAACCTGTATCATACTAAAACAGAAATGTGCAAGGCACATGACCCCAAGTATTTGTAAAACAAAATGCTTGATTAAATAGGCAACTGATCAGTGAATGTCATGCTGTTACTCTCATGTATCTCTAGCTGTATAGATGTTCGATTTTGAATTAAAGCTTTGTTTTTTGGGGATAATGGAACGGATATGCTGCTAATAATTTAATAATTCAACTATTTTAGTCCTTAAAGAGTTTAAAGCCTGACTACAGGCCTGCTGTAGTGTGACAAAAACAAGCAGTCACTCAGAGAGGGAAAGAGAGGCCAAGGCATGGAGTAACTTAAAAACAAGACACAATAGAGTCCAATAGAGATTGTTATTTGGCACCCCTGCAATGCCACGCAGAGGGACTCTCTTCTTGTAACCGCTTCATTTTCTTTCCGAAGAAGATCCACCAGCAGAGACCAATCAGAACACACACCACAGACTCCACGTAGTAACCGTCTAATGCCGTCACACACGCACCGCCCTCTCGGACACAGAGCTGAAGACACACAAGAACAGGTTAAAAAGTAGCCATAGTTAAATATTAGGGGAATAAAAGATGAAATAAAACACTTACCCCAGCTTCTTCAACCGAGCCGCACGTCTGGCCAGAGGCTCCCTGACACTCTTTAGAGGTCAGAGGGTCTACGAGCCACAGAGCGAGAGTGAGGGCCAGGTTCCCTCCTAGATTAGTCACAGTGTTCAGGAGGGTCATGTAGGTGCCACCGATCACAGGGTCACTGACCTTGGCATGGAAGGCCATGCAGGCAACATACATGCTGTATAGTGCCACCTATAGGAGAAAGACGTTTTACAATGAATAGAAGCACAAAATCCAACAAAAGTGTGCTGATTTAATTCTAAACAGTCAATTTAAATAATATTGTATTATGAAACGGCAGTTTACTTAGTTCTACTTTTTAGTATTATTACACTTGTATATTACACACACGCATTATATATACATTTCATTTGTGATGCATTATATTGTTTATAATTTTATATTATCATACATATAAATACATAACTATACAGATATAAATAAACATTTATTATTCTTAGATATGTATTATCTATTATTTATTAGTTTCTTTTGAGTTATATATATATATATATATATTATAGCTATGGAAAAAATTAAGAGACCACTCCAAGTTCAGAATCAATGTTAAGTGGTCTCTTAATTTTTCCCATAGCTGTGTATTTTATATATATACATATGTGTGTGACTTTTCAAGATATATTGTTATTGTTTTTTATATATATAGATTAAAATTAACATTACAGGTTGTCTCTTAATTATTTCATTTTGTGATCTACTTTTATATTACATTATTGTACATTATA